>VWZZ01006677.1:61443-102569 GCA_013399095.1 Psophia crepitans
TTTTTTCCCCCCTTTTCTGGTTGCTCTAGAAGGCATAAGTACAAAGGAGTTTGTTTCTCCCAGCCCTGGGGTAATCGGGAGTGGAGTTGTACCAGGTGTGTGTCCTGCGTGAAGGAGTTCAGCTCTCTGCTGGTTTCTGAATCTCTTGCGTGTTGCCCACATGCACATACCTGCCTGTTCCAGAAAGTGTCGTCTTTTTGTCCAGTAAAATTAATCTTCTAGTAAATTAAACAGCAGCTGCATACAATACCATTTCCTTTCACATGTGAGAACAGCTTTTTAGAGGTAGATTTCAGGGGCATGGACAGCTAATTACACAGTTAATTTGCCTTCAAGCTCTCGGAGGCAGTGAATGCCAGCAAATTTTTGACTCTTGCATCCTTTTTTTCAAAACTTTGGCTGTTAAATTTATTGAGCAGGGATAAGCATAACTGCAAAATGTGGGTGGATTTCACATCCTAGCCATACTTCATGGCTCAGCTCACATTTGTGATACAGGCAAGAGTTCCCATTTCCACACTGAAGTTCAAATTAAATGTGAACAGCCCTTTAAGTATCCTTTAGGAGCATGCAGGCTGCATCTTCATTACCATTTTAGTTGGGGCGAGGACTTAATTTGAGGTGAATCTCCTTACTGTCCCACTTTCTGCACATTGCTTTTTACTGGGGAGCAATCTGAGTGTGCAATTAGGATTCCTTTGGATGTAACGGAATCAGACATGTCACTCTAGGAGCGTATCTGCTGTGCTTCAGGTGCCAATGGGTCTCTGGCCTATGGCACTGAGCCTGGTCCAATGCAGACCCCCAAACGTGCACAGTGTGATCCTTGGGGCCTCAGCACCAACTGCCCTCTACAGTCTTTTCTCCTTTTGGACTGTGCCAGGTGCTAAAGTACACAGTTGTGCCAGTCTTAAATTTCTGTGATGGGGACCAGCTCTTTTGCTTTTTAAATGTTGGTGAAGTAAATAAGCAGGCTGTCCTGACTTCCATCTATTGATCTAATAAATACCTTATTCTCAATTTTCAGGAATCTCAATTCAACCGACCAGATTGATTTAAATGTTGTTTCTGAGGCACTTTTCCTATGCTTCCAGAACTGTCTGTGTTGGCATTTGTCTCTTTCAAGTAATAGTGTGTTGTGGCATGCCTGTTTCTAAAGCCAGCTGTTTTGCAGACCCATCTGGGGGTAATCTCATTTAAGGGTCTGTGTGGGGGTTACATAGACCCTTTTAAAGACATTGACCAGAATCCCTCTGTGCCTTCTAGATGTTGTTTTATGTTCCTGATCTTTATCTGGACCTCATGTTCCCTCCAAACCACTGACCCTGTCATTTGCAAGAGGGAAACAATACCGTAATGAAAAATGTCTCTTCTTGAAACAGGGGTAGTTTCATGTGCCCACTTCTTTTATGCCAGAGACCAGACTAGCTGCCTTTTCTGGGGCAAGAGTGTTTCTCATCATCAGTGCTGTAGCAAGTAATAAAAGCTCAGCAGCAAGAAGTACTGTAAATACCTTGCAGTCCTGTTCTCAATTACAGAATTAGTTATGTAAATCTTGTATTAAGGGAGGAAGAGCCTTGATGTCTCTTAAATCATACGCTGTGTGCACGCATGCGTACAATTCCTTCTTGTCTAGGAGAAAAATATCTGTCCTCCTAACATGCAGGCTCCATAGAGATTAGCATACTAAACAGTATTGCTCTGCATGACCTGAAATTGGCTTTTGAGTGCTAATTGGATCTATGGGCTTTGAGAGAAGGGGTTGGAAAACATTGGTCTCTGGTTTTCCAGGTTACAGACAGCAGTATGAATATGGTGCTGGTGTAGGTGCCCAAATGAACTCCTGGGCGACAGGGGCACCAGTTGATAGAGCATAAGCTAACTGTCTGCTTTGCATTCGCTTATGTGGTCTTCGCCTGGCTGTATGTATCTGGTTTCATTTTTTGCGTAAAGAAACAGTGTCATACAATGAAATGAACACTAAGCTGGAAACCAGGAATGCCTGTGATCCTGTTCTACTGCATGAGTTTGGTCTAGTCAGTTAATCTGTCCAAGTACATCTTCTGCAGCAAAACAGCTGGCAGTAGCTGTGCTGCTGCACTTACCTGCATGTGCTGATGAGACACAGGCACTCATTCCCATGCTGTAACACCCATTCTCTGTGCATCTGTTGTTGGTATTTTTAATGTGGCCACTTGCTTGGAGATTATTTATGGTGAAGATAGGACTGTTAGATAATTAAATTACAGACAAAAAGGATTACTCTATACTGAGATCCGTCCCTCCACTGGCTCCTATGGCTGCAAATCAATTGTCAAGCATGGAGCCAAGGTGGGCCAGTGCCATATGCTGCTGTATTCAGCAGTTCCAGCATCTTTGCTGCCTGCCCAGACAGTTTCTTCCATAATCTCTCACAACAGCAGATGCAAACAGAGTGAAGCTGCCCTTCAGGATCTCAACCAGAGAGTCTGAGAGCCCAGTGTGTGTGTTGTGTTATGTGATGTCTTTGCTCATCCAGTGGAATGCTCGCTGAGAAACTAGTCTTGTTTACTGATATTTTAAATGATCTCCAAACCCAATTTTCAGGGAAGTGGATCTTAAGATTAGTAATATCTGGATTATGAAGACACGTGCCTTTTTTTAAGCTCATCTTCAGACTTAATTTGGCTTTAGACAGGCCTTTGTGTGGTATGGATGGAGTGTTGTACTAAACTGCAGTGGATGAGTGCCACCAGATTTAAGCAGCCGAAACACCCGAAAAACCAACAACAACGATAAAACCCCACCGACCTTGCAAAACCAAGGATTTCCTTTTTTAGATGTATAATCTGTGAAATCATAGATTTGTGAACCAAGTGGATATTGCTATATGTGAATCTTAAATTTGTTAAAAGTACTTTTTCTGGGCTTTCCAGCTTTCTCACCTCTGCTAGGTGCTATGTCCTGGTTAAAATCATACTGGTTGAATAATGTATTAGCTGTTACAGTTTAACATGATCTTGTCTGCAATTTTCAGTCAGTGTGTTTTTTTACTTAATATAGATGCAGATTTAGAAATGATCCATCTAGTCTGATTGTTTTCTTCAGTTAAATCCAAAGAAAGTTCAGTTTAATCTTAGTGGTGTGCTGCATTCCACGTAGAGCAAAGAAAATGGCAGGTCTCTGCCCAGCGGAAGTTGCAGTATAGAGTGAATGGATTTGAACTGCTCTGCTCAGTTCCAACTGCTTTGAGGAAGATTTAAGATAAGAGATAAGTGCAAGTTAATGATGTTGCAGAACAGCACTAATTTTAATTCTGTATATTCCAGTTCAGGGACTTTTTAAAAATTATTGGTAAATGTATGCACTCCTCCTGAGTTGGAATGAATATAACAGGTTTTAACTCATGTCCTTCTGCCCTACTAAAGAAAGTGGAAAGATACTTTAGATACAGCATTTCTGCAGATATTTGCAGCCTTGCTTGCAACTATGCTAGCTCTTCAGCTTTAGGTTGTGTGTTTTACTGCATTGTCAACTGTTTTCCTTAGAATGTAACATATTGAACCTCTCCTCTGGCAACACAAATTGCTTCTGAGGCAGAACAACAGAAGATCACCTGTCTTGCATGGGCAGTCTAAATACCACTTCCAGAGTCATGGGACTTTTTGGGTCAGGTGTCACCAGGTAACCTCAATGGGCTGCTCTGGCGGAGCAGGGTGAAAGTGAAGCTCTGCAAGACTATCTGGAGGAAAGTAAATGAAGGTCGTTAGCAAGACAGGTATTTCAGGTGAGACCCAGGAAGAAGCAGCATGGATCTTGCATTTCATTGGGTTTGGTTTTTTTCCTCTTCTCCTTTCTCTTTTGCTCCCAGCTGCATTTTTGGAGACTTATCAAAAGTAGTTCTTTAGATACAGCCTTTTATCTTCAACTGTCAGTCAGTGGTAGGGAAAGGAAATAGAAATCATATGTGATGGAGTTGTTTGACATCCAGAGGAATCTAAAACACGATCTTCAGTATTATCTCTGCCTGTTAGATGTTTCTTCTGTTTCGACTAGTGGTGCCACAGTTCTCTGCCTGTTTGACAAACTAGCCTTCCGCTTTGCGTAGCCGGGAAAGGTTTATATGACTTCTCCTTTCCCCTTTACCTGCCATATGCCTTGCTCTAACTTTCAGTAGCAATACTGCTCCCCATTACTGGGAAGCAGTGGTGCAGAGTGGGGTTTGTACTGTCAACAGTCAGCAACAGTGTTTTAAACTCTAATTAGTACTTCCTATGCAACCTGATTTCTGCCTTACAAGCTTCTACTATACTTTACTGATCTCTCCTCCTGTATTGTAGGAGGAGCAATCCACAGAAGCACTTAGAGCAAATTGCAGTGGTTTGTTTTGGCAGAGAATTGAAATGGATTGTGCGCCTGGGTGAGAGATGCCAGTCAGCTGGTCTTCAGAATGGGGGAGCTGAAGAGGTGAACAGTGCTTTATTCCTGATAGCCTAAGAGCTAGCAAGAGAGGCAGTTCTGCCTTTTGCGATTGTCTTAGAGAGGCGTGGCAGAGAAAGGTTTTCTGTCTTGAGACAGTTCAGTGAAGTTTTTTCAAAATAGACTTTTTTGGGCAGTGATCAGACAATCTGCTGACTATCTGCAGTGAGACAGTGTATTTTTTAAATAACAAGACCTTCTGACTGCTCTTTCCAGATCTGAACTTGCCAATTACTAGGTATTTATCTGAAGTAACATCATTCAGACACTTGTGTGTCCAGAGAGGTTTTGGAGTCACCTTCTCTGGAGATATTCAAAACCTGACTGGACACGTTCCTGAGTGATGTGCTCTAGGTGGTCCTGCCTTGGCAGGGGGGTTGGACTAGATGATCTTTCGAGGTCTCTTCCAACCTCTAATATTCTGTGATTCTGTGTTGGACAGAACAGACCAGATCTGATTCACTGGATGTTCATCTGGCCCATTGTGCTGGTGTGTTTTTTGTATTTAAAGTAAGACTGGTGGGAGTTTTTTGTTGATGTGCTGGGGTTTTTATTTTTTTTTTAAAGGAGTGGGAAGAAGCATGGAAAATCTGTTGTTCTGCTGAGCACAGGTGGTTGTCTTACTAGGCTCTAACTATAAACAGCAGTGGGAGAGAAGTCTCTCCATTGATGACAGTTAGAGCTTAGGTAACTAGCCATGTAAGGCAGCAAACATCCAACAGCTGTGCAGGACTCCTGGAAATGGACAGATGCACCACAGCATAACTGAACTACTTGACTAATCTGAAGGCCTTCTGTGATGGCATGACTGCATTGGTGGGTAAGGAAGGACCAACTGATGTCATCTGCCTTGACTTATGTAAGGCCTTTGACACAGTCCCATACGACATCTTTGCCAATAAATTGGAGAGAGAGGGGTTTGATGGATTGACTATTCGATGGATAAGGAATTGGTTGGATGGTTTTATCTGAAGAGTTGCAGTCAACAGCTAAGTGTCAAAATGAAATGAGTAAAAGTGATGTCCCTCTAGGGTATGTATTAAGACTGGTACCGTTCAATATCTTCATGAATGACACGGACAGTGCTGATGACACCAAGCTGAGTGGTGCAGTTGATTTGCTAGAGGGAAGGGATGCCATGCAGAGGGACTCTGACAGGCTTGAGGAGTGGGCCCATGTGAACCTAAGGAAGTTCAACAAGGCTAAGAGCAAGGTCCTACACCGGAGTTGGGACTATCCCCAATATCAGTACAGACTGGGGGATGAATGGATTGAGAGCAGCCCTGTAGAGAAGGACTGGGGATAGTGGTGGATGAAAAATTGGATATAAGCTGGCAATGTGTGTTTGCAACCCAGAAAGCCAGCTGTATCCTGGGCCACATCAAAAGAAGCATGGCTAGCAGGTCGAGGGAGCTGATTGTGTCCCTCTGTTTCTCTTGTGAGCACCTGGAGTGCTGCGTCCAGTACTGGGTCCCCAGCACAAGAAAGATATGGACCTGTTGGAGTGGGTTGAGAAGAGGGCCAGAACACCTCTTTTAGGGAAAAGGCTGAGAGACTTGAGGTTGTTGAGCCTGGAGAAGAGAAGGCTTCGGGGAGGCAGTATTGTGGCCTTTCAATACGTAGATGGGACTTATAAGAAAGAGAGAGACTTTTTACCAAGGCCTGTAGTGACAGGGCAAGGGGTTTTAAACTGACAGAGGGCGGGTTTAGATTGGATATAAGGAAGAAATTCCCTGTGAGGGTGGTGAGGCACTGGAACAGGTTGCCCAGAGCAGCTGTGGAGGCCCCATCCCTGGCAGTGTTCAAGGCCAGGTTGGATGGGGCTTTGGGCAGCCTGGTCTAGTGCAGAGTGTCCCTGCCCCATGGCAGGGGGGTTGCAACTAGATGATCTTTAAAGGTTCCTTCCAACCCAAACCATTCTGTGGTTCTATGATGACTAAGAACTGTGTCCTAGTGAAAGCCTTGTGGTTTGCTTAGGTGCATTTTAAATGCCTTTTCTTGGGGTGGTAGGTGGGAAGGTGAATGGGGAAGACAGCGGGTTGTTACTGTGCTGCAAAATAAGTTGTTTTAATCCTTTCATGTGAATTTTAATACACATGGTTTAGATGGAGTCCAACTGGGAGGATACTTGCATTTTGAGCCAGTACTGGAGATGTGGCTTGTCCGAGATATGCTTGGAGATGAGAGCAATCTGGGAGCCTTGCAGTTTGATAGCATTTCTGAGGCTTCACTTAAGATGCAGTATGCGTTTCTTCATCCTGATAGAGATAATGGGTTTTAAGCAATTACACCCAGGCTAATTCCTTTTGATAAGAGCTCTACATTATCTAAAAAAAGAATCCTAGCTGCCTGGGAAAGAACAATGTAAATGTCTCTCTCACGGACTCTTTCATTCGCTCTTCTCCGATATCTTCAGATGATATGCAGCAGATCTTTCAAGCCATAAAAATCTGTGACTTTTTTTTTTTTGGTAGAGAGTATTGCAGTCAGGGAGGTGTAACAGTAGTGTTGGCTTGCAAGGTATGGAGGGAGCCCTGCATGCTTTAAATGATTCCAAGCTACTGTAGTGGTTACAGCTTTGATGTAAGGAATCAAATTTGGTCTCCCCCTTATTCCCTCCCTGTGCAGGCTGTCTGGTTGTAAGGTGCGGGTTGCTTCTGCTGATTAGGGCGACCTAAAATTTGTGATTTGGAAAGAGTAGCAAGAGCCTACCACTGCATTTAACATGGATCCCAACCCCTACTATGTGCTTGTCTGCACTGGAAGGAAAAGTATGATGATGATGTGTGTTAAGCAGGAATGATAAAAGATCTCACTTATTTGGGTTTTTTCTGTTCTTTTTGAGACCAGTAAAGAAATGTCAGTAGCTAACTGCATTGCTGGTACTTAAAGAAATTCTTTTTATTCTGCTTAATCTCTCTGGCTTTTCCTCTCATACACATACAGTATAGGACAGAAAATTTAATTGATTGCATTTAAATAGGGTGGGTGGGGGGAATCCCAAAGCAATATGCTGTTTGTGTAAATGTGCCAATTCTAGGAAAATCATGTTATATATTTTTAAAAAAAAGCGTTAACAGTACTGAAAGGTTTTCAAACACTGTAGGCATGTCTGTTGTAACTTATTCTTTCTCTCCCAGATAGTTGCAGATGACATTCTTGATGTGTAGCTGCCTGATGATAATTGGAGCTGGGAGGAGAGGCAAGAAGATGATGGGAGATAAGGATTATAATCTCCCATGTTGATACGTTTTGGTTCTCCTTCCCCAGAAAAGAGCATGTGAATGCGTGGCATGCTATCTGTCCCTTCACCTGCTGCTTGCTAGGGACAGTCACTGAATGCCTCCCAGTGGGAGCCTGATCAGTTCTCTTTGAAAATGGAGGAAGAGGATTTGTGTGGACGAGTCTCTTTGGGACAAAAAAAGATGCAAAAATTAAAATACTTCTTTTTCTCCACTTTATAAAATGGGTTCGTACATCACAAACACTGTAGTTAAACAGTGTCATACAGAAGTGAGAGATTTGGGATTTTGCTAGAAATAGGAGGCAGAGGGTACAGCTTAAATTGGGGTGAGTTCATTGCTTTTTCTTGAGGGGGAGTCAAGAAGGGTTGTCCCTGCTCAACCTCCTCACTTATTTACACAGTGCTGCAGCAAAGTCATGCTTAGATTGAAAATACATGGAGGAGTTCAGGGAGGGAAAATCATTACCATCACTTGCAAAGCTGGCTGCAGTATTTTTTCCTGTCATAAACTGTTGTGAATTTGAAAGGGCTGCTGTATTTCCTTCCTAGACATGGTAATGTTTAGTTGGCAAAGGAAACAACCTTTTGTTTGGAAAGCTCTTTTGAGATGAAAGGCATCAGCAAAGTTGTCCCTGTGTCTCCCGTGACTGTCTTGGTTGAGGAGCTGGACTGTGTGTTCTAAGTCTTCCTCGTGCAGAGGCTCGAGTGCTTAGTCTGAGCCAATTTACTCATTCTTCAGCTCTTACTTTTTTGGCTTTAATTGGCTTCCTACTGCATGTCACATTGCATTTTCCTTTGGCTGGCAGATGTAGAGAGTCGACCTCCTTCTCTGGGCTGCTAAGAGAACATGTTTTCTTATTAGATAGAGCTGTCTAGCGCAGGCTAAAGGAAGCATCTTGTGTAAGAGAGCGCTGAAGCAGAAGTGCGTTCTTTGCAATAATATCTTCTCAACCTTGTGGGCCACTCCACAGATTACTTCTTGTTGTTGTTTTTTCATAAATCATATGCAGATGCAAAACCTGTGTGAAGATGAAGCTCCTGGAAGACTTCCCTCATCTATAGCAACGTCTTTAATGCAGCGGGAAATCCTCACCAGGTCTTTCCTTGAGGAGTTGTGTAGCTTGTTGAGAGTTTAAACAGACCGGCTGTTCTGTAGATCCTGCACAATTCTGCTGCTTTGTTTGCTTGGTTACCCTAAAAATGACAGGTTGCTATTTAATGTACTTGGATTGACTTCACAACCTATCTATTCAATCATCTGATTTCCTTGTTCTTTGCTCTGAAAGGGTTTTATTTAATGGTAGCAATGAGATGATGCATCTAGGCGACGGGACAAATAAATATAAGTACTTCATGGGCCATTGCTAGAGAATAAACACTAGCTCAAAACTTCCTAGGCTGTGTCTGGGCTATTTTGTCTCTATTATTAATATGGCAGGCCCCAGTTTATTATTCTACCTTGAGTCACACTTTGCCCATGTTCCTGGTGGAGTATTTAATGTGCTCCCTTGGGAGAATCCTCTAATCAAGTTCTTGACAAATAGCCATGAAGGCTCTGTGGTTGCCCTGCTTTTTGAGTGTTTCTGGCCCAGCCCTGCAAAAGCACCAGTGTTGCCTGGTAGTCCTGTCACCTGTCTAATGAGCCCGAGGAACAAGCCCCATCTCTTGTGTTTTGTGTGCTGGCCTTCTTTCAGGAGTTCCGTTACCTTTTGTTTTGGAAAATAGCTCCTTGCAATTTCATCTGGTGATCTGCTAACTCTGTAAAAATAAAGTTTTGTATTTGGGCAATCAGTCTTGTGCTCAGGCAGTTTGATGTCCAGCATTACACTTTATGATACAGAGCCAGTTTATTGAGTTCCTACTAAATACACATCTTTGGTGGTCTCAGTGATACTGAAAAATACTGAATTGTCAACGTTTTGTTGTTTTCTGTCACTAGTGTGTACACTGTTCTGTCCTGCTCCATTTGTTTCTACAGTTAAATGGAATTCAAGTGCATTCATTAAGAAGATGTCACCTTATATTAACAGCGAAATATATTAGGTGTCATCAAAAATAAATGTTTCCAACAAATTTAAAGAGTTTGAAGCTCTTATATCATGAAAACTGAACTTTGATTGCTCTGGGAAGAGGGAGGTCGTGTATGTGAGTACCACAGGGCACTGCAAGAATAAAATACTTGTAAAAGCTCCTCATCTGTCTGCCAGAGTAAAACGAAGCTCACCTCTTGCCAAGGTCAGTGTCTGTAGCCCTGTGCCTTCTGCTGCAGCTACGTGAAAGGTTAATCCCTAATGCACAGCAAAGAACATAGCACCTTGTTTAGTAGCTAGGGATAATCATGCTGTTGATGGCTGAAGGACAAAAGGGAGAACCCCAAGTTCACACCTTGTTCGGTACTGAGCTTTCTGGGCCATGGAGAAATGCAGCTCACCCTTGGAGCGTCTGCCCTGCGCGTGCTTCTCCTTACCTATGGGCAGATGCTCTGCAGCCAGTTCTCATTCTCTTGTCATCTTATGCTGTCTCTGTGTGCTCCTGCCTTAGAAGAATATGGCAAACAATACAAATGTTACTGTTTGTGAAGTATAAAATTAAAACTGTTACAGACTGTCCCTCTTCTCTCCTGCAGCCTGGTCCACTGCCCTCCTTCCAACTTTGTGTTAAATTGGAATTGCTTGTGGGACTGTGCTGTGAGGAGGGGGATAGTTGTTGCTTTACAGCAGTAGGGTACAGACGCTGAACAGATCCTGTTGAGGAGTCCCTGTGCCCCTATCTTTCCCTTTGGCCTGCCTTCTCTTACGAAGGTGCTAATCACCCCCTACCTTCATTTAGTGTCAAAGGGTCTTTAGTGACCTTGGAAGAAGAGAAACTGAGCTGTGGGTGCTAATCTCAAACACAAACGTGGAACCCTTGCCACATTAGTCATGCCTTTGTCACCTCTAGATTGGACTAGTGCAGTGCACATGTGGGTCTACAGTTGAAGACACATACAGAACAGTGTTGTCTGCTTGTTTTAGTGTCTGAGGAGAGTATTTTCTAGAGAGACGTCAGCATTTGAGGAGTGTCCTCAGTCAGGATCCTGAGCTGACTTCTCACAGTGGTCTGCTGGGAGCTGGTTTGGCTGTCGGGCAGCACTTTATAGCTTAGTTGTTGCTGTTACCTTTCTGCAAGAGGTAAGTTGAAGAATTGAATGGGGCTGCAGCTTAAGACCTGGTGAGGAAATACACTGGAGCCCTGCGGCCTGGGGTTTTTTTTTGGGTTATTTTTCTGTATCAATGATTTTACTATATGGTACTTGTGTTTAGAGAGATGTCCTTAAAGACATCTGTGTGTGGAAGAATAGATTGGCAGCGGAGATTTTCTCAGATTCACATGTGAATAGTGCAGAGAAGTCCAGCTTATCAGGACTAGTCAATCACTTGATCAGGTACATAATAACTGTCTCCTTGGAGGGATAGAAGGGGTAAGAGATTAACCTCAGTCTGCATTACAAGTAAGTTTAATGAAGTACTAACGTTGGATACAGAAGGCCATGGCAATGAGGAAAATGGACTATTATGACTGAGCCTGTGCACGTGAACAGCCTGCAAAGCGAAGAGCATGGTGGGAGTTATGAACTGGGGAGGTAAAGACAGTATTAGTCCTTGGTTCAACTGTTTGCTGAACTGTAACTGGGAGTAAAAATACACTTTTTCTTTTGTAGTTATGCTCAGTGCGTGCAGCTGCTTGCATAGTTTTTAAATGTCCACAGATACCTTCATCCTTCTCCACATTGCTCTGGAGGGGATAAGCTACACGCTTTATAACATGTCCCCCAGTTGGTGGTTTCTCTCCACAAGACTAACTTCTTTGCCCACACATGGGTACCTCTTGGCATCATGGTTGTGAACCATGAGTGGGGTCTTTATCTATAGCAAGATGACATACAGAGTGATAGAAGGGGAAGGCTCAGTGAGTGTACTGGTGTTCATATCACTAGCTAGTTGGCTTTCGCAATGTAGCTGGTGCATTAGAGCAGTTGTGGGTTGCTGGACTTTGTGTATTGGGGGTTGTTTGCTTAAATTCGGCTTTGTCTCTGTGGTGTCTCAGATCAACCTTTTGGTCCAACTGCTTTTAATGTTATGGCCATCTACTCAGTTTTAGCAAGATCTATCCTCTAGTGTTTCTGGCTTCTCCTGCTCTGCCTGGCTGCTAAAATGTTTTGCCATGGATATGGGGCTGGTGGGATGCAGTGGGCTGGTCATGTTTGGAGACTGAAGAGATCTCTGAAGAAACTTCTCTGGCTGAAGCTATGGAAAGTTTGCTCTTTCAGGAAGTAAGAACCTGCCAAAATCCATGTGCAGCTGCTGGGGTTATTCTTTGGGCTACAGAGTCAAATCAACCAGAAAAGTCTCCTGCTGCATCTTTGCCAGGTCCTCTGGCTAGTTTAAGTGGTTCACACTTTTGCCTGAAGCATAACATACTGCTTTGCCAGCCTTCTGCAGAGAACTGCTGCTGTTGTTTTGTTGTCCTAGTGACACATTCTGAACACTGTGTGTTCCTTTGCTCTGGAGGAAGCCTGCTCTTCTCATGCTCCCATGTTCTGGGACTTCCACCGAACAGGAAATATGTGCTAGGAACAGGTGTGGTTGCAGAAATCTGTTAAGTAAACTTTGTTTGAAATCTGTTCGTCCTTGTAAATCAGTTAGGAAGGCAAGGAAGCTCACCTGTGTGAGAGAAGCCATGACTCTTCAGGTCAGAAGTGACTGTGCTCATTTTTGGAGAATGTCAACTGACCATTTTTATTGCCCTCAGGCTAGGGGAGAGTTAGTTTCCTACTCTGAACCCTCTACTGATGTCAGCAGAAGACTTATAAAAATGCCTGATTAGATTATGCCCTCACTGTAGTAATGAAAATCACTTAATAATGTGAAGTACCTTACATGGCACTTGGCTTGTAGAGAAACTGCTCCCCATTGGATCTGTGGCCGGGTTGTGTTGTTTTTTTCCCCTCCTTAGAATTTTCTCTCACTCACTCTTTTGTTACCTAATGTGCTATTAAATAAGCAATGAAATAAAGATTGCCCACACTAAAAATGGTGTATTTAGGGACTTCTGGTCCAGTGAGATTAAATGTTAATGAGAAATACTGCTCTTACTAGCTCTTGCTTTCTGCAGAGTGGGGTGCCCAACCTTACTCAGTTTCTTTTCTTTTTTTTTTTTGTGTTGAAGCCTATCCTGGTAATTCTCTTGTTAACTGTGTGTTCTTTCTCTTTATTCTCCTGCATAGCTTTCTGCAGAGGGCGTGTTGTGAGGGTGCCCAAAGGTCCTCTTATTCGAGTCATGGGCACGGAGGTGGTGATCCCTTGCAGTGTTAGTGACTACGATGGACCCAGTGAACAGAACTTTGACTGGGAGTTCTCCCGGGAGACTGACTTCGTGCGGATAGTGAGTACCTGGGATTCTACATTCACCTCTGAGGAGTACCAAAAACGTGTGGGCCACGGGGATATCAAACTGAGACGGAGCAGCAACGATGCTGTGGAACTTGTGATTAGAAACATCCAGCCAACTGACCAAGGGAGATACAAATGCTCCACGCCCAGCACTGATGCCACCGTTCAGGGAAATTATGATGCAGAGGTCCAAGTGAAAGGTATTTCTGAAGAGTGAGGTGTGCTTTAAATCTTGTTTTTGATATTGGTTATAGATGTACCCTTAAGAATGTTGAATTTCTGTTGCTTATAAGCATTGTGATTTATTTTTTTTTCTTATTCCTGTTTAATTCTTCTAAAGCCAAAACTGAAAATTGGGAAGTATGATAGCAAAGGCAAGTAAGGTGAAGAAGTGAAGAGAGGCTGTTTACTATAAACACAACTTTCCTTTTTTTCTGTATAGTAAATATGTAAATAAAAATGGGAAAAGTAAGCAGTGGGTTTTCTGAAGATGTCTGCAAATAGTTAGTGTCCCTAAGCCTCTGGGTAGAGAGGCTAACTTCAGGTAAAAAGCACAGCCTGTATTCTCTCTCTTATGTAGAGTGTCATTTAGGGATCTTTCGATATGAAGGAGGTGATCTTCCTTTTCCCATTTAGCATGTTGATACTGCAGTCATGCCATAGCTTTGCACTCTCATTTAGGGTTTTTCAGTAATAACTTGGGAGACTATTTTTTCAAGTGCCTTTTACTCCCATGAAAATCAAGATGATTCTGGATGTGAGTAGTCAGAATGATGACGTTTGTATAAGGAACTAAAGCAAGAGGCAGGATAAATGAATTTGCTTGTCTTGGCTTGTTGAAAGCAGAGCACTTTCTTTAATGAGTTTTCAGCTGAATTCACGTATTCCTGCAATATGTTTGTGTGGAAGAAGGAATGACTGTACAGGTGTTGCTCTGTGGTAGTCTTACTGCCTTATATCTGAACAGGTCAGTGTGGGTGTTCTCTTCTTGCTTCTGTTTTATGATGCATGTGTCTTTTGGTCTGGTTGTTTTTTTTTTTTTTTTAAATAGTGATTTCCGATGGCTTATCAGTGAGTGGTTCAAAAGCACGTTCCTCAACATCTCTCAGGCTGTCTGAGGGTGACTCCTTCAAGTTGCGCTGCTCAGCAATTACCACCTCACCGGAGCACACTCATCTGCACGTGACTTGGCAAATCAGAAGTGGATCAACTTGGCGGGACATCCTGTCTTTGACTCATGAGGGCAAATTCCAGCCAGGTTCTGGCTATGAAGAGCGCTACCGTAATGGAGATATCCGTTTGGACACAGGAGCGAATGACACGTATCGGTTATCTGTATCCCAGGCCTCGCCAGTGGATGGAGGTGCCTACAGGTGTCTTGTGAGTGAATGGGTGAGAGGGGCAGATAGCTCATGGCAGAAGATTCAGGAGAAGAGCGTGGAGATTGCAACTGTGTCAATCCAACGGACTGGTGAGTCTTACTGATGGGCTGGGGCTACAGCTCATAGCTGCAGCAGTACTGTGTCCAGACTGTGATACTTTGAGAGCAGAAATTTTGTAAGCTGAACTAAATAAGGATACATTCCAAGAGAACCTAGAGTGCTGTTTGGATAGCTGACCTGTTTACATCTAAGTCAATAGAAAATGCTTGGCTTAATTTTTCTAGCTTTTATTTTGGGGAGAAGAGGGATGATGGCATGGAATGATTGGCTGGAACCTCTTAGATGCCTAGACATAGATTTTATCTCATCCTTAGGCCACTTCAGATTGCTTCTGGGTTTTATATTTCTTAAATAAACGTTGTGTTTAACCCGAGTACCCCAAACATTCCCTTTGTTCTCCCTAACACAGGGTTGTCCCGTAGTACTAAACAGCTGCAATTTCCCTGAAAAAGTGGCTTGTGATTCAGTGTCAGAAGTGAAGCTTTTCTGTATGCTGTTTATTGAAATAGCATAGAAAGATCAAGAGAAAGGAAGAAGGCAGTGATAATTTAACAAGACAAATTATCCAGTGATTTTTGTTGCTGACACTGGATCATTGGTCTGATCGCTCCACCATGTTGTCAGAGGTCTAGGACAGTAATGATTCTGTTAAACACATCATTGCATGCTTGACTAAGGAGAAGAAAATACATAATGATACCCAAATATCCCTGCCCACACAGATTTCAGGAGTAGATGCACTAAGCACTTAATTGCATTAGGATTACCACTGCTACTTGGAGGAGGGAAAGCGAGGGGGTGATGCATCTTGTCACTCAGTAGGTGCAAAAACAGGCAATGATGGTCCCTTACAAATGTGAGATTATGACAGTATTTTTGAAGCATTCAGACAGTAGGGGTATCTTTTAATTTTTGAAATTCTTTAATCCCTGTAGGGAGAACCCAGAACTGGTGGGGTTTTTTGGCTAGCTCATTTGAATGCTGGTCGTACTTAGCTTGTGAAACTTGACAGGATCAATCAGCCCCTTCTTTTTCAGGGTGTCTATTAGACAGTAAAGCTCTCTTCTGAGGCAGGGCTTGCTTAATTACGAGCTGTAACTCTGTTTCGTTGTACTTTTGGAGAGTTTGGTTTAAGTAGATGGGGTTTAATCAGTGGCTTAAAACAGGGTGAGAATGGCCAGAACCAGTAGCGCAGTTCTTTTTAATGAGGTTTGAGTGTCTGTTTGTTTGGGTTTTTTTGTTTAGGGTGTGTTTGCCTTCTTTTTTAGCTCAGTCATTAGCAGTGTTGGCACTTTGTCAGGGACATGAAGGCTTTCTTTAAAGTTATGCTAAATGGGATAGGCTATTCGTCAATAAAATGTGGAATTTTTTACCCACAGGTCCTGTAGTAGGACCTGAAGAGCATCTTGTGTTGATATTTGAAACCTCTGCACTTGCATGCTAGATTGAACTTGAGACGTAGATGGTATGCCTGACTGCTGCACGTTCTTCATTCTTGTCTGCTGTAAACTGCAGGGTTGAATTAATAGAAAGAAAATATGAAACAAACATTAAAACCCACCCAAAAGATAAATTAACATATTTAATGAACAGTCATGCACAGGTTACTTGTGTAACTGCATGTTTGTTTTTTTTTCTGTTGTTGCTCTCCTATTTACTTCCTCATCACTTTCATCTCCTAAAATCATGATGTCTTTGGGCCTGACTTTGTTCTTGTATGGCTCTTCTTAATAGTGCCTTGCACAACAGATGTATAACCCTAAGGTGAGGCCTTCATTCATGTCTATATCCAAAAAAGGAGCACTGAGAATAAACACATGGGTAAACTGAGTCCTTCTGTATGCATATACTGCCAGATTCTGAATTCCTGTCACTCTTTCATGAAGGCAGAAGTGTTTCTTGGAGAAATGCTGCTCTTAACCTTGCAGATGAGTCTTGTTTTGTGTCCTGGTATTAGTCTGTTAAATTAACCAGGCTTTCCTCCTGATACCCAATCCCATGATAAGACAGTGAGGGAAATCCTGGTAAGACACTCATCAGACAGTGGACTTTGTTTTACCACTCGGGTGGGGCTTGCTACACTCTGTTTTGTTTGAGTGTTCTGCACTATCTGGTGGTGAGCGGTGGGGTGGGTATTGCTTGGTTTTATTGGCAGTAGTGGCTGCTCAATTTGGCTCTGGAGTGTACCCTCAGTAAGTTTGCAGATGACACCAATCTGGGGGGAAGTGTCGATCTGCCAGAGGGTAGGATGGCTCTGCAGAGGGACCTGGACAGGTTGGATCGCTGGGCAGAGGCCAACGGGATGAGGTTCAATGTGGCAAAGTGCCGGGTCCTGCACTTGGGTCTCAACAACCCCAGGCAGCCCTACAGGCTAGGGGTGGGGTGGCTGGAAAGTTCTACAGAGGAAAAGGACCTGGGGATATTGGTTGATGCTCGCCTGGACATGAGCCGGCAGTGTGCCCAGGTGGCCAAGAAGGCCAACAGCATCCTGGCCTGTATCAGGAACAGTGTGGCCAGCAGGAGCAGGGAGGTGATCGTCCCCCTGTACTCAGCCCTGGTGAGGCCGCACCTCGAGTGCTGTGTCCAGTTTTGGGCCCCTCACCANGGAGCGGCTGAGGGAGCTGGGCTTGTTTAGTCTGGAGAAGAGGAGGCTCAGGGGAGACCTTATTGCCCTCTACAACTACCTGAAAGGAAGTTGTGGTGAGCTGGGGGTCGGCCTCTTCTCGCAGATAACTAGTGACAGGACAAGGGGAATGGCTGCAAGTTGTGCCAGGGGAGGTTCAGGTTGGAGATGAGGAGAAAATTCTTCTCTGAAAGGGTGGTCGGGCATTGGAATGGGTTGCCCAGGGAGGTGGTGGAGTCACCGTCCCTGGGGATGTTTAAGGAAAGGTTGGATGTGGTACTTAGGGACATGGTTTAGTGGTTAATAGGTGGTGGTGGGACGATTGAACTAGATAATCCTTGAGGTCTCTTCCAACCTTAATGATTCTATGATTCATTCCGGATGATAATCCTAGAAGGCTTTCACAGATGGGTACCTATTATGTAGTAGATCATGATTTTACATAGAAGTCGCTAATCTGTACCAGAGATGTAGCTGCCTGTTTAAGGCTGGAATCTGTATTTTTGCGCATGGTCTTGGTTGTAGATCTGCTGAGAAGAGCTGCTGCTGTAGCAGCCCTGTGTACTGGCCTCAGTTGAGACTTTAAGAGCAGCTGCATTACACACTGTGGGGATGATGTGGCACTACACCGTGCATCTAATTTTTAGGCAATGCAGAACGAGGGAATGAGCAAATGAAGAGATATGGTGGCCAGGTAATTTGGTGAATGATTTGCACTGAAGTTTACAGACAACACACATGGCACCCCTGGTTCACCTCTCACCAGTAACTAAGGTCAGCTTTTCTAGTCCTGGTCTGGACACTTTCATCCCATGAGTTTCTTTTACGAAAGCTGTGGCCAGCCTGGTAACCTACAGAATGCAGAACGTCCCATGTGAATGCTGGCTGTGGCCATATGTGCTATGTATATTAAAAATATTCACTGGCCACTGGAGCAGTTTGTTGAATGTGTTTTAAGTGACTGTTGGCATTTAAAGTCCCCAGTGTGTGGTGGTCAGAGCAGTAAGTGGAGGAGTCAGCAGTATAAGGAGTTATTGCTGCCTTCTGTTTGCTTCCATTCCATGTTTCTGCAACACACCTGAGGTCAGTCAGGGCTCCAACATGTGGCCATGGCTGCTTCTCATCTAAATCTGTTCTGTTAGAGCTCAAAACCATTTCAGCAGAAAAAAAGTTGAGTTCTAATGTAGTTCCTAGTGATTTCTGCAGACAATCCTCTTCTGAGAGATAATCCCTAAACACCTTGCCCCTCTGAGAACGAAAAATCCTGTGTATGTTTTCCTGCTGTGCGAAGGTGACGTGCAATCTGTGACTGGGGCAAAGCCTTCGTGGACCAGTTGCTGTTGAGCTGTAAAAAGCCTGTTCTCTCTGCCTTCCTCCCCCTGCCCTCATCACGTGTTCCTTGCTTGACTGATGTGTACTTCCCTTGTGCAGCTCAACATCCAACAGGCATTTGAAGACAGGGCTACTGAGCTACTTCAGAAGGTTTTGTAATAGAATGTGACATCCTGAATAACTTACAGTGGACTTTTTTTTTAATATAATTCTTTTATTTTGTTTTTGTGTCTTAATTTCTAAGCTCTAGATGTGGTAATCTCAACAAGCAATGTATCTGTGACCGAACGAGACTCCCTGGATCTTACATGCAACGTCACAACAGATAGGAGTGGTATTTTCCAAGCGGAGGTGATGTGGTATTTTTCTACATCGCCTGATGATACCTTGTCAGATGCTCAGGTTTTGCTGAGTATGGACCGTGATTCTGTTGTCAGTGATTCAACTCTCATCAGCCTGAGCCACGTAGATAGGAACTCCTATCGCCTCTTGGTGCGTGATGTGGATGTGGAAGACTCCGGCTACTACTTCTGCCAAGCAGCTGTCTGGGTACCACTGCACAATGGGAGCTGGCATAAAGTGGTGGAGAGGACATCTGCACCAGTCAGTGTGGTGGTGACAGCATTAGGTGAGTGATTCTGCTTTCAGACTTCATGGGTAATGTGCCACTCCTTCCTTGGTCCCATCAGAAGAGGTAGAGGACCTTGCAGAATCTTTTCTGCGCAAGTTTCTCTCATTTGCATCTATCATCTATATGTAGGATATCTTTTTCTCACACGTAAAAATACTGATCTGTGGGATTTGGGGTTTGTACGTTAGAGTTTTAGGATCTCTTACTGCATGTCCCACTCATGCACTCCACTTTCTGGTGTCATTGAACAGTCTGTAGTTGAGAAATAGAACTTAGGAGCCTGCCTTGTTTTCCAGGGGCTGTAGCTGCCCCTCTTGTCATGTTGACACCTTTCATCTATCTCCCTTGTACCATTAGCAGGGCTCTGATGTGGCAGCAGGCATTCTCCCTGAGCTCTGAACACAGTGATCTCAGATGCTTCCCCTGATTTTTGAGTCATATGCAATAAAATTTATTTACAATGGAGACTTCAGAATGAACTCTAATAGCTTTCAAAGTTGTTGGGTTTTTTTTGTTGTTTTAGTCACTAGAGACACCCCACATCCTACTGAAGGATTTAAAATGGAGCATGACTTCATATTGCTTTATTCTCCTCCCTCAAGATACAAGTCCATTTTATGAGACCATGTCACATAGCTGTTGACTAATGTGACTGAGAGAGACCTGGCTTGTGGCTAACCTAATGCTAGCAGAGTTGATTAGCATAGTGGCCACTAAAACGGATTTTCCTGATGTGTTTAACAACCCACTTGGTGTGGTGCATTTTTTTGTTGTTTGGTCCCAGAGATTAGTAGATTTTTAGCCTTTTGGACAAGCGAAGGATTATTTGTGTGCTTGAAGTTATGACTTCCATATGTCAGTTAAGCATTTGTGCAGCAAGTTCTTTTAATTCACCAGTGGGGGGTGGAAACCTGCTTGAACAGGAACTTGATGATCTCTTTATTATCCTCTTCCTTTATCCCCTGGTTGTTCTTGTTTTCCCTTCTTGCAGCTCTAATATCATTAATGTCCAAATTTTTTTGCAAGGGGCTGGTTAGAAGCAGCTGTCTTTAACAGTTGTTCATTTAAGACCTGTTGACTTAATGAGAAAGAAGCTGTAGGTAAGAGATTCAACAGGCTGATCTACCTGGCCTACAAGAGCAGGGTGGCAGTATCTTTTCCTACACCCCTTTCCTGAGACAAATCTGTTTTGGAGATCCACTGTCTCATATGCATGCTGCAGATTGTAAAGCTTTTGCTTTGCATTATCCCAGCTGAACTGCTAAGCTTTGGAGATCTCTCTTTATGTAAATATCCTTAGAAGTAAAATTACTTGGGAGACATACTGAACGTGAAACTCCAGCAAAACTTCTAAAAAGCCTGTCATTTTAGGGATAGGTCTGGATATGTCAGCCTACCCATCCTGTCTCCTAGTTTAGTCTTGGAGAGAGAATAGCTTCAATTTAGAAGCAATGAAACTCAGGGTGGTGGTGCAGGATGCTGTAGGTAAGGTATCTATCTGCACCTGCTAAAATTCAGAGTGTTGGTTGTGTTGGAAGCATGAATGAACCTTGATGTGACCTGAGGGAGAACTGCAGAGCTGTGGTACTTGGTGTTTGTTTTCAGCTTTGACTGGATGCAAATATCCAGGCCTGAACCCTCTCAATGCGCCTGTTCAGAGTTTCTTGTCAGCAGAAACTGGTGGTACTGTCCAGTTACAGAGGCAGAGCTCCTCCAACATAAAAGTACTGAATGAGGCCAGCATATAGAGAGCCCGCTCTGAAGCCTGGTTTTCAGAAATAAATAGCTATGTCACAAGGTTAAATCCCAGCAACAATTACTTTAAATTTAGTGTTTTAGCATTGTACAGAGCAGTTGAGCCGTGGCCGTTTCCAAGCATACTTGTAATGTGTGCTAAAAGTGCGCAAGTGATGAATGTCTTCGTTTCCTGTCCTCATTCAGCCATTCACATTGCACATTCAACTTGTGAGTGTTCCATCCTTTTCCCTACTTGTGTGCATGTGCACACGTGTTCGTGTACACACAGATGCGCTGCACGCTCATATACTCTCTCCTAGTGCTCATATCTGGAGAACTGTTCCTTACTCTTTTCCATTCCAACTTGACATTATTTGGCAACAGGAAAGGAAAAAAAACTGCTCTTCAACAGATGCTTGGTTGCTAGGGCAAGGGAAAGTAGAATAAATTTTCGGCATTTGAAGTTTTCAACTGCATCCAGAATCCACCAACTCCTCCTTCTTAATGGAAGTTAAGAGCTGCTGGAGTATTAAGTCATTGAACTGTCAGTGAGGCTGTTCTTTGACAGCTGACAGAGTGGAGGAAGGAGGTTTATCCAGCCAGCCTTTTATTCTTTCTAAATCCTCTGTTTGAGTGTCTGTCAGGGCGAAGCGCCTATCTGGAGTGGTGCTGTCAAAGCCAAAACTCTTGTCTTAGCGGTCCTTTCCTTGCCTGCATATAAAACAAACCTGAAGTGATTTTCTAGGAACCTGAGTTTCTTGCAGCATTTTCCTTTTTGTGTTCCTGTCTAGAGAAGAGTTTCTGCTTTCATAGTCTTTGTTACTATGAAAATATTAATTGGCATTGAATGCCTTCTTTTTTGGGAGGGAAGGGGAGGCAAGCAGGAATAAGAAAATTACGAGCATAAGCAATACATCATGAGGCTCTGGAGGAGACTAGTCTTTTGTGAATGAGACAGGAAGAGTAGTGTCACTGTAGGATCTATGGGGATTTACACCAAAAGTGGGTTTTGGCCACCATTAATAATCTATGTCTTGGTTGCAGCAGAGGAATTCTGTGCATTTTCCTTTATTTTTGCTTTGCGTACACCAAACACAGAAATCTGCGCTTACGTTCACTGGCAGTAGGTACTATGGACTTAGTAAACTGTATTTTCATGCTTGTGTTACCTAACACTGCAGAAGCTCACCATCAGTATCACTAGATACTCCAGTGTCTGGTGTTTATTAATGTCCTTGCTCTTGCTAGATGCAAGGACACTGCATGCATAGCACTTAAGGGTGAGAGATCTTTTCTGTGAGCTGACGTAGCAGCAGCCAGCCTGCTCGATACAATTGTTTTTATCCTTTGCATCTGAAGTCCAAAAATGCATGTGCACACACAGTTTGCGCAGCAGTTCTATTAAGATGCTTTATTATCTTGGCTCATTGGTGAGCTAAGCCTCAGCTTTAGCCTTGGATTGCCTTCTCTGTCCCAATTATAGCTTCAGTTAATTGTTTCTAGGAGGGCAATATGCCAACTAAAACATAAAGCAAGAAATAAATATAGAGCGCTGAATACACTCACGATGTAAAAGCTATGTGATGAGTATTGGCTGAACAGTTGGAAAGCTAGTCTTTTTTCTGAATTATAGTAGACAGCAAAACAGAAAAATATTCTAACACTAGTAAATAAATATGTACTTCCTTTGTGGTGTGAGGTTGTTTCTGTAATCGTTTTCCTTTACTATCTCTGTAGTCTGAGAGAAAATAGTTATGTGGCCGCCTTATCTCTTTTAGGCTTTGGACAGCCAGCTATTTTGGATTCAAATGCAACAGCCCCATTCTTAACCCATGAATTTCAGGTGCTGCTTTTCTAGCTTGAGGTATTCCAACCTCATAGGTGTACAGCACGTACTTCTCTCTTCAGACTGTGAAGCTCTTCTGGTCTACATATCTTCGACTCTTAACCTACTTGGTATTTATTATGCTGCCTGCTGAAATTTACTGTACATGGCTCTTGGTGCTGCCTGTGGCAAGTGTCAATGGTGGTACCCATGCCCCCTGGTTTTGGAGTCAGGTCTAAAGAAGGGAACAATTTTCCTTGATAAGATCTCTTAATACTTTTTTCTGAAGTAGTTTGACTAGACATAGAAATGAAATGTCTTGTTTGGAAATGCAGGCCTAGGGGTACTTGTGTTAGCCAGGTGCAAGTCTGAGAGCTGGAGTCCAAGTTCCCAATCCCCAGGTCTTAGAAAACTGCATATTTTGGCACTTGGCTTCTAGCCTGGGTGCTTTCACAGACTGGGTGTTGGAAGTTAGCAGTATCTAATGCTTTCTTCTTTCTGCTTGTCGCTTCTAACCTCTTTCTTCTGGGTTTCCTCTCCTGCAGAGCCAGACTATGAGGTGTTTCTGAATGCCTCTAAAACACCCAAGTTTTCAGATGACCCCACAGAACTCAACTGCAGAATCACAAACGCACAGGACACTGAAGCAAATGTCCGCTTCACGGTTTCCTGGTACTACAGGCAACACCTGCACAGTGACGATGTGGTGACAGAGGAACTTCTGGCCAGGATGGATGCAGACTGGACTCTGCTGCTTGGGGACAGGAGCAGAGAGCGGACTCAGAACGGGGAAATAATCTTCTCTAAAAAGGCTGTTGACACCTTCAGCTTGCGAATCCAATGGACTTCAGAAAGTGACAGAGGGGATTATTTCTGTGTCATCTCTGCATGGAGCAGGCACCGCAACAACACCTGGGTAAAGAGCAAAGATGTGACTTCTGCATCTGTCAGCATTTTCTGGGCTACACAAGGTAGGAACCTTGAACCTATTTGCTGAAAGACCTGGGTGTCTGAGAGAGTTTTCTCTTGAGTAGGCCTGCAGCCAGAAGGCCTGCTTATGGGCTTTGGAAATGGGGTTCTGTGTTACAAAGAGGAAAAAATACTATTACGTTGTGTAAAGGCCTCTTTTTTGTGGAGGGAAGTAACTCCTTAACAGCACTTACCAGTTTTATGCAACAGCTGGGAGTGGAAATGTAAAGCAGAGATGCATCAATCAAACCGTGCTGAGAGTTCCAGGAGCTGGGCTGTCATTGTAGTGGGGTGGCATCCAGCAGTGATGCCGGGGTCATTGCCCCCGCTTCCATTACTTGGAGTGTTTTGGTCTCTCAAGGATGCATTGTGCTGCTAGCAACAGTTTTGTCGTGAAGTGAAAAGAGGAATGTCACTCTCTAAGTCTTCTCTGTCTGCCAGTTTGTGTTTTCTCTCTCCTACAAACCCATGTTTAGGAGGCACTTCTGAGGAAGTTCACGGCTGTAGTAGTACCAGAGTATCAAAGAAAGTGGGTGGCGGAGCAAAGTCATTCAGTGATTTGCTTGGATCTGGGCCTTTTTAGGCAGATGTGAACTAGCTCTGGTCAGTTTTTAAACTGACTCTGGGATCATTTCTTAGAAGCTAAATAGTTACCTGTATCAGTTAATGCTGGCTTAAAATGCGTGTCCTATGGAGAGTGGTGTTGTTTTGACTTAGGTGTGAGGTCACACAGGAAGGCCTCTTGGATTAGGGACAGAAGGAGTAGGATAACCTGGGAAGAGATGTCTTTGAAAATCTGTGCTTAGCTAAGCTACATTTATCCTGATAGATTTGTTTAACAGTCTAGCTCAGGCAGCCACAGCAGAGAACTATGTTTCAGAAACAAGTAGTTTGAAGTCGTTTTAAAGTTGTTTGGGGATAATCCCTGAACAGTGAGTTGGAGAGCTGCTGCTGTGATTCTGCTTTGGTGGAGAGAGAAATGGTGGGCTGCTTGTGCAGTACTCCTTTCATTCCTCAGACCAAGCGTGGTCCACAGTAAGGTAATTTTTGTCGCTGAAGCTGACTTCTCCAGCAGGCATGAGATCTCTCATTAATGTTGAATGCTAGTCACAATTAGTTCAGCTGTTGTGCCGCAACATGAGTGTGTATGTGCATGCACGCGTAATGGATCGTGGCCTTCGGAGCAGCTAGAAACACCAGCTGGAGTTGAAAAGTCTCAGCCTGTGTTGACATTTCTGAGGGAAAACAAATCGTGACAGGTGTGAACATTCCCTCGTTTCTGGTTTTAGTCCAAAAACTCTGCTAATCTTGCAACACAAATCTCAATGTTATAGTCCCCATGCTGGAAAGTACATTTTGTTGGCGAAACTTGGAGTTGGGGCATTTATGATGTGAAAGTGAGCTCTCCTACAAACACCTTCTCCTCCTGAAAAAGCATGGTACGTGTATATAAGGAGGGGGTGGGGGGCAATATATAGGTTTGATTTTACCTTCTGCCCTTCCATCCCTCATGCTCCCCCCACACTCTTTCAGCAGTCTAGCCCCAGATGCCTTTCTCTTCATGCCCTGTCCCCTGCCATGTTCTGTCCCTGTGAGCTTCAGGCTCGGCTGTGAGCCAGTGCTGTAGCCAGCAGCTATGAAGGAGTTAATCTGTTGCTGCCTCTGCTCTCGGTTATTTTGACAAGTATCTCTGGTGATTTGAGTCCCTAACTGCTCCCAGTGCTTATAAAAGCAAGCAGCCGGGCTCCCACGTGTTTGCCTAAGGAGAGAACAGAAATTTGCCTCTTCCTTGGATAGCTCGTGCCTACACAGAGGCTTTTCTTCCAACTATTTCATTACTTGCATCCTCAATGTTAACTTTAGAGCAGTGCTTAGGGAGGACTTCAGAGAAATCCCACTTTGGAAAAGGTTGTTTGGAGTTTTTGAGAAAGGGGAAATGGTTTTATGTTGTCTGTGGGTCAGCCAGCACAGAGGGGATGTTCAGGAAAAGGAAGCTTTTGCTTGAAATGTAAACATCATGTGAAGATGTCAAAGTCCTTTTTCTGCGTGTGTGCGTTGTGTAATAAGTTGTATATTTGCCTATTTTAACTTGAGGTTTTTATCATCTTTTTCTGTTTTGTTCTGTTGGGACCAATAATGCTCTCATGTCTTTCCGCTTACTCAGCTTTGCAAATGCAGCCAATTGCTATCATAGATCACTGCTGGTTTTGACATGGTCTGCCTGACTTGTTTCTTCTCCTCTTTCTTCTATCCTCTCCCCCACCAAGGTGACAAAGAAAGCGTCTTTATCTCACCTCAAAAATGAAAAGCATCAATTATATTGTTGTTTTTTGCTTATTTGGAGTACAAATTCCAATCAGTAAAAAAGGGTAAAAGAAAGGAGGAAACCTTTTTGACTGGCTCTGTAGATGATTTTCAGCCCAGAAAGAAGCTTGATAGTTTAAAAGACAGATTTATTTATTACTTTGAGTGTGAGTACTGCCTGTGTTTAAAACACAGTTGCTGTTTGCAGTGGAATGCAGAATTGGTGCTTGTTTCCTAAACCAGTGTTGTCAACTTTGGATCTGCATGGAATTCTCTGCCAGAAAAGAATGTTATCTTTTAATTGAAATTCAGAATCCCAAAGATACCATTATTTGGGGTTTTAGTAATACTTCGGTCTTTAATTTACAAAATTGTATTTAACATAATGTTACTTGTCCTAAATGTTTGCCCAGGCTCTCCCATCACATTTAATTGGGACCAAGGTCATCTTAATCTTTCAGAAAGTCCTTGCGAATAGAGAACAGGTGATATTTCTGCCACCACTTGTCTTTGTTGCTGGTGTATAATAGACGCTGCATAGTACAGACATGCGGCTCCTCCTGAGCAAAGAAATTCCCCTACCTGTGGCCCCAAACGTGCCAGCCTGTGTGTAGAACAAGAAGGTGCATTAAGCTAGGTGTTCAAGCCCCAGGCAGGGTGGCTGGGCTCCCCGTGCCCTTGGCTGTGCGGGGGCGAAGTGTTCATTCTCTGTGCTTGACAGGGGAGCAGGCCGGTGGGGGTGGCCCAGTTGTGTGCGTGCCGCAGTGGGGAGAGCGTCGTGTTGCATGTACGTGATGAGGCTGTGGGGCAGGCCTTAGTACGCCTGCGGTATAATCAGAGCTCTTGATATCAGAGCTGCAGGGGCTACAACTGTACTTCAGGGTGTTGTATAGCCGCTGCCTCCTATGAAGGCAAAACTGTCATTACCTTAATGTCCGTGGCATTCCCGGCACTTGCAATCTAGCTAGTGCGCTGGGGGATGAAGAAGCTTTTATGAATATTGAGATAGCATTACCTGAGGCTGCTGGTGAGACATTAGGCTCTGAGGTTACTGTGAGCCGTGGCCATTGTGCTGCTTTTCCGACTGGAGTGCAGAGGTGGTGTTTGCTGTTTCCTAAAGCTTCTCTAGCCATTTGACTGACTTAGGTTAGGTAAGAACTCTTTTTGGTCACTACCCAGAAGTACTCTTGAATCGGAGCATGCGTTTTGTGGTAGGGAGCAAGAGAATTATAATGTGGCTTAACCACTTGGAGCGGCCAGTGATGGAAGTCAGAGACATGCGCTGCCAGGCTCCAAAGTACAGTTTTTTACTCAAATTTTATCTGAATCATTCAGCTAGAATTTCTTCTGCTGCTAGCCCTTTGTCTTGGAGCAATGCCCAAACTGGTTATAAGCTTTGGGTATGGTTTACTCTCTTCCTCTGCTGCTTTCCAACATCAACTCTGCTGACTGCAGCCTCTTGTGTATGACTGACCAGGGTGTGTTTTACTGTGCCTTTCATTCATGGAGCTTTACAAGACATAAGTGAGACTCTCTGCACACGATTGCAGGTGTACATGTGGAGAGGTGAGCATGCAGAGTAGTAGTCAAGACACAGACATTGCCCCTTGGCAATTCCTGGAAGATTAGAAATGAGAACTTAGGATGCAGTTCTTGGAAGAAAATGTTCTTTGACCTCTCTGGCCCATCTTATGCTATAAGATCTGATGAGTAGTTTCTGTTAACATAGGAAACATGAAGAAACTTTCCCACTTAACTTTTCTTGCAGATGACTCTTATTTCTAAGCCAAGTGCCAAATCTTTGGTGGTTCTCTTTCCCATAATGTGCACTGTTACATGCAGAGACAACTATGTGATTTTTCTGATCATAGAATCATAGAATATCCTGAGTTGGAAGGGACCCATAAGGATCATCAGGTCTAACTCCTGGCTCCACACAGGACTAGCCCCGTCAGAGCAGATGACTGAGAGCATCATCCAGATGCTTCTTGAACTCAGTGGCCACTTCCCCTACGAGACCTTCTCTGTTCACAAATAACAGATCCAGAAAAGCACCTTTTCTTGTCGGTTCCTTTAATACCTGTACCAGGAAGTTATTGAGGTGTTTCAGGAAGCTCCTGAACCTGTTTGTTTCCACTGTGTGGTGTTCCCGGTTGACGTTGGGCAAGTTGAAGTCTCCCATGAGGACAAGGGCTGTCGATCTACAAATCTGTCTTAGTTCTTTAGAGAATGATTCATCCATGTTTGCATCCTGGCCGAGTGGTCTATAGTAGACTCCCACAACGACATCCCCTTAATTTGCTTGTCCCTTAATCCTTACCCAGAGGCTCTCAATCTTGTCACTGTCAGCTGACAGCTCCGTACAGTCCAGCCACTTGGTAACATACAGCGCTACCCCCCCACCTCTCCTGCCCTGTCTGTCCCTTCTGAAGAGCCTGTAACCATCCTTCATAGCACACCAGTCACAGGACTCATCCCACCAGGTTTCACTTGTGCTAATGATGTCATAGTTCTGGGACTGAGCCAAGGCTTCAAGCTGTTCTTGCTTGTTCCGCATGCTGCGTGCAATGGTATAGAAGCAGCCTTCGTGGGTCAGACTGAAGGATCTCACTAGCACAGAGCCTATCTGGTTGTGGCCTGTTGTCCCATAAATTATCACCAGTAGTGTTAACACACGTCAGCTGGGTTATTGGTCTCTCCCCTAACTCTGACTTGCTGCTCCTAGGTTTATCTCTAGCTGGTCTGACATTGTCCTCTTCCCCCTTCAAATCTAGTTTAAAGCCATCTCTGAGTCCTGCCAACTCCTGGGTTAGTATCCTTTTCCCCCTCTGAGACAGGTGGACCCCGCCTGCTGCCAGCAGACCTGGTGCTGAATAGACTGCCCTGTAATCAAAAAAACCAAAATTCCACTGGTGACACCAGCCTCTTAGCCAAGAGTTGATCAGGTGGGTTCTCCAGTTCCTCTCAGCGTTTTGCCCTCTACTGAAGGGATTGAGGTAAATGCCACCTGTGCACCTGCACCTTTGACCAACTGGCCCAATGCCCTGAAGTCCCTTTTGATAGCTCTTGGGCTTCTCTCTGCAATGTCATTGTTGCTGACCTAAAATACCAAAAGTGGGTAATAGTCAGAGGGCCATGCCAGGTCAGGGAGCTGCCTGGTGGTGTCTCTGACCTGGGTCTCAGGAAGGCAGCAGACTTCCCTGTGGGTAGGGTCAGGTCGGCATATCGGCCCCTCTGTTCCCCTCAGGAGGGAGTCACCTATGACAATTTGGCTGAGGCTGTGATGGAGCGCTAATTACATTTTGTCTGCTGCTACTGAAGGGGAACAACTTTGGCACAGGACCATAGTGTTAAGAATGGTGATCCAAGCTTTTCTAGTTGATAGGATATGGGTCATCTTTGTGGTTTTGGTTTTTTTAACTTTACTATGTACGCAGGTCTCAAGTATTATTGCAGGTTCAGAAATGTTCCTTTAGTCTTTTTCTACTTTCATGCAACAAGAAACATTCAGCACCTGTGTGTGCTGGTTTTTTGTGTCCCCTTCTCTACCCTGGTCTGTATTTCTTATAATCTCACATAAGAGAAGGTGCCTGTGCCTTCTGTATTCATCCAGCGTAAGGAATTTTGGGTTTTAAAAGGTAGAAATTTCCTTTGAAAGGACTTTCATAAGCATATATCTCCCTGTTCTCTGTTCTGCATCCTAATTTCTGACTCTTCACTGTTGTTCTGCATCTCTGAGCCTTGGATGTTCTTTTCCACAAGCTCTGCATACGGCATGTCTGCTGCTGTCCCATGCTACGAGCACTCCTTTCTCATTTTCTTTAGCAAAAAATAACTGGTGAAAGCAGCATTTTCTGTGGCCCTCAAATGGAAGGTCAAGAAAGAATGTCTAGGAACAAAGTTTGCACTGCCCTCAGTGAGGACAAGATGCTCCCCTCTGTACTGCTGCCTGATCTGTGGCTCAGAGAATAGTTGAAGTACGGCATGTGGAGCTCAGGTAGTAGGGAGAGTTGTCTCTTCTCAGCTACACCTACTGATCTGATCATGTGAAGGTATTTTGTGTTAAGTACATGTATGAGAGACTAAATGCAAGATTTCTTTTTTGATGTCTGGGACCCAGGGCTCTGGCATGAAGATCAACATCACAGAGGTATTTGCATCAGGAGGGATTTTTGCCCAGAGCCTCCTTACAAGGCCTACGAAGCAGCCAAATGTGGTAGACAAATATGACTAGCTGTTTGTGCTTCTGCTTTTGGGGCAAAAATACAATTGTCTACTAGATAAAATATGTGGCAAGCTGGTCTGTGCTAGATTCCTAAATGACACAACCTTATGAAGAGGGGAATATCAGAATCTCGTGAACACAGAATGAGGAAAAAATTGATTTAAAGTCTAGAACCAGATGCATGATGAGTCCTCACGCAAAGAAGCAGGAGTGACTCCATGCAACTTCAATTGTGATTTTACCCTGAGTACCTAAATGTGCAACTCTTGCGTTCCCACTTGTTTAGTGGGTGTAAGTGTGGGTGTGTTGGTGTGGAGTATCAAGCAATTCTGTGCTCAGCTAGACCACTAGAAGCAGCTCAGCCTTCCTTGCTCCTGCTGTTTCTTTATATAGCTTTGTACTGTGATCTGCTTTATACAGTACTGATTTAAAGTTGTCATACCGAGTTTCTCATCTTGTGGGCTGTGTTTGCTCATTGTGAAAACTGCTGCTTGAAGGCAAAACACTGCGAAATGTAATCTTGACAAGTATCTTGTTGCTCTTGTGGGGAGGACATAAATATTACTGCATTTAGTTCAGTTTTGGGGAATGTGTGACAATTTCGCTGTTGCTTATTTCCCTTTTCCTGAGATGTTTCACCTTGCATGAAGGAGATCTGTGTAGTTTGTTTTTTTTTAAAAATGTGTCTACACCCGGTTTTATAAGGGGGGAGGAGGGAGAATATGCTGCAGCAAAGTAAGTCTGGGAAGTCAGACTGCCTGAGTTCCAAAGTAGCTGTACTGCAAGGAACTAGCTGTAAGCTGTGTGTTCTGCCCCAGCACCCTTTCCTTAGGAAGAACCTGTGTGTGTGTGTAATGCCTCTTCATCACAGTGCCAGGATACTAGCAACTCCCTTTCCTTTTATCTGGTTCTGATTTCAGTCACTCCTCATTTTCTCAATCTCTTATTGTGGGCTTGCATTTTTTGTGCTTTGGGGCTGTGCTCCTAGATGTATAATTTTTCCAAACCATGTAATTAAGGGATTCTTGGGATTGAGGAGCTGGCAGACTTGGGTAATGCTGAAGAAACAAAAAGAAACTGGGCAGTAAGTGTTGCTGGCATTCTTGATGCCAAATGGTCTATTGGGACATGTTAAGGCTTCTTGGTAGGCCTTGTACTCAGGTGAACACATGACAAGCAAGGGAAAAGAAAGAGGTGGAGACAGGGATATATGGAACTCTTTCAACACAGAGGAGTGTGTATGCAGGTGCTGGGGATGGAGACTTCTCCTGTTACCACCACTCTTTCTGTCATGTATCTCAGATGATCTTGGGAATTCAATTGAATGTGTCTGGATTGCTGCTGGAGTGGATTTTCAGGGGAAACAAAAGAAGCTACACTAAGTGCTGCTCATCCAGTCAGTGGCAGCTTTTGTCACTAGTCATAAGTACTTCAGCAGTGTCCTCATACCTTGTTGCTGAGGATGCTCTTCCCAGTGTAAAACTGGGACTCTTGAGTCCTGTCTGACTAATATCTTTACTTGTGAATACAAAAGTCCTGGAGGTCCTGTCATGCTATGACCTGCATATTGCATTATCTGTTCAGTATTTGGTGTTTGAATCCTTGCATCTTGATCCAGACTGTTGTATACTAGTGTGCATGCGCTGTTGAGTAGCATTCTGGGATGTCCATATCTGTTTAGATAAACATGCTGGGTTTTGTCTTTTATTTGTAATCTTCTAGACTGAAGGTGCTGCAGAAATATCTACACCTGTTTATTAACCCCACTTTTGCTGCTTATTTCCTTCCCTCTTCAGATTACACACTTACAGTGGAGGCAGTGAAATTGAAGCCATTCTTTGTAGCAGGCCACACCTTTGAGATGACGTGCAAAGTGTCTTCAAAAAACATCAAGACGCCGCGCTATTCTGTCCTCATTACAGCTGAGAAGCCGCTAACAGATCAGTCAAATCCCAATGGAACCACTCGCATAATCTCCTTGAACCAGGATTCAGTAGTGCGGCTGGAAGACTGGACGGACCAGACTCGTGTGGATGGCGTGGTTCTGGAGAAGGTCCAGGAGAATGAGTTCCGCTACAGGATGTATCAGACCCAGATTTCTGATGCTGGGCTATACCGCTGTGTGGTGACTGCCTGGTCTCCAGGTGGTGGTGGCATGTGGCGTGAAGCAGTGAATGGCTTATCCAACCCTATCCAGATAGACTTCCAGACGTCAGGTTGGTATAGAATCTGGCAGCTGTGTGTCTAAGCCAGAAAGGGAGAGAGTTCTTTGCTCTCCCAATGTTTTCCCTGTTTCTGGGAAATATCTGCTCTTTGGTACATGAAAGGGGTCTCCAAATGGTAGAGAGCTTTGCTTGTCTCCTCTGTTGGTACTTGTATCCTTTGTGCTATTGACTTTACAGAGAGATGTTTAATGAATTGGCTGTAATCATAACCCCTGGATTTTTTTTACTAATGCAGCTTTTATGGTCCTCAGGCTCAGAGCTGATTCTCAATATGGAGTAACTGTTGCCACATTCACCAGCTTTATCACTAGATTGCTGTTTAGTAGTGGCTGCTCTGGAAGAATATTGTTATAAACTAGATTTCTGTTCCAAAACAGACTCAATTAGCATAGCATTAAATTACCTGAACACACCTTCCTGTTGATGTAATTGCAGAAAATGGTCAGGTTGAGACAACGATAACATTTCGGCCATCTCGGCAGGTGTATCCTGCCACTGGAAGACCTCAGAGGCCCCTTGTGCCTGGACTACAAAGCTCCACAAATCAGGATGAATTTCAGTATCAGAAGTGCATCCTATTCCTCACATCCTTGCTGAAACTCTCACCTTCAAGTGTAACATAGTCTGCCTGTTGAGATTTTTCTGGAGAAGTGTGCCTGTCCTGGTATATTGTTGGGGGGAAGGAGATGGGGCAGGGTTTGTTTGGATCATTAGAGATGTATTTCAACATTGACTTTTTGTGGGTGGGAGGTACTGTAGAGTTGTTCTTATAATGGTAGTGCACTTAGGAGTGACGGGCTCCTCTCATGATTTGATAAACCAAGCTGATCTCTTCAAACTGGTTAAGTAGTCCTCTTGGTGTAGCCCAAAGGTGCATCCTATGGTGGTGCACCCTAGTTAGCTATTATATCTGAAATCTTCTGCACTCCCTCCTTCCTGTTCACAAGCACCGCCTGGAAGAAGGTCTCTCCTCACATCCCTTGTTCCTCATGTGAGTTATTCTGCTTATAATAGTGGGAGTGTAGGATTTTTAGAAGGTGTGTCTGTGACTGGGCAAGAGCAGCCTGACTTCTGATTGCATTCATAACTATGGTAATTGTTGTCTGTGAGGTGATTTCTGAAAACTGAACTTCCTTGTCCTTTTCCCAGCATGCACAGTAAAAGAGCTGAGTGTAGGGGGACAGCCTTATAATGAGGACATCACTCTGTAAGAAACTTTGAAATGTACCATCCTGATACAAGCCCTAATGAAGATGTGGCCTGACCTAAGCTGGCCAGAGAGAGGACATTGACTCAGCTCAATGCTTCTCTCAGTTCTAGGTAATTTCTGGTTGGCTTTTTGTTTTTTTTTATGGCAAGTTGCTGTTCTGAAAATAATTTAATTACCTGTATTCCAAATACCTCTTAGAGGAGCATTGTCGCAGCTGATTATTGCTGTAGATTTGTTGTCTTCCTCAAGACGGTTTAATGGGCTATAGTTTTAGCCTCGTTACTCTTGATATCTGGGTCAGACACAGTGGGAGAGCAGTGTTTGCGAAGTGGTGATGCAAGAAACCAGAAGAATGAAATCTGTCCCAAACCCCTCCCCTCTAAGCTCTTATGTGGAGGCTTTCCTGCACAGAAGTGATGCTCGCAACATTCCTTGTGTTATGTCACTTTGAACTCCTATCCAAAAAGTTTGGTGGTATGCCAGGCTTGACCCTGGGTGAACACCAGGTGCCCACCAAAGCCACTTTGTCACTCCCCCTCCTCAGCTGAACAGGGGAGAGAAAATGCAATGAAAGGCTCATGGGTCGAAATGAGGACAGGGATTATTACCATACCAACAATTACCATCATGGGCAAAACAGACTCAACTTGGGAAAACTAATTTGTTACCAATCAAATCGGAGTTGAGTAATGAGAAACTGAATCTTAAAACACCTCCTCCCACCCCTTCACTCAGCTTCACTCCCGATTTCTCTGCCTTCTCCTCCCTGCAGCAGCACAGGGGGACAGGGAATGGGGGTTGCGGTCAGTTCATCACAAGTCATCTCTGTTGCTCCTTCCTCAGGGAGAAGACTCCTCACACTCTTCCCCTGCTCCAGCGTGGGCTCCCTCTCATGGGAGACAGTCCTCCACAAACTTCTCAAATGTGAGTCCTTCCCATGGGCTGCAGTTCCTCATGAACTGCTCCAGTGTGGGTCCCTTCCACAGAGTGCAGTCCTTCAGGAGCAACCTGCTCTAGCATGGGTCCCCATGGGGTCACAAGTCCTGCCAACAAACCTGCTCCGGCATCAGTTCCTCCTTCCATGGGGCCAGAGGGCCTACCAGGAATCTGTTCCAGCATGGGTTTCCCACAGGGTCCCAGCCTCCTTTGGGTGCCTCCACCTGCTCCAGTTTGGGGTCCTCCATGGACTGCAGGTGGATATCTGCTCCACCATCAACCTCCATGGGCTGCAGGGGGACAGCCTGCCTCACCATGAACTTCTCCACAGGCTGCAGGGGAATCTTTGCTCTGGCACCTGGAGCATCTCCTCCTCCCTCTCCTTCTTCACTGACCTTGGTGTCTGCAGAATTGTTCCTCACTTCTCTCTCTGGCTGCAATTGCTCTTGGTGGTTCGTTTGGGTTTTTCCCTCCTTCTTAACTATGTTATCCCAGAGGCACTACCAGTGTTGCTGATGGGCTCGGCCTTGGCCAGTAGCAGGTCTGTCTGAAACACAGAGGAAGCTTCTAGCTACTTCTTGCAAGTCACTCTTGTAGCTCCCCCACTACCAAAACCTGGCCAGGCAAACCCAATACATATTAATAATATCGGTGGTTCTGAGGGAAACCTGTGAGCTATGCAAGGGAGGTGAGTGTGCATGTTACAGTATTGACTTCTTTTTGCTGTCACTCTCTACTCAGCCTCTTCACCCAGATAAGATTTCTGGCCCGTAGACTGAAGAAAGGGAGGCAGCCTGTAGCACTGCGCTGGGAATGTGTGAATTCCAGTAGCAGGGCTGGAGCAGGGGGAGGATGGTCCTGAAGCCCCATCAGCCTTTCATTCTTTACAAAAGAATGAAGAGAGAAACGAGATCTCGGGCACAATTTACTAGAGAGCTATTTCCCAAAATAATCTTGGTGTGTAGCAAAATCTGGTTTGAAATACCTTCCTTTCTTCAACTGGTGGAAGAACGTTGTGTCCTTCAGTTGTTACTTGGATATCCTTGCTGGGCATTCACCTCTGGGCATGATGAGCACGTGCGATGAGGGTTAGAATAGACTTAACTGTGGGATTATAATTTGGAAAATTATTTGCGATGAGGTATATAAGACAGAAGAAGTTTTTTGGGTGTGTTACTTTGGTTTTGTTTGCTGAGGTGTACTGTCTTTGATGCAAACTGTGGCTGAGTCAGGGAGCCGGAGGTGAGTGGCAAAGTTGTGGAGCAGCTATAAAAGCCCAGCTCCGATATCACGCCCTTGTCTTGCATCCTGCGGTACAGGCAGCTGTCAAACTTGTTCTTCAGAAGAAGAAGCCGGTGCCAGATTTTCCCTAATGGGAGTGGTGAAAGGCAGAACTGCTGAAGTAGCTGGTGGTTTCTAGGGAGAGTGAGAGGCGCCACAAAATTGGAGGAAAGATACTAACAGGAAAGGGTCAGAAAAAGCAGAGGGGCATGCAGCTCTCCAGGTAGCTGTAAAAGCTGGGGAGCACCGCTCTGCTAAATGCTGAGTGAATTGGGTGAGGAGTAGTTTCTGAGTGTTTGTCCCTAATAGTGCAATTGACTCGTTAAGTTTTCCTGAATTTTTGGGGTTCTCAAAGTGTAGCAGAAGGGCATTTTAGCTGTGACTGAGGGAGGGTGTGTGTTATAATAAGGCAGTACAATTTCAAAAAATAGAAGGTAGTCTGGTCTCCTCCCTACTTTGAAGGCTTGGACTTTGACAGCATTTTTCAGCTTGCACCAGGAGGGATGAAGTGGGGAGGTGATCAATATGGAAGCAGCATTTTCAGCAGAAGGAAGCTCTTAAACAGTTTTATGTGAAGCTTTTAGTCACAGGGGGAATTTTTCTTGGTTGTTTTTATTGATTCCTTTTTGACAGGGGGTGGGGAAGTTTGCTAGGATTGGAAATCCTTTCTTCCAGTTTGACTTCCAGATTTCTGAGTTGGGTGATGTTTCAAGGAGGGGTTTTTAGCGTGCATGCACATTGTGCAATGTGATCTATCTCAGCGGTGGGAGGCCTGTAAGCTTTTTATATATGAGCTGGGGACTGTGTGCATGAAACTTCAGTGTTTCCTGCCACAATAGGCTTGAAATGTGGCAGTGCTCTGAAATGTTTTTCCATGAACATCTGTGGAAAATGTCTTGCTCAGATTCTTTCCATTCAAGGCAGAACTTGCTGGCTGCAAGCAGAGACCTCCTGTCTTCTTTCTCCACTTGCTGTTGCAGAGGGATGTATTTATTCCATTTGGTTAACGATGTGAAATGTTAATGTAAAAGCATTTGTTTGAAACTTCCTGAACTAGAAAGTGAAATGTGAATTTTGTCCACTGAATTATAAAAACTGGAAGTCAAGGCAGTGGTGCTGGTGAGGAGGAGCCTAGTAGGTCATTAGCTTTCAAATATTCAGTCAATGGCAGATTTTTCTCTACTGGATATATTTTAAGATCAGAGAGGATCTTATGAATCTTCTGGCCTGGCCTTCTGAATAACATGGATCACTAGACTAACTCCATAAAATGAATGCCTGCTGTATGCCCAGTATCTGTAAGCTAACTAAGCTGATTGGGGAGGCAGGGGGAAGCTGTCCCATATGAGGGTTTTAGTATTCTTCAGTGCTTTTTTTTGGTTTTCCAAGTCTAGAAGAAAAGTTCTGCCATCTCTTTTTCAAAGGTTGCCCAGCAATGCAAGGGACAAGAGCAGCTGCCAGTGCTTGTCTTGAAATTTTCTCTTAATTTCATTGCATCATTTCTGCTGAAAGTCAAATGCATCCTCTTTCTTCCTGAGCTACTGGATGATGTATGTGTACATAGCCTTTCTTTCAGCCTGGAACACACCTGTCTTCTGTTCCTTCCTGTTCTTCTGCAGTCAGTGACCCTACTCATCCAACCTGAAATATCTCACTTGTCTTCTGGTACCCTGGTGATGTTGCTCCAGTGGCAATGCATTTGCGCTGCAAGGGCTGAGCAGTGGAGAAGAGAGGCTGTCTTTTTTTTATTATTATTATTTATTTATATTTTATTCCATGCACGCCTTTGCCCACAGCCTTAGCTGGCCAGCAAGAGTGGGAGTCAAATAGCTGGGAACTTGCTTGAGATCAAAGTGCTTATCTGATGCAGGTCTGTGTACTGATATCTGGTTCAAATGACTCCAGCTAGCCTGCAGCTGGTTTTTTTTAATGCTGAGGCACCTGATCTCTGTGAAATCCACCTGGTTTTTCCTGATGCCATAAATTCTTCTTTGGCATTCGTCCTTTAATTTTCTATCCCTTTTACTCAGAACCCAGCAGCACAGGTTAGTGTTTGAGTGTCTTTGCCCAGGATACACTCACAGGGATATCCACAGAAGTGTCTTATTTTCCTTTCCCTTGAGGGAAGCGGGGAGAAGGAAGCTTTTAAACTTGTATTGAGAAGTATGTTATGAGAGAACCATTTGGAGCTTGGCAGTGCTCTGAGCTGGCTTCCTCCTGTGTCATTCAGCAGAGGGCAGAAAGCTCTGGGGAGATGAAAATAAAAGAGAACTTTAAGGGAAGCGTCTCGATGAAATCTTCAGCTCTGGATTACATCTGCATGTGAGCTCATTGCACAGCAATGTATTATCATTCACTTTGGAAAAAACTGAGATAAACCAAGAACTGCTGAAATATGAGCTGAGTATTGATGTTGAACTTGCAATTAAAATGAAATCATGCCCTGAAATGACCCCGAGAGATACTCAGTTTCAAGAAGGGAAAATAGAAAGATTCTTAAAGGAAAGAAACCTTAATCATGGAAACGAAAGAAGAGCAATACAGCAGAAACTCTTTGGCAAGAAAGGCTGGTATTTTCCAGTCACTGTTAATGGACAGGAACATGCTTTGTCATTGTGTGCCTTTGTGCCGATGTGCATTAATTTGTAGCTGGAAGTAGAAACCACAGACTAAACTACTGGGGGCTTCTTCCAGTAACAGCTATTATGAGGCTTGGGGTAAAACTTGTTAGGGAACAGCTCCATGAAGAAGCAGGGAGAGGGCAGGGGCCTGGAATGGTGGGGGTGAAGTAGATCATTATCTGGAGAAAGGCAGGTCATGGGATTCTCAGTTCAAGAGAGAATGATTTGGTGCCATGGCATATATGAGTAATATTTTGGAAGACGGAGGACTTGTGGGTTGCATCAGGTTTTTTCCCCGTTGTGGTCTGTGGTGCTGATTGCAAGTAGGGAAGCTGCATGCAGTGGTCGTGGCTTCCCTGCTGGGTAATGGGCTGGGCACAGGCTTCTTGGGTGGAACAGCCTGCTCTGGATCTCTGTTGTCAGTCAGGTTACTTGACCTTTCTCTGCTCTGCTTTACTTGTCTGGAAAATAAAGGTAACTCATGTCTGGGGAGACTGTACCTCATTTTTGCAGAGAAGTACTGGCTAAAATGATACAGGAAAGGCCAAAATGTCATCTAGGACCTAAGTAATTGGGATCTCTTCTGCTGTAAATCTAGATGTTAGCTGGCTTTTGGTTATTCTCCTTTTCCTTCTCTCTTTCTTGCAGATTTAAGGTGTTTGGATTACAGAGCAGGGGATTAAGCAGGGGGAATGGGGTGACATCAGGTAAATAGGGCTCAGGATTTTTTTTATTTTTCTCCAGTATGTAAATCCTTAGGCTAAGTAAGTTAACTCAATAAACTTGAACTCCTTCTTTCCATCCTGCAGCCTATTCAGTGTGAATCTGAGCACAAAGTGATAAACAAAATTTTGTGCAGCTTATAAATATGTTTTTCTTTTATTTACATATGTGGAAGAAAACTAGATCAGTATAGGATTTAGATCCTAGATTTTCCTTCCTGAGTTGCATGACATCAACAGTTTGAGCAGTGAGATCTGCCATAAAAGGGGACATTGAGAAGAAATTATACCAAACGGATCCTGATCCTGGAACCTGATTTCTTTTTCAGCACTTCTAGATTTGTACCAGTAAACTTCTAATGTCAGTTTCTTCATTTTCTATTTAAAATTATCTAGTGTTTTTTCAAGCATTCAGAAGTGAAGAAATGCTCTGAAAACTCTTTATTTCTATCTTGACTGCAGATGCTTTTTAATATAAAATTGTTCTTACTTTATTAAAGAAGAAAACTTCTTAAAAGAAGGGGTTGTATCTAAGCTTACATATGGCCTCACTGTAGTGAGGAACAGAGATTTTGGCTTAATTTAAATCAAATCTTGTCAGAAGTTGGCAATTTGGAAGAAGGTTGATGCTTAGCTCTTAGAATTGGGAATGCTGGTTTGTTTCGTAAATCTGTGCTCCTCAGTTTGTGAATTAGCTGAGGGCATGACATTTATCTTCAAACCTGAAGTTATTAAGATCCAATTATTTCTCAGCTTTCAAACTCCTGAGCAGCTTTCCAACACTTTGCTTTGCTTTGTTCTTGATGAGCTTTACAGGTCATGCTTCATCTGTCAACCCTGCAATTGAAACTAAATTCTGGTTTGTTTATTCTCCCAAGTGACCAGTAGGTGCCAATAACAGGATTTCAAACTGTTAAAATACAGGTGGCAAGGTGAGCAAAGCCGCATCATCTGTTATCTGTAGAGTTCTATTTTTCTCAGTGTTAGTGTAGCATGAGCTTAGATCTTATCAAAGGAGACTTCATGTCACCTTTCTAACCCTTCTTGTGACACTGTAAGTGCTTAAGCATGGAAGTGCAGAGACCCTGATTGTCAGTGTCATTGGTGTCTGCTGGGAGTTGCCCGTTACCACATGCCTGCATCTATAAGCTTGAGGTTGAGTGGGGTTGTTTTTTTTTTTGTCTTGGAGGGTAAACTTGAAGAAAAGCACTTGGGTTTTGGTGCCAAGCCCTGCTTGGTGGAGTCTAGATCCAGGGCCTCTTGAATGCTGTGGTGTGATGGTAACGGGGGAGAAAAAAAATTAAAAAAAATATTTTTGTGGCATATTTTTGACCTCTTGACAGGTCCTCAAGAGGCTTGAAAATGTGTCTGGAAGCATCCCATGTTTGCTCTGGTGCTGCTTTTTGCCCAGATGCTTTTCTTGAGCCTATAGTAAAACAGATGTCTGGTTAGATAAAGTGATGGTTTTGCTTGAAACCCACTAACAAACAGTGGTTTGCTGCTGCTTTTGTTTGAGATTGACATGCAGCTCATTCCTGCTTCTCTCATCCTGTTGCCAGACAGATTCAGCTGAAGCCAGAGTAAGTTGTTTAAGCTGTGGACATAAATCAGGCAAGTTATCAGGTTAAAATCACTGGTCATTTGGGTTTTTTAGAGTAAAACTGAACAAAAGCAAGACCAGAACTCTTCTATGGAGACGGGTGTCATGCAGGTGACTTAATGAGGGATTAGAGCCATGTCATCAGCTTCTGCAGATCTTTCCCAGGCTGTGTAGTGACTACAGCTATGACTCAAGTGTGTGTTATGGTGGAGAGTAGGGATTAAATCATCTTTGTGGTCCAGCTGAAGGCTAATGGGTCTCTGTTGAAAACAGCCTCCTGCCTTTTCAGGTTTTGTTGTGGGGGGGGGG
>VWZZ01006677.1:102602-154866 GCA_013399095.1 Psophia crepitans
GTTTTCGGGGGGGGGGGGGGGTCAGTGAAGATGCTTTATTCTGTCCTGTCTTGCCTGAGGCCCAGGGCATAGGGTGTGTGGGCAAAACGCCTGAGATACTTTGAAAGAAAAAAGGTGCTTCTCCTCAGAAGTTGCAACCACACAGTTTTCAAGACTGAACTAAGAAGTTTTCGCTATAATGAAGCTGGCTTAGCTTTAAAAAAAATCGTTGTTTTCCCTCCTCAGCTGGAGAAGAAGGGAGAGTACAACCCCTGACACATCTTTTGACTCTGAAATCCATTTCTTCTAACACAGGACAGTGATTTCTCCCTGGAGATACAGGTGGCAACTTGAAGATGTACCCTAGTAGAGAAATAACCAAAGGGACAGAACTGTTGTGGCTTACCAATAGGAAGTACAATCATCAAATAGCAGAGCAGGTGCTGCCTGGCAGCCTTCTTACTGCCCAGGAAACTTTGATTCCTCATGTAGGAGGCAGGGTAGAGATGTGCTTGATGTGACCCAGAACAGAAGAGTATGTAGGGAGTGCTGCATTACCATGATATGTGACCTTTCCTGGCTGAGTGACCAAACAAGCTTAGGTTTTACCCTCGTGACATCCAATGGCCAGGAGTGCTCAGGCTCTGCTCTGCATTAGTGGTTTGTTGGCATGCAGGGGTTTGAAGCCAGTGTCTCTTGAATGCAGTAGGTGCCTGGACTTCCAACCTAGAAATAAGGACTGAAAAGTCCTGTCTATATGTACCCTTCATCTTTCCTTGTTTACCCTGCCAGGGCAGGGGTAAGGCAGCCTGTCCTTAGTCTGACAAAGTTGAGATCGTGCAGTTCATCTCCCTTGCTCAATCCCTGCCAGCTTCTAGCCAGGACAGAGCCTGTTTGCTGGAGCAGAGCATGGCACATCACCTCACTCACTGCTGGGACTTAGGATAGACCTTGAGCTATAGACAGTACCAAGATTATTACGGTGCTGTTTTATCTTTGATCAGTGCAGCACAGGGTATGTGCTGAGAATGCAGGGATGTTCCTGGCAGATTTTGACAGTCTTTTTGTTTTTGTTGCTGTGTCAGTTCACACACAGCTTGAGACTTTTCTGGTTACAGTTGACTGGGGTACCCTGGTCTGTGCTGCTTTTAGTCACCTAGGACCTTGAACTTCTGTCTGCACAGCTCCAAAGAAAATGATGGAAGATGCCTTGTTTTATCTGAAGATCAACAATCAAATAGGCTGCAAGGGGAAAATGGTTAGGGGGTGTGTGTGAATGTCAGGAAACGAATTCATGTAGGAAGAGTTTGGATAGAAGCTGAGGAAGCAATCAGATTAATCTCTCTCCATTTTCCCAGAAAAGGATCTCATTGTGCTGGTGTTAAGTTCAGGCTGCAGCCTGCTCATGAAGTCCCTACCTGAACAGCTGAGCTTCAGATTGTTCTGGGTCTCTTATTTCCGTAAATGTTTTAGCGTAAGTGTGTAGGAGCCTTGACTGGTAGTCCACCTGTAACCTCTAATGCATCTCTACCATCCTCTTATCCTTGCTTGGTGAGGTAACTTGCCATCTTCATTTTTAATAGAAGACTTCTAGTGTCAAAAAGGGGTATAAACCTCTGGGATTACAGATCTGCTTATTGCCGTTGTGTACAAAGTACAACTGCTTCTGGGGCAGAGCACTGTAAGAAATTTCTGGTATAACAAAAAGCAGCACACTGTACCCAGTGGAAATTGTGGGGGGAATTTTGGAAGCCACAGAAGTAATTATTGCATTGTAGTTGGAGTTCTTTTGTTAATGTGCTGTGTAATCTTTCCTGACCCAAAGAAGCCAGGCCTTTCTAGTCTAGAATACTATCACCAAAAAGTGACAGCACTAGCTTCATGGCACATCCAAGTTTCTTTACAAAACCTCAGTTTGGAAGTGATGTGCTAAGTGTGTGCGTTGTGGTGAGTTACCAGCATAGCTTTCCCCAGAAACCTGTTGGGAGAGAAAGGGACAAGTGTGTTGTCTTGGATGATTTCCTTAAATGTTCTTGTGAAAAGCATTGTTTGCCACTGATCTTGAGTGGATTTGAGACTTAGAATTCCTGTACTAAAATAGTAGCATGTAAGAATGGAGGAGGGCAAATCTTCCAACAGCTTTTCTTTCTTTCCAAACCACCTTTTTCTACTTGCTGCTGCTGTGCCAGTGGTAGCTGAGACAGGTAATGATACCAACTAATGGACTCCAGGAAGGGTAAAAAGGGTTGTTACTTAATCTGAGTCCCAAATTCCTTCTTGGGTTCCCTGGCCCCTTCCCACCACGCCGTCCCGGAGGTCACTGTTAGCATCAGCTTTCTTCCTACTAATCTCCTTCGCCTTGTTTAGTAAAGAAATCACTAAGGGTATTCTGACATGTTCTTCAGTCTCTGCCCTATGAAATAGAGAGTACTAGTAATGCTGGCATATCTGAGGAGTTGTGGTGGTGTTAATGTTGCACCAGAGATGTAGTTGTCAAAATTTGTGACAGTCTTGGTGTTTTAACTTAGGTACCTCAGAAGTCAAACACCACATGTTGTCATGGTGTCTGAGCATTTCCTAACAGCCTGATGGTTTTAATCACTATCATCACCACTTTGCAACTGAAGGAGTTACTGTACCCTTGGGCTTTGAGACATCTTCTGTAGAAGAAGCTATCTGGCAGAGCCTGAAGGAAACCCCACAGAATAGTGTTATCAGATACACTTCTATTGTTTTGTTTCAGTTCGGTAGCAGAACCATCTGCATTGCTAAAATACTGGTTTACTCTAACTTGAATTCCTATTGACAGCCTCAGGCTAATCCTGAACGGACCTTTTTCGCTGAAGACCTGAACACTCATGCTCCCTGACGAGTCACCAGTGGAAGACTCTCTCCTTTTGTGCAGGACAGTGAAGGCAGACTTGGGCAGCAGCCTCTGTGTTGGGCAACAGGTCTGGCAGTTTGGGTACTTTGTCTTAGTGCAGGAATTAATGGCTAGGAATGGATAACTATTGTTTGAAAGCTTACATGATTGCTTGTCCCTATTTCAGAGCACTGTCTCCACAAACTAGCAGAGAATACTTCAGAAACATTCAAGAAAGGTTTTGGATGCTGAAGAAAAGCCTGTCATGAATAACTGTGGCTACTCTTTTCTAGGTCCTGTGTTTAATGTCTCGGTGCATTCTGACAACCCAACGATTTACCAAGGTGAACTGGCAGATTTGCTGTGTATCGTCACAACGGAAGGAATGGCACTTGAGCCAGGTATTTTGGCAAAATTACTTTACTTGTAACTCATTTGCCTTTGCCAGGTAGAATTATACCAGCAGTTACAACTCTATGTCCTTTGAGCAAGGCTGGAGAATTGAGAGCCAGCATTGAAAACCCTGTAAAACTAAAATACAGGAGTAAAACAAGTTTTTTTTGTTTCACGTTCTGGGGGGGTGGGGGAAAAATGTTCTTACTGCTAAACCCACCTGTGCTGTCTATGTAGCCAACTGACCCCAGTGCTGGCAATCTCAGCCTACAGCCACTAGATGGGCCATGAAAACTGTTCCTGTTTCCTTTAATTAGAAAGGAGATCCACTGGCAAAACCTGCTAGGAGAAAGTGGTCATCTGTCAACAAATCTTAGTCACCGGGCCAGTCAGCTTCATACTTCAATGATGATGTTGTCTTTTTAGATTTCAGTAAAGCTTTCAATACTGTTTCTCACAGTACCCTTCTGGACAAAATGGCCAGCATACAGCTAGGCAAAAACATAGTACGATGGATGAGTAATTGGCTGGTGGGTTGTAGCCAAAGAGTTATAGTTAATGGAGTTACACCAGGCTGGTGGCCAGTGACTAGTGGGGTGCTCCAGGGCTCCATTTTGGGGCCAGTTCTTTTTAACATTTTCATAAATGACTTGGATGTGGGACTAGAAGGAATCGTGAGCAAGTTTGCGGATGGTACTAAATTGGGAGGAGCTGTGGACTCCATTGAAGGTTGTGAGGCCTTGCAGAAAGACCTGGACAAGTTAGGAAACTGGGCAATCACCAACCACATGAAGTTTAACAAGAGCAAATGCTGGATTCTGCACCTGGGAAGGGGCAGCCCTGGCTGTACATACAGACTGGGGGATGATGAGCTGGAGAGCAGCCACACTGAAATGGATCTGGGGGTCTTGGTTGACACCAAGATGAACATGAGCCAGCAATGTGCCCAGGCTGCCAGGAAGACCAACCATATCCTGGGGTGCATCAAGCATGGCATTGCCAGCCGCTCTAGGGATGTGATTGTCCTACTCCACACTGCGCTGGTGCGGCCTCACCTTGAGTACTGCGTGCAGTTCTGGGCGCCAGAGTACAGGAAAGACACAAAGCTATTGGAGAGTGTCCAAAGGAGGGCAACAAAGATGGTGAAGGGTCTAGAGGGGAAGATGTTTGAGGAGAGGCTGAAGTCCCTTGGTTTGTTCAGCCTGGAGAAGAGAAGACTGAGGGGAGACCTCATGGCAGCCTCCCGTGTCCTCACGAGGGGGAGCAAAGGGCAAGGTGCTGATGTCCTCCGTCTGGTGACCAGCAACAGAACCCACGGGAATGGCATGAAGCTGCGACAGGGGAGGGTTAGGTTGGATCTCAGGAAAAGGTCCTTCACTGAGAGGGTGGTGGGGCACTGGAACAGGCTCCCCAGGGAAGTGGTCACAGCACCGAGCTTGGCTGAGTTCAAGAAGCGTCTGGACAATGCTCTCGGTCATCTGCTCTGATTGGGGTGGTCCTGTGGAGGGCCAGGAGCTGGACTCGATGATCCTTATGGGTCCCTTCCAACTCAGGATATTCTAGGATTCTATGATTCAAGGTGAATTTAAGGCTTAATGTAAATCTAAAAATCACAATAATTGACTACTGCAACCTGGATGCCAAAAATCAGTGTGCATTGCTGATGCCTTCAGTGGTGAGCCTCCTTTTTGTGTGTAAGAAACAACACTGTACCCAATTGCTGTGAAAAGGATAGCAGGCACTTTAAAGGTGAATTTTTATCAAGAGCTGGAAAGTTCAGAGAATTACTCAGAAAGCCTAGCTGCTTGCCAAGCACTGCCAGAGCTGCTTTTCTTCAAAATGCTGTGAGAATAACTCTAGTTTTTGAGTTTGGACTGAGTTTAGTTTTTTAAAAATAATTTTTATATATAATGTATATAAAAATGAATTTAAAATAAATCTATAAATATGTATGTCTATAAATATATAAATGTATATTTCTAAGTATAAAGATGTCATGATTCGTGCAAGACTTAAAAATCTATGCGTAAGCCACTACAATAGAGGTGCTGTGCAGAAAATATTACTTATAACGTAGTAGCTGATGAGGTGAAGTACCAAGCTTAGTGAAGGCCCATCACTTTGAAATTCCAGGATGTCTGTTCTACATTAAATCTGAGTAGCAGGGAAGCAATTTGCTAGATTGCAGTTGTGTGCTGCCTGTGAAAAAATGATAAAGTCTGTAGATTGTATTACTGAAATGCTTGGTAGGGAGGAAAAGCTGAGTAAACTTTATTGCTGTCAAAAGATTCATAGCCTGGGATATTGGACACAGTAAGCAGCGACGTACGGCTGTACATATACGCCGCTCTGTCCTGCGGATTCTGCTCAGCAGGAAGCCTCTTCTAAGTCGAGGTGTGCCCGAGCTCTTACTAGTATTGTTGCGAGGCAGTACCCGAAGCAGCTGGCTTGCTTTGCACAGCAGTAACTGCTGGCAGGGAGCAGCTGCCGCTTCTGCTGGCGTTCTACAGCTAAAATAAGCTTGGGGTTGCCTCGTGAAAGAGGCCTCAGCATCCCTGACTCACTTAAAACTTGAAAAGAGGCCACTTAGTAACAGTGGGGCTCCCCTGTCAGTGCTCCGCTGCAGTTGGGTTCGTGGTGGTTTTGTGTGCGTTTGGTAGCTTGAGACCAGGAGAAGCACTGTGATAAGATAAGGATAATCTGATGGATCTACGTAAAAAGATGGCCTCTCCGAGGAGCTGCTCATCAGCACAATTAACTTTTAACTGGGCAGCTTCATAAGGGTTCGTGGCTATCTGTTGAATTGATAGATGATGTCTGGAGTTGGAAATAATGCTTTTTCCAACAGTCATAAGCAGCCAGTGCAGAGTTTTAAATGTCAGCACTGTAATCTGTTCCATAGCTGGGTAATGTCATCTTGAGCATGGCAGATCTCTGCCTCTGGGGTTTTTTTTGTTTGTTTTAAGGGTGTGTTTTGGGTTGTTGGTGTTTTTTAGTCTGTAACGGGGCAGATGAGGCACAGGCAACAGATGCACCTACTATGAAGTAAAGTGTGGCATTGTGGCAGGATTTGAGGGAACATCTCAGCCCGTGCTCTGAGCCTCCAGTTGCTGAATGAGCAGGATTTGCAGCCCAACCAGCCATGCTGTGTGGAGAAACCCCATCTAGCCTTTCACGTGGGCCTGAGAAGCTGGCCTGTTTCCAGTCCTTGCTGTCCCCTGGATGAGACTGGCAGAAGAGCTGTGGGGGACAGTTGTACGCAACAGCTGTAGGGTGTGCAGACTTCCCTTGTCAGTCTGCCGCCTTGGCCTTGAGAGGTGGAGGGGACTGAAGCAGTGGGATAACAGAGCAGTTAGGTGAAGGGGGTTCATATGGTAATGAACAGATGCAGTTCCTCAGTAGTAATCTTCTCCCTGTATCCCATCTCTGATCTGTCTCTATGCTGAGTCAGTATCACAAATTAATTCACAACTGGAATGGAGAATTGTGTTGTAAATGAGTGCCAAACGTTAGACAGACTGTGAAAATAACAGGACTGTCTCATCCCAGTGAGGAAATGAGCTGTGTTGTTCAGGAAAGCCTATACTGGGTAATCAGATAAACAGAGCAAGAGTCGCCAGTATCTCCTAGAAGAAAGCAGGTGACAGCAGTATGGGCCTGGTCTTTTCCATTTGGGAATGTGATAAGAAAGGAGAGCAGAGCAATTGCATTTGACTCTCTGCTGGGGGGCGTGATGGCTTTCGAAGTCTATCTACTCTTCTGGTGTCAGACCTGCTGCTGGGCTGTGTTTTGGACCTCTCTTGTGAGCAAAGAAGAATCGGGTAATTTCATAGAATGTCTTGTTAAATGCGCATCTAAAACACTTTGAACACGCTTGGTATGTCAGCCAGCTCAGCTTTTGTACACATAGGTGCTCAACTGTGCAGGCGTGCTTGTGGATTAGTATGTATATTTCCTGTAATAAGTTGAGGTGTCAAGTGCCACCTCTTCGCCCTCTTTGTATACACAATGAGAAAAATAAAGTACTTCCAAGGAGCTGAGGAAATTACAAGACCAGTGATCTTTGTCAGTCCCCTTTTTTGTTAGTTAGATCGATCCATTTGTTTCTAGAAGTGTTTCTTATGGGTTGGACTCTTGTCTGGTAGAGGCAACTCATAATAGTCTGTGTTTTGTGTGTACCCAACCTGTGGAAAACTTTCAAAAGAGTGGAAAACGTTTTGGCGAGACTGCTGTGTGCTTTTAATTTCCTCTGTTTCTTTGAGACCCTGCTGAAATGGAGTGTGTATTACTAAGCTCAGTACATGGCAGCAACTGCTCCATCTAAAGAAGTGCTCCTTTGGCTTGGCAGCTGTGGTTGGTGTTTAGAATTGATATGAGGAGAGTATGTGTGTGTCGGGGGGAATAGTACTTCTTCTGTGCCCTAAAGATATAAAAGCTGTTTCTGATATTTCTGTTGAATACACATTTTCACAAATGATCTCTCTAGACTTCCCAGATCACCCCTTCTTGGGCTATGTGCTTAGGGATTTAAAAGTATTACTGCGCCTGAAAGGAGATGTGTGTGTTTTATCTGCGCCAGACAGACCCAGTGGGCACTCTGGAGAATTTAACAAAACCAGCTTGTTTACCTCTTGTATGGCTTGAAGTGGTTTGCTCAGCTCTCTAGGAAGCCCTATTCAACCTCATTTAAATGTAGTAAACAAAAAGGGTCTCAAAATTGTGATTCAGCACTGTAACAAGATGCTGAGAGAGCTCCATTCTAAGTGGTGGAAGTGTACGGTTCCTAAGAGCTAGTCTAGAAATAGGATTCCCTGTTTTGAGGAGTGATTGGCCAGGGAAGCAGCTAAGACCCAGACAGCTTAGTCCTGTGTGTCAAATTGAAATGTGCGTAAAGATGTGCTTTACATGTTGATGATCCTCACTAACTGAGAAGCGGAGGAAGCATAGCACCACTATTACTCTGCTCATAGAGCTCTGAAGCGTCCAGCTCAGAGTGCTTTGTGTTCCTTTATGAAAGCAGCTGAGTTGCACGAGGTGGGAGCACTGAGGTCCTTGATGGCCTTCTCAGCTTGGCAGTGGGTTGTTAGGCTTCCCTCTGATGTGGGATGTCTTGTCCCGGTGTCTCATGCTACTCACAGCATTGTGGACCATGGAAGGAAAGAGCAAAAGAAACCTTTGTAGTGTCAAGTGTGAGTGTGGTTCTTGTAGTTGGGTTTGTTTTTTGTAGACTGGGGATGAAAATTATAAGAGTGATTTGTCATAAGTGATGCGAGGTGTATGTGGAATGGTATGGATGGTTTTCAGAAGCTTAGCGTGTGACCTGGTTTATGTCAGTAAAATTACACATTTTAAATTAGCACTTGCAAGCATCTAGACATGCACGTTCATCACTGATCTTTAGAGCACCTGATTTATATCCTGGTTTTGCTAAATTTTCCTGTGGTTTTATTGCATGAAAACCAGAGATATATAGAAGTGAATCAGATAACTTTGCTGTATGAAGCTATTTCAAGGAGGATAGTGACAGAGTACTCAGAGCCAAATCTTCCCTCTGACTGTCTGTAGTGAGTCACTAATTGCACGCTGTGTATACTGACTAATAAAATATGTTGGCATAATACTGTTGTCCCATGTTGTAATTAGAGAAGATAGATTCAGCTATTTCAAAGTGACAGCAAGTGCCTACACTCATCTTTGTATGGGGAGGGAAGGGAACCTCAAATTAACTGAGACTGAAAAGAAGGAATTCTTCAAAGGTAGCAAGTTGCCTGGGAATCTGAAGGCTAGATTTTTATATGTATATCTAAATTTATAGTTCAGACCTTTTTTTAGCAAGTGCAGTGGTGTGTTAGGGTAGTTGGACTTAGCCTGGAAGGGTGTCCATATGCTCCTACAGTACCTGGAAACACAACAGCTAATGGCAGTCTTGATGATCTTTGGAAGGAATTGGTCGGTCCGCAGGCAGCCATGCTGGGAACGGTGCTGTTACCGTATTTGGCATAAACAGACAGTGAAGAGTAGTTTATAGAAGCAGAGCTCTCTCCAGTAGAGGCCCCATCCACAGACGGTTGGATGACTACACAAAGAGAGGTCAAAGTTTGGTCCTGTTAACTGAACATGTGTTTATGGTAATTTTTATTAACCTTGCTTTTAGGGGACGCGGTCAGAATGCTATACCAAGTAACTAAACATAGTCTCTGTAGTATGATAGGAGTGAGATGAGGGTGGTTGGTCCATTTGACTTACGCTGACCTCCAGGTAGGACTGGGAGGCTTACTCTAGGGCTGCAAGGCAGGCCGGGTGCTCTCCTGAGGTTCCATGCTGTCAGCAAGAGCACCTGGCCATGCCAGGCTGGGCAGGAAACTGGCTGGTGTCCCAAAACAGTTTGATCAACCAGCGTCTCTGGTAGCAATGTCTGCTTTCTCATTTGCTTGTTTAGTTTTTGAAGGTGTGTGTAAAACCGATGTACCTTATGGGGGAATTAATTATACCCCAAACAGTGGGTATTTTTTTTGTCTGCAGTAAGGAGCAATGTTCTATCTGGCCAGCTGATGCTCTGCTTCAAGTAGCAGAGCTGAGGATGTCCCTTTACTTCACTTTAAAATATTATTTTAAGGTTCCCTTCCTTCGTGAAGTGTTAGCTTGCCTGATAGAGGCTTAAAAATAATTTTCATTTTCACTTGCACGGAATTTGAGTGCAGCAACAGCTTTAGGGTTTTAATTTTTTCCATTAGCCTGGGGATCAAATGTGGAAGTTTAGAGAAGAGCAAACTCAATTAAACGAAAGATCAGTTTTAAATCTCCGGTTGCTAACACTGTATTTTTGAGAGATCTCAATGCTAGAAAATGGAGGCTTGGTACATTGCCAAAATCACTGGGACTGCCTTAGGAGCAAAAAAGTTAAGTCCTGTGCACACATTCTACCAGTACCCAAAACTCAGGACAGAAGCAGTAAACTCCGTTTCCAGTTTGGGCCCATCAGTCTGTTAATGTACCATGAAGGAAGGCCGGTTGATGAAACAAGTGAGCAGGTTTCCTGTCTCTGCTCTAGGTCGTGCCAGGCTTCAGACTCTGACAGGTGTTGCTGGGCTCATGTTAGCAAAGAATAGTGGTGGTTTTTAAAGTAGACACTCGTCTGCATCAGCCTAATAGGGTTAAGACTGAGATCTGCTAATGGGATCGATGGAATCTTGTGCGAATGTAGAAAGAACTAGATGTGCTGATGTACTCTGACTGCCTGTCAGCTATGTTAAATGTGGAAGGTGTTGCAAATGCGTTTTATAGACTGTCTCCTTGGGTGGTAAAACTTGTACAAGGCGTGATGCCTGATGATGTGTGACAGTAACCCACGACTCTGGAAAAAATGCATTAAAGCTTTGTGGTCAGGCTTTGCTCCTGAATGTTTTGTACTTTTATAGTGGTTTTTTTTGTGTGCGTGCTCCGTGTAGAATCTCTGTATTCATTTAGGCAGACTAAAATGTAAGGGAAGTGCCTTCAGGAAAGAGCCTACTGACTTTGTGGTTGTGTAGGCCCTGCGTGAAGACAGTGATTGCAAATCACTCTCTGCTAGCAAATACCTAGCACTTCCAATCCCTTCTCACTGTAGGTTCAGCATAGTTACAGTACTACTAGGCCTGCTTGGTGAAAACTTAAATCAGAGATGAAATAGAAATTTCAGGATAGCAGGAAAGCAAGACATCTCATCTCTTCTTTGTTGTCCCTGTAGTAAGTCACCCTTTCTATGCAGCTACATTCTTCCTGCCAGTGCATTTCTTTGCAGTTCACTGCTTGAATCCTCCCAGAAGGGATATGTTTGTGGCACTCTCTTTTTCCTTCTGCTGTCAGACCAGTGTTGGCTATGCTGTTTGCAGATTAACCTTTCTGCTGAGAAGTGGCTCACCAACATGTCTAAATTCTTTGTCCACAAATGCAGATGATATGTCCTTCGATGTCTCCTGGTTTGCTGTGCGCTCCTTTGCGTTGGACAGAGAGCCCGTCTTGCTGGCCTCACTAGACCGGAGAGGGATTGTGACACAGAGCAGGAGAAATGGGAGCAGTGATCTCAGCCTGGAGAGAATCAGCCCACTGGAATTCCGTCTCCGCGTGCATGGCTGTGAGGACCATGACTTTGGGAACCACTACTGCGTAGTGACCCCGTGGGTACGATCCGCCACTGGCGTATGGCAGCGGGAACCTGACATCAAAGCCAAACCCATCTTTCTGTCTGTGAAAATGGATGGTAAGAAATTGAAATGTGTTAAGCAATTTACTTCTTAACACCTTGTTATATCTTTGACAGATACTCCCCAGGACTATTTTGAAAGGTGCCTGTGATAATCTCATTAGTCTTTGTTAAACTTTTCTATTGTTTGCAACTTCTGATTCCAGATTCTGTACACTAGGTATGCCTGAGCAGATCATAGTCATAAGACTGGAGTGTTTTCTTTCCTGATCATCTCTTGATGATGATTTGTATAGCTGGGGCATCTTTCAATCAAGGCACATTATTCTCTCCAAGTGTTAACTCTGCTGCTGCCTGCAGGATGAAGCCTTGGTTTGCAGATGGGGTGTGCTGAAATAGTCGCATTGTGGTTAATATCAAACCTGAGAACAGAAAGTCAGAGTTCCACCTCCTCCTTCCTTCTCCTAACCACAGGACATACTGCTTCTTGCACTTAATGTCTTGTCTACTTTCCAACCTGAGTTGCAAGTGTTGGTAGATTTCATGAGAAGCAAATTGCACACTACGTGCTGTATTCAGCACGTAGCTAAGGAGGAAAATTAATGCAGGAGGGGTTGCTAGTTGCTTTCTTCTCGGTATTTCCAGGAAAGGTCATATTGGGAAGTTCCATGAACTTGAAAGAAATCAGAAGTTTTTGTTCTTCCTATGGTGCAGATAACTGTTGTAACTGTACTGTCCAGACTCCTTACAGTTCTTGACCCTGCTTTTTAAATGAGCGGTAGGTGCCTACAAATCAAATTTCTTGTTTAGGTACCAGCTCTGGAGGTTGATAAGACAGGGTTGGCGAGTGGCAGCGAATATACTGTACAAGCAGTGCTAATCAAGCAAAGTGTAAAGGAGTCTATTTCTTGCAGTTTGGAAACATATTACAAAAAACGTAGTCAGTGTGCCACAGTGCGTTTGTTTGGAGGAGCAGGTAATGGGATACCTCTTGAAACTAACTCTACTTTGCTGTCTCACTCCAAGGCTTTTAAATAGTGGACGAGGAATTAGCGTAAGGAGGTAAGGGGATCCAATAGACCAGTTTTCCAAATCTCAACAGACAGAAATCAAGGAAAATTCGTGTAACTTCCTTGTGAAATAATTAATCTGTCCGTGACTGATTAATGTGGGATTTTTTTGCCTTTTTAAGGCAAGAACAAATAAAGAGGATCTCTGAATTTTCGGTGATATCTAATGACTTTGCCTTCCTCTTTCAGTTCTGAATGCTTTCAAGTATCCCCTGTTGATTGGTATCGGTCTGGCCACTGCCATTGGACTCCTGTCCTGCCTCATTGGCTACTGCAGTTCTCGTTGGTGCTGCAAGAAGGAAGTGCAGGAAACAAGACGAGAGCGTCGCCGGCTAATGTCAATGGAGATGGACTGAGCATGGGAGCTGGACACACTTGTATTTTGGGAGAGATTCACAGGGCTCTTGGACTGTGCTGAGACACTTGCTCACAGGCCCAGACAAGACAGTGCGTTTCCTCTCTGATTTCAGCCTGGACCTCAAGCTTCTCCATGTTACACATCATGTCCTGAGAGCATTCAGGCCATATTTAGCGACTTGGAGTTCTCCTTTTCCAGCAGCACTTTCTGCATAGGGATCACGTCCTTCTAATGTGCAAACTGTTGAGCCTTCTTTCAGCAGGGCCCTGTGACAAAATTCACTAAGTGTTTTGATTTGATTTTCTGTTAGTTTGTTTGGGGGTTCCCCTCCACCCCCGGGGGTTTGAAAATATGTCCATGTATGAAAGCATGATGGGTGGGAAAGGGATTGGTAGAAGTGTTAGACTTCCATTGTATTAGCCAATCTACTTTTTCCCATACAGCCATCATGGCATCTGGTTCCCTTTCTCTCTCCACCTTGGTATCTCTGGCTTCTCTGTGTTGGGTTGAAGGCTGGAGAACGTTCCTCTGCTGGTGCCACATGAGGCTGTTCCAGCAAAGACTTGGTCTATGGTTGTCAGCATGCCTTCTCTTCCCTAGCTTTCAAAGGGTTTGCAGTTAATCCCAAAATACAAACTTTCCTGGAGGTCTTTGAGACACATTTTTTTAAAACTTTTTTTTTTTTAAATTTTATTTTCAGTGCTCAGAGCTCTTAGCTGTGGTGAATAGGGGCTAACTTGACAACCCTGAAGAATCAATCCTCAGACAAGTGTTTGTTGGATGTCTGCTTATGGCCACCTTCTCCCCACCCTTCCACCTTCTTTTCTCCTCACTACAGCTGCTCACGTTGTGCCTGAGACCCTGTTCTGCTTGTGGCAGGGGGGCAGGTGATGTCTAGATACGAGGCCCAGCATTCTGCTGGCCTTGGCAGAGAGGTGGGAGACCTTGCCCTACTGATGATGGTGTGAGTTATGAGAGAAAAAAAAAAATTAAAATTGAGATGGGTCTGTGTCTGCAGTTGGCCAACCAATCATGTTTAGAGAGACTCGTACACCATGTATTACGAAATGCACAGACCAGACTCCAATGCTGCTTCTGCCAGTCACTCAGTAGTAACCCTTGAACCTGTGAGCAGAGTCTGAGATCTGCAGCAGCTCAGGGTAGGAATAGGAGCAAGCCCAAGAGGGCAGCAAGAATCCTTCAGGTTCGAGTTGTCCTGGTCTTGTGCATGGGCCTGCAGCAGCGCTTTCCCCATGGGTTTGAGACCTGTTCCTAGGTTCTATAGTATAGAAGTCCTGCTTTGGTCTTCCAGGTACACTGACCTGACTCTTGAGTGGGAGCAGCTCCTTTTCCAGGCAGTTCTGTCTTCCCAGCACAGCTGGTGTTCTAAGCAATAAAAGTCAGAATAAAGATAATGTGTACAAGCAATCAAGGAAGTGGGACTGTACTACAATGTGACATCACAGCCAGGGTTTGGCTTGCATCAGGAAGGGTGGGAAATGTAGAGTTGAGGCCACGGCTCAATCCATTCCCGACTTTTTTTTAAGATAAAAGATGCTAAAGGAGAGCGTTCATGGAAGGTAGTGGCTGTGGTGTGCTGTTGCCAGTCTAGACGTTAGTTATGTACTAGATGATCTGCTTCTGCTTCTCATCCCACTGCACGTTCCAGGGGAGCTGCAGGTCTACTGTCTGTAAGGCTTCATTTCGCATCAGTGTTTGTGGAACCTTGCACTCAATACTGTAGCTATTGCAAAATTCTTCTTTTTGTGGTAAGTTTTCTGTGTGTGGTGTTTTTTTTTCCCCCCCGTCTTGCATTGTGACCTTTTTTTTGAGGCTGACATGAGGATTTTTTCTAGAAGGCTCTTCTGCTTCCCACATGCAAACAGGCATGCAGTCACATATGCATACATATGTATGCATAGAGGTGTCCAGTGACACCTATAAACCTCTGGAAGACTTCGGCCTGGACATTCATAGCAACCTTTCTTTCTGGCCTGATGTTTTCTTTTCTGGAAGAGCTCTGAAAAGGCCTATGTTGCAGGCAGGTGTAGCTGCCTCTGCTGCGGAACAGGGCAGAAGCAGCCTCCAGCTTTGTCTGTGAAAGCCCAGAAATCTGTAGCAATGCTTTCCGAAGGAAGGGAGTTGAGGAAGGGATTCACTCCGATATTACTTTGACAGCAAGACTTTTTCTTCCTCTGTCTGTCTGCTGTAGTGAAATCTTGCTTTTTCTGTGGATGTTATGAAACACCATTCTGATGTTTGGGATGCTGGCTGTTTTTCCCTCACTGATCTAGCAGCTTCTTTCCTGCATTAACATCTGCTTTCTTCCTGGAAGGCCTGTGACATTGGGGCATCTTGGAAGGGGTGGTAGTGGTGGTGAAGCTTGAAGCACAGCATCAGTCGCTTTCTGTCCTTGCAGGCTGGCTCCTTGTTTATGTGCTCTTCATTAAGTTTTAAGAGGAGAGGATCATGACTGTAATGCAATAATTAGGGAATGAATGAGCAGGGAACTGCCAGCTCTTCCCAAGCACACAACATAGCACACTTTCTCCCTGCTGGAAAAAACTCAGGGTTATTTTGGTCAGGACTCCCTGCTCCACTAGTGAAAGGTCCCCATGTCCTTAGCTAATGCTGACCTTCCTTCATGGCCTGTAACAAACCATCTTTGTCATTCCAAGTGAAGCAAGTTCGCCACTAGCATGTACTGCTGCCAGCCCCTTGGAAAGCAATGCTGCATCCCCTTCCACCCTGTATTTGCTGTAGTTGGAAGGCTAGAAGCTGAGGGGCTAGATTTAACCCCCTGGTTTCCTCCTTCTTGTGCCAATTTTGTATTATCCCCTTTTTTTAAAATAGAGTGGAAATCTTATCTCTAATGAAAAAAAATCTAGGTCACTTTTCATGTTTTTTATTATTATTTCCTGTGTGACCAGGGTCTGTGTGAGTGGAGGTGTGTGTGCATCTGGTTGTGTATTAAACCTGCAGAGTATCAGGAGAGTAAGCTGCCTGAGATGCAGTGCAAGCATCCATATCCTCCCTGCTGCAACATGTGGTATTGTCAAAGTATCCTAAGGGCTCATGTTGATCTTCCTCTGTTCACGTTGCCACATCTCCTGGTTAAGCTCCAGGCACTTGGAATTTTGATCCAGGACAAGCTTGAACATCATGTATCAGAAGGGCAAGCCATTTTCTTTTGTTTTAATTTCAAAATTATAAAGTGTTTGGCACAATTCTGGAATGCAGGTACCGAATAGTTCTAACGACGCTGTGTAAAATATTTCTTTTTATGTTTAAAATAAAGACCGAGCCTTTTTGATTATGTCTGTGCTGTGGGTCTAGATGTTTGAGCTATGGGCAGGTTTTTTTCATTGCATGCAGATGCTGTTGTTGAAGTAAGGGTTTCAAATGTAAACTGTCGAGTCCTGTTTCCAGGACTGCTTACCCTGTAAAATAAGCATCAGCCCTATTTCCCAGTAAGTTGTCTACATTTGTGTGATGAATTAGGAAACAATTCTTTTCTGAGTCTATCCCATTGTAAGTCAATCTCTTTGGAGAAGTTTCCTTCTGATTACAAAGGGTCAGGAGTGAGTTAGGAGTGTGTGTGTTAATACCTGCTGTAAAATCTGGGCATTAGATACTGAGTTGTCTTGAACCCTTTCCGAGGCTTCTCATTTCCAAGGTACCAGGAGGAAAATCAGTAGTGTTGGAAGTTAGCTTCCTGCTTACCTTGCCAATGGCTGAATTTAGGATTTGCCCTGCCCCCAAGCAACCACGTAGGGACACCATGACTGTACAGCAAGGAGGTGACTTGCTTTCCAACAAGAAGTTGCTTGAGCCAGAAGTGGTTTTGGGAGGTCAAGGCAGGTTTTGGCAAGGTGGGTACCTTTTGTCTTCTCTCCAGATAGTGGTGGTGCAGCTGGCATGTAAAAGTGTCCTCTGCAGAGTGTGCCTACAGGCAGCTGGGAGGTGGTACCAAGCTGTAAGTTCTTAAGGGGTGACAGAGACCATCAGCTGAGAGAGAGAAACACCATAAATGGTCTCTGATCTCTCAGCAAAGCCTTTGGCAGCTGCAGATGTTTGACGTGTACATGCCCACAAGTAATGCGTGACATGCTTGCGGGACAGCAGCTGTTGGCCTCTAGCTGTGCAGGTTACAGCTTACTGGTAAGTTTGGATTAGCTTTATGAAATCCTCTTGCCTCCCCCACCCCCTGGGATGACCTGGATCTTAATACCGTTCTTGTAAGCATGCTAGAATTTTATCATAAAAAAGAAAGCTAAAACTTGAAGTCTGGAGATGAAGGGGGATACTTGCAAGTAACTGCCAGAGTGTTGCAGTGACTGACGGGAATTACCAAGTCTCCAGCATCGCCTTGTATCTGCCCTGGGTTCAGCTCAGCTACCTGCCTGTAGCGGTATCTAGCTGCCGGTGTCATAGACGCAGTGTGAAAAGCACTTTTGTGCCAGAGCCTTGACAGTTCAGTTGCTCCTGTAGCACCAGGTTCAGGCAACGCACTCAGCTGTGCTTGTTCTACAATGGCCTAGTTGTGCTGCGATGGCTCTGGCTGACTGCCATGCTAGGGTCAGGGCCAGTCCTACAACCTCTGCTGGGCTGAAGCTGACTGGTGTCGAGTAGGATGCACGAGAAGACCTGCTGGCTGTCATGTGAAGGTGAGGCCCAGTCATGTAAATTTTCCACGGAAATTTGTTTTGCACCTTTTCAGTGGGATTTTGTATGTTTCTGTGATTGCAGGGGGCTGAGGTCTGCATGGCAGGTATCGGGACAGATAGTGTTTCATGAAAGAGCCTTAGCAACTGATCCAAGCTGTGGGACATGCTAACTGAAGAAAAAGGCACTGCTCATTCTCATGAAAGGTGAACACACTTTAAATACAGCACGTAGCCTTCTATCGGACAGCCCTTTGCCAGGGATCTCCTTCTGTTACTGAGGAAAACGGCATTGGGCTGTAGCCTGCAAATGATTGATATTGAGGGCTCCAGGGGAATGCCTGAGTTATTGAGGAAGCCAGGTTCTGTGGGTTACCAAATCCCTCAGAACAACTGCCACAAAGACAAGCTGTTCTCCTCTCCCTGGCAGCCGAGTTGCATTCCACAAAGTGCCAGAACTCTAAGTGGATGTCTGCTTCCACCTCTGCCAAGGGGGGAGGAAGGCAGGACTTTCCAAAGCAGGCTTTGTGAAAACAAGTTAGTATTATATCATACTGTTCATGTGGGATTTTATAAACTCCATCTTGTAATAGGCCTTAGACTAGACCACAGACTTTGAGTGCACCTCTGCTGGCTTCAGAACTGAATGATGAAACTGTAGATAGATGGACATGAAGTTCTGTTGCGTGTTGGCAGCTTAACCTGGATCATGCCCTCTGGTTTCTTGTTTGTATGATCCTGCCAATGATTTGGCATATTCACCAGGTGGCAAGGAATCTCAAAGATATTAAAACCCAAAAGTTTCTGAAGTCATGCAGCTAGAGAGAAGGGAAGATGCTTCCAGAGCTGCTCCAGCAGAGCTAGCAATGTGAGCATACCAGTTACTGGACATCCAAAAGCCCAGAGAGATGTCTGAGAAGACAGGACTGGGGTTGCCTTTGTGGCTCTGGTTGCCTCTGTGCTGAACTCGGCTCTGCAAGGACTCTGGGCATGGTGTGCAGCACCCGGCATGTTAGGGCTACGGTAAACAGGGAGAATACCCACGCTGCCTACCATCTGCCTGGTTATATGAAAGCTGTATGTGGTTACAGCCAAATGCAGGTTCTGAAAGCAAGTGCAGTAGTACTGACCTCCCTCTTTCTTTCTGTCCTCAACCTTGTTTGCTCATTTCTTCCATGTTTTATTCCCTCTGCCTCCTGTCTTTCATTTTCTGTTCTTTCTTTCAGGAGTCTCTTCTTGCCTTCGCCACCTAGACCAATGTTGGTCTCCGCATTTCTAAAGGACTGTGATCTTGTGCCCATCTCTCTGGGTAGGAGTGGGAATATGTTGTTGTGGTGTATCCTTGAATGATCTGCTGAAAGCTCAGGCTGCAGAACTCCAGCCTGGTGCCTGCTGCAGATCATCTGCAAGGCTGGAACCATGCACCCAAATGTTTTGTAGTCTCTTTCTTCGTGAGGACTCCAGGAAAGAAGCTAAGCATCTCTGATGGGGAAATGACTCCAAAGAGATGTTCAGATTCCCTTTGCCAAAGCAGAAGGTACAGATTTTCTTTCTAAATAAGGTGATTTTGGCTCACTTTCTCCTGGGCGGCTGCTGCTTAGTGTCTGTGAATTCCAGACAAGCGACCACTGTGCTGAACATTGTACCTGGTATGAAGCAAAGTCATTTTCCAAGGTAACCATAATAGAATTCACCTTTAATGTCCAGGCTAGCCACCCTGGACTTGAGAAACAGATACCTAAAGAATGCAACCTTTCTGACCTACTTGATATATACAAGCTAGAAGAAGAACCTGAAGGTACCCTTTTCTCATCATGAGCTGTAAAGGGAAGTGCAGCCCACCTAAGACATGAGAATTAGGCAAGATAAATGTATAAAAGTATTGACCAGGTAGGCAGGGGCTGGGAGACGTGAGGTAATGGCAGCTCCCTCTAGCGATGGGCTCGGGAAAGAGGGAGGAAGCCACAGCAGGTAGCTGCAGTCATTATTCAGCTGAGAGAGATGATGGGTCCTCAAGACCTCTGTAACAACCATTCTCATGTAACTTATGTTTTTGTGAAAACAGTTCCAGGATTTATTTTAATCTCGATTTTCTTACTTGTATAACATCTCTGCCTTTGCATAAGAATAGTCCTTGGATGGCAGTTATCAGGATGGATCCAATCCGCTCTAATTGTGTTTTATGTCCCTGTGCAGGCTCCTAATCTTCAGCTGTGCATCTTTTCTGCCATGTGACTACTGGAGTCAACCAAGTCTTATGCAGAGGTCCCTGGTGTGTTACCTGCAGTGTCCAGTCCCTCTGAAGCTGTCTCTTCTAGTAGCTGTACCAATAGCGAGTGACCAGGCTTCTTGAAGTATTAATTTAGAACAAAATCATTGCCTCAAGGTGAGTGTTTCTACTTTATTGAGTGTTTGTCCTTCTTCCACAGGGACAGACCTTACCAGCTGTGTTCTGTCACTGCACACTCTCTCCCCCTGCCTANGCCCAGCCTGGCCAAAGTATACATTTTCTTTAGAAAGATGTTAAGGTCTTTTTGAAACTGAATGGCTTTTCCTGTAGCCTTTCAGGTCCATGCTGAGTTGTCTTTGCCTGGTGCCATTATCTTTTCCTTTTTTAATTCCTTCTGTCTCCCACAGTCCCTTGCATTCATCTCGAAAGGTCTTCTGTAAGTTGCTATTCATTAAATTCCTGTTCCTCAACCCGATTGTACAAATGTTAACAAGATGGCTCTCGGGACCTTTGGGCATGGCATTGCTGTGTTTAAACCCTCCCTTAGCTTGTGTCAGTGGTGGCAATAGCATGTCATCTGAGTGTTGCCTCTTCCCAACTTGACTGAGACCCACTTTTTGGTGGTGAGATGTGTTCTCCGAGTCTCGAGGAGTAGCAAGGGAGGTGCTGAGGCTCTCTTAAGTGGAAGGTGTCAGGCAAAATTAAGATAACTGCTGCTGTGTTACAGTACTGGGTGCATACTTTAGCAAGACCTTCAGTAGCAGCACTGAAGGAGGAGTTGCTTTCACGCTGAGCCTGACAATCCAAGTACAAAGACGTGAGATCTTGTTTGTGCATTTGCAACTCTTCCCGACATCTCCGTTTAATCAAAGCTGCACGCCCCGCAGGCTTTCCCTGGAGTCCACTGCAGCTCCTGCCTTTTGTTTGAAGGAAATTTGTGTGGCTTAGTGTAAATATAACTTTGCCTTTCTGTGACTATAGCCAGGACATTCTCCATTAGTGCGAATGGAGGGTACCAGCAGCAACAGCATCAGTACTGCCTACACTGTGTTCTGCTGCTCTGCTCTTGGGGTGGTGGTGTCCAGAGTGCTCTACCCAAAATGATGTCAGGAAGGGTGAAAAGGTGGCTTATAGGAACAAAGCATCTACTGCATGGCCAGGTACAGCTGTCTGGTAGCGAAACATAGCCAGATCACCAAAGGGCATTTTAATACTACATTTTGAGTTAAGGTCCCTCTGGCAACCTCTCAGGCCCCAAGCTGAGTTTTTTTGGCCACCTGCGTATGTGTACTCGGAGAGAAGCTTCATATTCAGAGATGATGATGCGTGCTTTAGGAGTTTCAAGAAGAACTGAAGTTGGTAGTTCTGGACTCTTAAAAAGGACTGCTCTGGCTCTGCTATTAAATCTTGTGAAACTGCTGCTTTTCCCATGATTCCAGAGGAGTGGGAAAGAGGGAGTTGTTTTGGGTAGACAAGTGAAGGCTTTGATACTAGGTAAGCTGTAAGTGTAGTTCTGCCATTACTACCTTGCTTTATCACTTCAGGAGCATGGCTATGTATGACTCACACGTTGTTTGTAGTGCTGGGCTGGCCATGCTGCTGGTGCAGACAGCGTTTTAGTGTCCTGACTGGTAAGGATGGAATTTTCTGTCTTCGTAGGTGGTGGGGTCACCCCAGGCAGCCTGTGTGCTGCTCTGTGGGACCTACAGCTTCTCCCTCTTCTCCCCCTGTGGCAGATTCAGGGGGTGGTGAAAAAATCCCTGTGCTTTCAGATTCACATACTGCCATCAAAGGGAGGGCTGTGCTTCCTGTAGGGCCTTGGAGACCCCTGCTACATACCTCTAGGACTGGGAAACACACATTTTCTGCATCAGGCTCAGGCCTGTTAGAAGAGCAGATCCTCACTACATCCACTGGTGCGGTGGCTTTTGCTAGCTGGAGCTGTCATTTTTCCCAGCTTAGTTGCGTTTAACAGTTGGCTGCAGCAATGGCTGTTGAATTCTCTTGCTAACATTTCCAGGTCAGCTATTAAATTTTTTTTTTTTTAAACCCTCTTGCATCTGGAAATCCTGTAATCGAATCCAAGCTCTGTCAATCTAATTAGTTTTGAAGTGCAGCATCTCCATAACTTAGAGACCTAAATAAGCAGCTTAATATTAAAACCTAGCTTCTCTTCCAATATGTAATGCTGTTCTGTATTCCAACAGAAGTTTCCACTGAACAACAGCCTGCTGCGATTGCCCTCCCTCTTTCCTTCTCTTAACCTCACTCTTCCCTGGTCTCTGCCCTTGCTGTGTCCATCAGGAACCAAAACGACCAGGCACAAACCTCTGCTGCTCTGCTTCAAACAGCCTTTCACGATGCTGCTTGCTTAAAAGATGCTGATGCTGCTTTGAACGCCAGCACAGAGAGGTCTGTGGGCAGCACGTAGCAGCTCCTGATGCTGAGCTGGGCAGAGGGGCTGTGCTTGCAGACTGCACAGTGATGTGATCAGGCTCCATGTGTGCTGTGGTGGGGGATTGCTGGGATTTATGGAGTGCAGGCTGTGCCACCTCCCAGTGAAGCCCTGCAGCCAAAGGAGCGTGGCCTGCTGCGGCGCAGGAAAGGGCAGGTGCTGAGCAATGCTGCTTTGCCGAGGTGCCACATATCCTGGTTCCTTCCTGGGGTGCTGTGAGAAGCTAGCAGGGAGCAGATGAATTAGTTGCCTTGTGCATCCCTCCTGGTCCCCAGCGGCACATTGTGCCCCCCGCCCAGTGCTTTCTACCACCTGCAGCAAAGGTGAGATGTCCGGGAGATTTATGTCACAAATGCAACGTTGGCCCAAACTAGAAAGACTGCTGGAGCTATGGCTATAGAGGAGTGAGGCTTTTCAGCCCTTTTGTGTGGGTAGAAGATTTTTTAAAAAATACTAAAAAAATAAAGGGAGGGGCAGCTAAAGAGAACTTTTTATTAGGATAAGATATGAGGCATGTGATTCAGGCTCTGCTTATGTCCCACTGGTGGAGCAGATTCATCACAAGTGTGTTTGCCTGCTGCTGTGTCTGTGAAGCAGGAATAACCCATCATACTTTTCTGAAGGAATTTTGGCATCTCTGTAGTGCCTGGGCCAATTTTGTTCTTGTCTGAGTTTTTGCAGTAGAAATTATGGTGCAAATGCCAGTTCACTTAAAAAAAAGAGCTGTAGGCATTCTCCTCCTAGGCCAGCCCTGGCTACTTATGACTGAGAATGGTTAGTCCTACAAAGCTGCAGCTGCACAGACTGAGTGTTTCTCTGCTTACCAGGCTGTTCTGCTCTTAGCTTTCAATTATTTTGGTTTTCAGTTTTCTTTTTTTTTTTAATCTGTTTCAGTTCCTGTACCAATCATGTTGTGTATTTTGGTGCAAAACAATCACAGCAGCCTTTCCGTGTGGCTGTGGGTTTTGCTCATGAAGAGCCTGTCCTTGCTGTGCATTGGAGCTGCATCCCACAAGGGACCCAGGACGTGCAGGATCTGAGTAACAGAAGTTGTCCTTCCCACCACCATGAGAAAAGGTCACTATTTTCTTCATCTTTGCTAGGCTTCTCCCTGTGTTTGTGGCTGCCCGGTTTCCCTGGGACTGGCGGGTAGTTTGGTTCGGCAGCACGTCAGCAGGGAGATCCTTATCTACCGAGATGTCTCTCAGCTCCAACAGTGCGAGGTGAAAGCCCATGTAGCTGTGTGGGGAGCTCCCAGCAAAGCAAGCCTGGCGCCGGCAGGAGCTGGAGGATTTGGGCATTTGTGCTCCATCAGGAGCTTTCTGCCCACAAGAGCGTGCCCGGGGGACTGCAGCTGAGCGGCCGGCCTTGGGGAAGCCAGGCAGCCGGCTGGCTCCTGCTCAGTAATTGGGGGAAGTAACCAGCTGCCTTTGATGTCTGAGCCGAGCTGAGAAAACCTGACGGCAGACTTCAAAGTCTGTTGTGCCAGCTCCCCTGATTATGTGTAGGCTTCTGGCGCATCCCCCAAGACTGCCAGATTATCCCGGCTAATGCTGCGCTCTTCCCTGCATCCTCCCACCCTGCCTGGTGTCAGCCCCTTGCTTTTGAGGCTGCAGCCTCCATCCCTCCCTGTCATTCTGTCCCTCCCCAGTCACTGGTCACTGCGGTACGTGGCAATGGCATTTCTGGGTGAGGGACATGCCTCCTGAGGTCTGTGAAGCAAAGGCAGAGGAGGCACTTTTGGAAAGCTTGCCTGCACTCCTGGGCTGTATTCCCCCTCCCTGTTCGGTTGCAAGAGAAGCCTGAAATGCAGGCAGCTCTGCAGCTGCCCTTTGCAAGGAACCAAGGTGTTTACAGCCAAGCAGGCACCACACGGCTTTGCCCTCCTAAAAAGCCTATGGGGAGCAGGGTCCCCCCTGCCATGCTGCTCCAGGGCAGGTTGTACAAGCTGAAGGGTGAGGAGGACCTGGGAGGAGAGGGCTGTGTTGTCTTTGCCTCCTTCAGCCTCTCTGCTGGGACCTCGCTGCCTCAGATTAGTCTCTGGCTCCTTTGCCACTTGCACCTCTGTGCTCCGGGACCTCCAGGGTGCTTGTCTGTCAGTAGAGGTGCGGAGGTCAGGGCATTGTTGAGGGCTGGCTTGGGTGGTGGAGAGGAGACTGTAGAGCCATGGGGCTGAGCAGAGGCCCCAGAGCTCATGCTCCTCCCAGAGCAGTTTGATTTCACCTGGGATGTTGCACAGCAATACCAAAAGCTCATGGGGGAACCCTCCCTTTTAAGAGTTGTTTTTTGTTTGGTGGTTTTTTTTCCCCTCCCAGGATAAGCAGCCTTGACAGTGGCTGTAAACCCATCTTGTGCAAAGCCAGATTTGCCCAAGACATCATTTGAGGTCTAGTTTCCTTTGGAAGGTGGGATTCGTTGCCACTTTTCAGAAGGTGGGGTAGGCTGTGCCCTTTGCTGCGATAGGTGGAAGCCAGAAATGAATGCAATGGCTGCAGGCAGAGAAAACCAGAGCTGTCCTAACCCCTGGCACTCAGATGGGATGAGGGAGCTCATGGGGGCCATAGGGAGTCTGGGCTGCAGCCTTTCCCCTGTGTCTGCAATTGCAGTCTCAGCAGTCTGTTCCCCCTAAAAATCAGCATTGACCATGGGGTTTTCTCCTTCATCCTTAACAGCTTCCTCTGTAGCACTTCTGCCCTGCTGTGGGAGTGATCCTACCTTATCCCAATCCCTCCCCAGGCTCCTTGCAGTGTGCAAGGGGAGTGTCTGGTCAGCACTTGCCTGTCCAGGAGGCTTCCGGGTCACTGTGGATGTTCCCAATTGCTGGTGTGCTCTTTTAGGTAGAGTCTAACTTCACCCTGGCTGCACTGGGCTTGGTAAAACTTTCCTTGATGTATTTTTGGTGGCATTTTTCTGGAAAGTTTTGGCCCAAAGTGGCTGAGCAGCATCCAAAAATGGTGCCTGCAAAGGGATGCAGGGAGACAAGAGGAAGGAGAATGTGTATAGAGGTATACAATTAAAGATAGCAATCACCTGCATGAAAGCCAAAGCCAGTGCTGTGGGCAACCTGACCTCCAGCTGTGTGCTCTGGAGTGGGAGATGGTGGTGGCATGCTAAGAGGTAGCCCTGCCATATGTCTGGCTGCACTGATTTCCCAGGGAGGAAAAGAGTGAGCTTTAGACTGCGCAGTCCCAGGAAGAGGGAGCTGTTGGTTTTGTCCACAGAGCATCATCGCTGCCAGTGATAGGGCTGGGCCAAGCAATCCTATTCTCCATGGTTTCTCTATTGCAAATGTAAACAGTGACTCATGCATCATTAGAGTTGCAAGCTTGGAGTTAAACTGTTCCTCTGTGTGTATTTATCTGCACACTGATTGTTGGAAGCTCGCTGAGGTTGAACTCCAAGTTTCCTTTCCATTTACTCTGTTGCTGCAGTAGAGATGCTTTTCCCTCCTTCTAAGTGGTAAATGGGTTGGCTTGCTGTCAGCAGGATCATCCCTGGGGCACCACTGGTAGTGGGTTGCTCTTGGAAAGCAAACCTCTTCATCCTTTTCCTTCTGAGGCAGGAGAGTTTCATCCTGTAGCAGGGAATGGAAGCCCACCACGCAGTTACAGCTATGTGCATGCCTGTGTCCTACTGCCATAGGGCACCATCCCTCCACACCAACAGGCATACTTGGGCACTCCACCACTTGGTGGCCTCTGCTCTATCTGCTCACCTCGCTGTGGAGACAGCATGCGGGTTGCAGCTCTGCATTGTGCCCTCTTTTCCCAAAACAGGTGCTGCTCCTCTGCTTCGTTTCGTTCAAACAGTGGGTGGAAGGGGACAGGTGAGATCCTGCAGGACCTCTCTGCCTGCTGCCGCAGCCTGCCTCTCCAGCCTGCATTTGGCTTTCTGGAGAGCTGTGTGGTTCTATGGGAGCTGCGCGCGCAGGCTGACGAGGAGCTGGCTGATGAAGGTGCAAGCCTTTCAAGGAGGAGCCTCTCTGCCTCTGTCTCCTGGCCCCACAGGCTGTCATGTGAATCAGTTTATTAAACGGGGGAAGGAGGGACCTCATGTTTGTTTTGGGTTGGTTACATGAATCTTGTTCCCTCTAGGAGTCCTGTGGGATCAAGCAAAAGGACTTGTTTTAGGGTTAGTTCTTGCTTGTGAATCCCTGAGCTAATTCAGTCATTCAGAGGATGCTCTAGCAGCATGGTGGGTGCAGTGTGGCCCAGGGCTCAATGCTTGGTGCTGCCATCCTTTCTGGGGGAAGGGAATGGGAGAAATCCAACACAAAAAACCCACAAAAAAAACCAACCCAAAAGCCCCTAAACAAACCCTTTCAGAGAGTGTCTCTGGTTTGAGCCCCTTGCTGGTGTTTGGCTGCTTGCCCAAGAGGTTGGGTTTCCTCTGCCCGGGATGTGCCCCTGTCAGCCTCCCACCCCATCCCTGGCACCTGCGGCAGGATCAGCAGCGTGCCCCAGGCCGCATGCTGCCAAGGGCATGATGCCACGGGGTGGCCAATGCCACACGGTGGTCGATGTCTCTGCAGCGCTTGCCTCTGGGGCTGTGGCCGGCAGTCACCTGGCCTCAGCCCTCCCGGTGTGGCTCCCTGTGGTCTTACTGTCCTTGTGAGTGGTGCTGGTCCATGGTGCCCCATGTGCAGGTATCTGCCCATGGGTTGTGTTACAGAGGAGCATTCCTGGCCAGTTCCTGCCTGTGCGGTAATCCTTTGAGCTCTGATAAGCTGGCTGGGCTGGGCATTACAATGGAGGGTCCCCTGCCTGTGTAGGAGATGGGCTGGTGGGGGTGCTGTGGGAGAGACAGCCCACTTGGGGTGCCCCACTACACCCCGAGGCAGAGCTTGGCCTCAGGGAGCACTGTGCCAACTCAGCCAAATTTATTTTCCAAATAAATAGCTGGGGGGAGCTTCAGCCCTAGAATTCTGCCTCCACCCCTCTTCGGGGCTCTGGCCCCTCCATCCCTCTGTTAGCAGAGAGCAAGCTACTCCGTGCAACAAAGCAGGCGTCGAGAGGCAGAGGGTTCGCCTGTGAGCTGCTGTGGGACAGCGGAGCCGCAGCCGGTAGCGCCGGGCCCCTGGCACGCACAGCGGCAGGAGGGGCCTCGGGCAGCACCCACCCGTGCCCAGGCGGCGTGGGGCCGGGGTGCCAGCTGTCACCTCCCAGAGGCGTGTTACTGTGCACCCCGCTCCCCAGCTCTCCCCGCCGTTCTAAGCAGAGGAAACCACCGCCTGCGGTAGCTTCCTCCCAGCCACTTTCAAAATAGCGGGGTGGCTGTCGCCATTGCTCATGAGAGCCTTCCACCACTCCTCTGGGAGAGGACCCAAGCTGAGCTGTTTCCCATGGGGCTGGCACAATGCCTGGCGGCTGCCTTTCTCCTCCTCCTCCCGGGTAAGTGTCCTGCACCATGGCAGGGGCTTTCCTGGGGCAGGTGAGGGGGAAGTAAACACCCCCTTGGTGCAGATGGGACCTTGGTGAATGGGTGGCTCTGTGGGGCACTTTGCTGGGGCTGCGGGGCCAGGACGGCCCCACTGTGGCCAGTGCTGCTCTGGACTCGGTGGCCACGGGAAAAGGTGCGGCGTCATGTTCTCCTTTCTGCACTGTGACTTTGCTCCAAGGCAATAGCCCAGACCCTGGCAGGATTTCGGTGAGGGTACATGTGTGCCTCTGTTGCGTGGCTGCTGGGGGTGCAAAAGAGGTTACCTCGCACACACCCTCCACATCCCTTGGAAAGGATTTTTATGGGACTTTCTTAGGCTGTGTCACCAACAGCTCTCTTCCCTGGCCTAGTCTCCATGGTTGTTTTTTGAGTCAGTACCCACGCCCTGTGAGCATTTTGCTCAGTGCGCATGCTGGGCAGCAGAACAGAGCATCACCACTGGGAGCTCTGCAGGAGGGGAGAGCTGGTGGGTGGCCATCACCTCCCCGAAACCTCTGCAGGCAGAAATGGAGGGGGACCTTGATGCTTCTCTGTGCTCCTTGCCTTCAGAGGAGCCCTTGCTGGCCCCATCTCCCAGCCCTCCCTGGTTTCTGTCCATGGAGCACCTCTGCAGCACCCAGCCTGTCTGTTCCCTCTGCTGTCCCATGTCCCTTGGCTTCTGCGTTGCATCTCCCTCTCTGGCAGTAGTCAGCTCTGGTACCTGCTCCATTCCACACCCCTCACACCATCCTCCCCCCCACCCCTGGCTTGTGCAGGACTTGACTGCTTCATCCTCTTTCTTGTAATACACCGCAAGCTTCCTCCATGGATATCAGCCTGGTTGCTGCTCCCTCTGAGCAGCTGGCTGAGAGATGCTCTCCAGCCATGAACAGGCTTGACAAACAGACCTCTGGCCATGATGTGTGACCCAGTGTGCTGGGAGACAAGAAAGTCCAGAACTTTGCTGTTACAGGACTAGTTCTGACAATTGCAAAGGGCGTTAAGTCCTTTGGACTTCATACTTCAAGGAATGAGACTACACAGCAATTTTCTTCAGTATTACTGAGGTCCTGTGCACATCCAGACCTGCTGCCGTTTTGGGCGTGCAGCCCTCAGGTAGTGTATACCCCTGCAAACACCGTGTGTGCTGACTGTTCTCTGACAGGTTTGAGCACTGGCCAGCGAGTTGTGACTGTTCAGAAGGGGCCCCTCTACCGTGTGAGGGGGTCCCATGTCACGCTGTGGTGCAAAGTGAGCGGCTACCAGGGTCCGGCAGAGCAGAACTTCCAGTGGTCCATCTACCTGCCCTCAGCCCCCGAGCGGGAGGTGCAGATCGTCAGCACCATCGACCCTTCCTTCCCCTACGCCATCTACACCCAGCGTGTGCACAGCCGGGGGATCTACGTGGAGCGGGTGCAGGGGGACGCCGTCCTGCTGCACATCACTGAGCTGCAGGACCGGGACGCCGGGGAGTACGAGTGCCACACGCCCAACACCGACGAGAGGTACTTTGGGAGTTACAGCGCCAAGACGACCCTCTCAGGTGAGTGCTGAAGGAACACCAGGTCCCTGCCGGGCAGGGGTGCAAGCAGGCTTCTGCTGCCCCCCCTCTTTGTGCTGGGTAGAAGTGCTCATCTGCTCCCTGCCAGGGGGGCAGCTGGGGAAAGGGGAGATAAATAGGACTGGCGGGCACAAATTTTCCTTCTCCTCTCCCTGCTGTGGGCTTGCTATTCTGCGCCCCGCGTGGCCAAGGTTGGGATGCCCACAAGTGTCTCAGCAGGTTGCTCTGGTCATTGCCTCCCAGCCAGGGCAAGGGAAAGGGGAGGAAGCCTCTGCTCCCCTACGGCTTGGCTTTAACTGCAGTTCCTGAGGTAGCTGCAGCATTTCACAGCCAAATGCTTAGGAGGGCAGGGGTTTTCAGGGTCTGTGCGTTAGCTGTTGATGTCCTCTCAGGTATGGCCCTTGACCCAAGCGAGATACCCACAGAAAGAGGGAGGGAGCAGCTCCTGCAGAGCACGGGGAGAGGGAACACAGCGGGGTAGAGATGCAAAGAGAAAGACCCTACTGTGAGCCTACCAAGTCTACACAGTGCTATAGTATGTCCAGCTCGTATTCACCTGTTTCCTCCTTTATCCTGGTGGTGTTTCAGCCTGTGCTTGAGATCATGAGGGGCTGCCTGTTAGTCTCCTTTGGGCAGTCTTAATGAGGCAACCCTTAGTTTGTCAGAAGAGAGTACTGCAGAGGGATTCACTGTATTTTCTTCCCTGCTGAGGTTTTGATCACTTCACACTTTGGCACAGGCTGATGCATGCCTGGTCAATCAGCTACAAAAGATGTTTCTCCTACACTGTCAGATCCCTCAGGGCCTGGCTATGGGTTTGTAGTGACCAGTAGGTTGCCCATTGAGGCAAATAAATGATTCTTCCGGTGACCCACTGCTCTCTGTTTCTCCTCCATGCTCAGTGATCGCAGACACCCTCTCGGCTTCCATGGCCCCCCAAGTCCTCACCCGTGCTGAAGGGGAGGCAGTGGAGCTCACCTGCCAGGTATCCAAGTCCACAACCCAGCACACACATCTCTCTGTTGGCTGGTACCGTCTTCAGGGAGCAGGAGACAGTCATGCCGAGGAGGTCCTCACCCTCTCCAAGGACTTTGTCTTGAGGCCAGGGCCCTCTTATGTGCAGAGGTTTCTGTTGGGGGACGTGCGGCTGAACAAGGTTGGGAACACGACGTACAAGCTCTCCATCGGCGGAGTGCAGCCATCTGACCAGGGGCAGCTGTACTGCGAGGCAGCCGAGTGGATTGAGGATCCTGATGAGATGTGGAAGGACATCTCCCGCAAACAGACAGAGAGAACGTCGCTGGTGGTCATGAGCCAGGGTAAGGCCTTTGCCAACTCACGCGTTGGCTCCAACTCCTTTGTGTGTTCAAACCTCCATAGCAGCAGCCTTCAGCAGCCTCTGCCTGCCTCTGCTGCAGCCCAGGGACCCACCGGTGGGTCTGGCTGCCTCTGCCATGCACTGAGAGAAGCAGGCTGGGCTCAGGGCCATGGCAGCCCCTGATTCAGGAGCTGTTGGTGCTTCTCACTTTGGAGGTTCACGTGGCCAAATATCTGATGCTGGCAGCGATCGTGCAACCTCGTGGGTCCATGCGAGGTGTTAGCAGAGAGAGCAGCGTGTGCCTGCAGCAGCCTGGCTCCTCGGCAGCATTAAGCTCCAGTGCACAGAAAACCACGCTGTTAGACTGCCTGCAGGGTCTCGTGGCCTCAAAAACTGAAGTAGACAAGTCAGCTGCCCATCGCCGTGCCTCAGCCACGGGCACCGAGGGACACGGGGATGTGCTGCGTGTGCTGCACGGCTCTAGTGTCTGCTGGAGGTGGCTTGTCTGTGCTGTCACTGTCTGGTTTCCAGAACAACTGGTGCTGCTGTTCATTAGACCATCCCTATGTCTCCTCCTAGTCATTTGTGTATGGCAGTAATGGGACTGTGGGGCAGACTGTGCTTTGAAGTGGGTGTACCAAGCGCCTGGCTTACGCTCTAGGAAAGTGTACTATTAGGTATTTAGAAAGAGGAGACTGAGACCTGCTACCATGTGTGAGATGGATTAAAATAGCAAAGTTTGAAAACCAGCCCTGTCCCAGTGCTGTCCATCCTCCCCCACTCCATTCCGTCTGTGCCAGGCACCTCCTGTTCCCTCTGCCTAGCAGCTTCCCATGGCTCCTGGCATCTGCAAGCTCTGCATCACCTTGTCCAGGGCTGGTGGGAACACCCCGTCTCCCCACCGCCCTGGGATGGTTACAGGACTGCGTGTTTGCTGCCGTTCCTCTGAGCACCCTGCCTGCCATCCCTCCTGCCACAAGCCCTTTGCTGGCTTGCAGTCCCTCGCCCTGCTCTTCCCCCAGCTGCACGTGGGCTCTGGTGGCTGTGCCCAGAGGAAGGCAAAGTCGCTCTTTCCCACCGGTGAGTGTTACCCCAAAGCAGTTAATCTGGGGCATCTAGTTAATGCCCTTCAACGTATACAGCCATTGCCGCAAACAGTGCGTGATAAGGGGAATAAAGCCTTGCCAGTCAGCTGGGTTTTGAGAACCAGGCTCTGATGGTGGGAGACTGCGCCTCCCTCCCCGATACCCTGATCCTGAGCGGCACACGGGGTGCTTGGTTCTTACGCACCGGTTTCTTTGGTTTCCTGCTCTGACTCACCACCCTCCTTTGAGACACCCTCACCCACCTCGCCAGCTCTACAGCCTCCTCCATCCGCCCTGAGGCATGGGGACTGGGTGCACCACCTTCCCAGGCAGGCTTGCAGTGGAAGAGTCGCTGTTTTACTGCGTACTACTGCATATGTCTGCTGCTGCCCAGTGAGCGATGGCAGTCAGTGCACTTCCCTGCCTCTGCCTGTTTAAGAGGGTTCGTTGTGATGAGTGATGTGTGGCTTCAGGTACCAGTGCTGCAGGATTGTTCAGAAATAGAGAAGCTTTGTCAGAGTTGAATACTCTCCCTGTGGTACCCAGTAAGGGTGGAAGGGAGGCAATGGTGGTAAGAGGACAATACGGTTGTTGCATTAGAGCTGCTGGTATTGCTGAGGGGAAACAGCAGTGGGCGTACGAGCCCTCCACCCTGTCTCTGCAGGGCTGGGTTCTCCCTCCAGCAGCCCATGGGAGAGTCTGGGCTGTGGGGCTGAGCTCCCCATCACACCAGGAGCTGGAAGTCAGTCTGACTGTGGCCAGCTGCTCCATTGGTTTCTATAAACTCTCCACCAAATATTTGGGAATGCCAAACGTATCTACAGTGGCTGACGTTCCTGTTCGCAAACTGTTTGTGAACCAGTGTTTAAATTCACAGGGTACTCTGCTTTCAATAAATTATTCGAGCCCTTCCAGTGGCAGTCTGGGAACTGCTCTGTTTTATCTCCAAGCTACAGCATGTAGCCTTGCCCTTGTTAGATGTGGGGAGCACCACAGTGACCCAAAGAGATGGAGTGGTGTGTGCCAGGCTGCCTGCCCAGGGAGTCAGGGCTCAGCCATACCTCCTGTTTTTTGGCCATGCCACTGCTCTGTGGGGTCATGGAGCCAGGTTTTGGGGTATTCTGTGGGTCTCAGCCTGCAGCTGCTTTCCAGCCTGACTGATGCCAGGAACTGGGGGGCATTAGCAGCAGCAGGTTTGAATGCCCCACGAGGAAGGTGAATTGTATCATAGGACCCAGAGACAGAGTCCTTACCACAGGTGCAACCAACTGCCCAAGAGGGTCTGCCAAGGGGAAGATGACTTTGTGCTCCCCCTGTTGCTACCCTTTTTGCTCAGCACCTTCTGCTAGTCAGTGTGGGGGGCAGGACAGGGACTAGGAGATGACCTCCACCTCCTCTTGCTTCCCTCCGACCTCCCCCTGTCGTGGCAAGTCTTGACATTTCTGCTTTCTGTAGGAGCTAACCCTAAACCTCTCCAGTTTGGAAAGCATCTCTTGCTGACAGCAGGCAGTGAGGACTACAGCATGCGGGGCCAGAACCATCAGATTCAGACAAGCAACTTGAATGTCAGACCTCCATGCACCTTTTCCCACCACAGACAGCAGAGTTAAAAACACGACTGAGGGATAACGCCCCTTTGTGCCCCTCTCTAGTTTAAGGGATATTTGTTACATGAAGCAGAACAGCTCCAGGAGGTGAGATGGAGCAGCCCCCTGCAAAAGCTGGTGCCTCTGGGTGAGGGCAGCCCTCGGTTCAGATGCCGAGCTGAGCAGGGAAGTGGCTGTGTCCGAGGCTTTCCTGGTGGGTGTTCTGCTCTGAGGGGGTTGGCTGCTCCAAAGCAGGGAGCTCAGCTCCTCGGGTCTCTGGTGCTTCCTCCGTCTGCAACTGCTGGTCAGTGCCTGGAGCTGGCAGCCATCTCCTCATGTACAAAACTTTTTGTCTTGATCACTTTTCTAGTGAAAGAAAATGTTTCCATAGAGAATTCCCTCCCGTTTCCCTCTGCATGGCCACCGGTGCTGCCAGGCAGGAGGGAAGCATGGACAGGGCCACCCACCACCGTCTTTTCTCTTTGCTTGCCCACAGGCACAGACCTCCCTGTGGACATTGCTGCTGCTGAAAGCTCCCTTTCTGAAGGTGATACCTTGCAGCTAAATTGCATGGTGGGAGCCCAGAGGAGCAGCAGCAGGCACTTCCAAGTGCTTTGGCTCCTCAACAGAGTGGAAGTGGCCAGGGTTGACCCTCATGGAGTATTGATTTTGGAGGAAGAATATGAGGAGAGAGCCAAGCTGGGGCAGCTCCGAGCATTCAAGCAAAGCAACACGGTTTATGTCCTCACCATCTATGAAGTGGGGCTGAAGGACAACGGTATTTACCAGTGCTCTGTTTCGGAGGTGAAGACTCCTGGAGACTTTCGCAGCATCCAAACCAATCTGTCATCAGGCATCCAGGTTGACGTGAAGCCAGTAGGTTAGTAAATCGTAATGGCTGCTCTTCTGGGTGAATCCTGCTGTGATCCCTGACTAGGGAACACTTCAAGCCTGGCCTTATCTTGGAGGGGGCAACACAACTGCTGTTTGCAGCAAGAGCACAAAGGTGCCATAGATTTTGGTAGATAATAATGGGGAAAGCGCTTGCTCTGGCAAACAATGTGATAAATGCAAGCAGCTGTCAACAAAGTGTAAACCTTTAGCTCAGTCTCTTTGCAGTAAGTTTTGGGGCAAACAGGTAGAGTTCCGGGGAGGTTAGGTCCTCCTGTGTCTTTGGTACAGAAAATAGTGAGCAATGGCTGTTGCTACTCCTGAGGATCGCAGGATGGCCCAGCAGAACAGGTACTTCTGGGTGGGGGCAATTGCTGCCATTTCCATCAGGGTGCTCTTTCTGTTTTGGAGGGATGTCTTATGAGAAACTACTCTAAGATGTGTAAGAGACTCTTGGTGTCCTTGTCACAGATAGACAACCACTATTCTGATGTAGCAAGAGCTGCCTGTTGGGACTCCATTTCTTAAGTATTATTTTTTTTGTATTCGTGTCCCAGGAAATACATTAAAGAAGGCAAAAAACCCCTAGAATCACAAATCCTTCTCCAAAGTTATAAGAAAAGGCTGGTTGAAAATTGCAAACAAATCCTTTCCTTTTCCAATATCAAGATTTATCTAGTCTTTCCATTTAATGCCACGGTATCTCTGGCTTTCTCAGAGGAGCAATGTCCCCTCCCATGCAGTAACTGTTGTGTGCAGAGAGCCGCATGCGCCTGTCCGTGTCCACCAGCACGCCGCAGGTCGTGGTGGGAGATGCCTTGACCCTCCTTTGCGAGGTGCAAGGTGCAACCAGCCTTGTGTCTGTGCAGTGGTGGCATCTGCCACCACAGCACCTAGGTCCCTGGGTGCTGGTGGCTGCCATGGAGTGAGATCACACCCTGAACCTGGGCAGCGCCTGTCAGGATGGAGGGACTCAGGGGAGCCCCTGGACAGAGAAAGCGAGCTCTGGCACTTTCACCCTAGTGATCCCCAACGCATTGGGTGAGAATGATTGCGGGCAGTACAGGTGTGAAGTGACAGGGTGGTCCCGAGGCCAGAGCTGGACAGAGGAGAGGGAGACAGTAGTGATAGTCAGCTCCATGGGTGAGTTGGGCCACCCCTATTTCTGGGCTTTTGAGCTCGATGTGCTGGAAACAAGGGTGGGAGCTCTTGCTCATAAACCTGGGTGCGTACATGTAGGTAGGACAGAGGTCTGCTGTGCCCTGAGCTCTGCTGCTGCTGCAGGGTGACCTGGAGCTGATCACCTGGCCTCCAGTGCTTCAGTTTCCTCACTTCTAGCAGGGTGCTTAAGTCCTCCATGAGATGTTTTGGGAGAGACAAGTAGGACACAACAGCTAAAGTGCCTGGAGACCTGAAAGAAGCAGCAAACAGGGCAGCAGCATCAGCAGAGGACCCCTGACTCCCTGCCACGGGGCAGGACTGGGGAGCCTGGATGAGAGGGTACTCCAGGTTGCCCAGGGGGCTGGAGGTGGGAGAGCTGGAAGAGCACATCGCAACTCGGGGAAGAGCAGCGCGGGCAGAGGAGCGGCAGGGCTGCTGGCTGCCATGGGGCTGCGGTGGCTGGGCCAGTGGGGACGGTGCTGTGTGGGAAGCGTCTGTCAAGATGGCACGGGACAGGATTTGTGTGCTGGTGCCAAGGGCTCTCTCCTCCCAAGCAGGTCTTGCTCTGCGTGCCACGCTGAGAAGCCGAATTGTCAAAGTCGGATATGGGCACAGTTTTGAACTCGATTGCCAAGTGAATGCTGGCCACACCCTCAAGGAGGTGTCCGTGGGGTGGCTCTTCAGGCCTAGCCCACCCACCAGCCACTACCACAAGCTGGTCCAGGTCCTTCCTAATGGCACCACGAACTGGGGGACAGTACAGCCACACTTCCAGGGGAAAGCCCAGCTGACAAAAGCTGCCAAGTCCTTCAGGCTACACATCTACAATGCTGTGGCTGCCAACGAGGGGACATACCAGTGTGAGGTGGAGGTCTGGAGGAGGAACACCCTGCTGCAAGGGCAGCCAGCTGCCACCACCAGGTCCGACGCTGTGGGGATAAAGGTGGTGCTGCCAGGTAAGCAGTGCTACAGGTGCTTTTGCAGCAGAGATTTCTCCTTCTGCAACTTCAAATCCATCAACCATAATCAGGAGCAACCAGGACCACTGATGCCTGGTGTGTCCCCAGCTGGGTCACCTCCTGGGGCCAGACGAGACGGTGCTGCCAGTTCTTTTTCTTCCTCAGCAACCAGAGCTCCTGACAACACTCTTGGAGGCAAATTTGGTGTTGGGTAGCAGCAATGTCTATTTGTTTGCGGATTATGCTAAGCATGCAGGGATCAGCCTTACCACTAGGATTGTAAGCCTTGTTTCTGGGAAGTAGTCATCCCCTTAAGGAGCCTGGTTGACTGCTGGGATGAGCCATGATGCCTCCCATGGTGTGGGTTTCTGGGGGGGACGGTGGGGAGGGACTGGCTCCCAAAGCTGGTGCTGGCAGAGGTTCACATCCCCCCTGAGCTTCTCCTGGTGTATTCGAGGTGCACTGAGAAAGTGCCAGAGCTCTCTGCCAGGCTGGGAGCAAGGTGCTGGGGGCTCAGGGTGGAGGCATCTCCTCCTGGGTTCAGCTGGGCTGCCCAGCCGGGGACCCTGCCCGGAGTTCCCTTTTATGGCCACCTCTGCAGGCAGGGTCCACGTCGCCACCGTGCCTGCCAGCATCGCTCAGGGAGCCTTCTCCTCTTATGGAAGAGAGACGTTGCAAATACGCTGCAGCCCCCCGGCCGCCCCACCATGCGCCTGCTCCCTGGCATCCCCAGCAGCGGCAGTGTTGGCTGGGCTGCTGCAGGAGGGGGTTGTGTCACCCAAAACCTCTGAGCCTGTGGAGGTTCAGAATTGTTCTTTGTGGTTTCTTTAACTTGTGTCTGTTCTGCCAGCAAAGGAAACTTCTGGCTCTTTTTTCATGCATTAAGTGCTGCTTCCTCTAATTCTTTGATTTTGTGAATCACAACCCAGTGAACTGAAATTATGTATTTTCCATGTTTCTCAACTGATGGGTTTGCTGTAGCGTAAGCTGATACATTTCCTTCGCTATTTGGGCTCATTTCCATGGTGCTCTCCCTCCTGCTCTGCTTCCTGCTCGTTCCTCACCCCGCGGAGCTGGGTGCTGGCGTGCTCTGTGTTACACCCGAGCGCCAGAGTCAGCCCCGGGGTGGCACGTCCCTAGGGGCGGCCACAGGCAGCGTCTGTGAGCGTACATTAGTCGTGTAAATGGCATTAAGATGAGCAGGTGTAGTTGTAGATCATCTGTACAGAGGAGATGATAGCAGCGGAGCAGCAAGTTGTTATGCCGTTTGGCTCCGAATGTATTGCAGCCGTTACTGGATACTGCGATGCTGTAAAGATGGTGGGAACTGGGAGGGGGCGATGCACAGTGGGAGGTGGCTGCTAGCTTTAGTGTCATCTCTGAGAAAGGCAGCATGAGCCAGTGAAGGATATTTAGGAAGGCAGAGAAGTCAGTCTGGGAATGAAGCCGGCTCTAGCAGCAATGGGATGAGGCAAAGCTGCAGAAAATGAAGCTGCAAATCATGAAAATCACCAGCCTGTTTCTTCACGTATAAAATCTTGTGGCTGGAGCCTGCAGAGATACTGGAGTTCTTGACTTTTGCTTCGTCACTTTATTTACCACTCGATGTCAGTTGGTGCTTTAGGAGTCTAAATGCGGCTGTGGATCTGGCCTGTAGCTTCAGGGGGGAAGAACGTGTGTGACAGGTCATAACGGGGGGAAGGACGGGTCCTTTCCATCTGCAGCTCCCCAGGTAGTTCAGCATCCAACCCTTGGTGGAATCCTGTCACTAGTGCCCGTGGCAGGCAGATGGAGATCCAGGTGTAACGCACTTTGCTGCCCAACCCTCGCAGGGACGCTCCCATCGACCTCTTGGTGCAGCTGCCCGCGGTGGCTTCCCCCAGCTCCGGAGCGAGGCATGGGGGGCTTTGCACCAGCTGCCCCTCCTGTGTGCTCCGCTGGTCCTGGGCCGGGCAGGCAGCGTGGCATCGGCAGGCAGGGTTCACAGCAGGACGGGCAGCAAAAGGCTCAACTTGGCTAATTAAATAGAAATTGAAAGGGAAAACAGCACCACGTCTTTCCGTGCCGAAGGAAGAGGCAGGCGGCTGCTCTGCCCTTTGCGGTAATTGATCTTCAGCGATAGCGAGAGGAGACCTGGAGCTGAAACAGAGGGGCTTTGCAGCAAGTGCTCTGCTTCCTCCCGAGGTGATCTTCTCCAAGGGTGTAACAGCGATTTTTTCTCTTCAAAATCAAGGGCTCACAGCAGCTATTCCTGCGGCTCCTCTCCCAGCACTGGTAGCTTTTGCTTCTCTGGAGTATGTTCTGCCCTGGTGGGTGTCAGGTGGGGCCATAGTCACACAAGAGGCCCCCCAGTCAGTTTGCTGTCTCCTGTGCTGGCAGCTCCTCTAGGTTCAGGGAGAGGTTTTGCCCAGCCGCCCCTGACTGCAGCAGCGCTGCTGGAGGAGCTCAGGTTGCCCAGGACCGTCTCCAGACAGCTTTTGAGTATCTCCAGTGTCCCTCTGAAGATGTGTGTTTCCTTAGAGCTTGCTCTGGGCTAGGTATGCTTTTAAGTACTGAAGTTGGAAGACATCAACTTGCATCTGATTCCTAAGTGTGCTCAAGTCTGCTTGATCTCTGCATCTGTGGACCTGATGAATTTACACAGCTTTCTAATTAGGGTGATTGCTTTCCAGTCTGCTTCTTGCCTTTACCTGTTTCTTCAGAGCAGCAAATGTGCACTGTGAAATGCGGGACAGCACTTTGTTGATCCCTTGGGAGCGGCCGCCTCCCAGACCTCCTGGTGAATGTTGCTGCTGAAATCCTCACTGCGGAGGTGGGGCAGTAAGTACATATTGGGACTTGTGCAAGTGTCTGTGGAAGAAACTGTCAACCTTTGGGTGAAAATGTGTTTGTCTGTAGTACAGAGAGAAGAGGGAGGAAGAGCAGTAGAGTGCAAAGAGAACAGAGCAGCATAAGTGGACGTGACCAGGGAGGTTCTGTTGGCAAATTTGAGATGGAGGCAGAGACAACAGGGATGTCAAGAGCCATTAGTTGGGATATTTGCATTGATAAGTCTCAAGAGAGACAGCGATGGCCTCTAAGTGGATTGCGTGAGTTTGAGAGAAATGCCCGAATGAAGGGGAAACGCATAGGCTTTCCCCTGCGGTGTCCCCATCAACCGCTGCAGGAGAAGCCACCAGCTCCCTCCTGGTCCACAGGCCCTCACAATACACTGCTATCATCTCATCCCTCAAGGAAGTCCCGTGGAGGGAGAGGACCCTGCTGAGCCTGCAGCCAAGGGCAGAGGTCTGAGATGCTCTGCGGGGACCTCTCAGCGTGTCCTGTGCAGCCCATCCTCGAACCAGCACCCAGGGCTGAGCTTAAGGGAGCTTGGTTGCCCCCAGCCTCTGTGGTACAGGGCGTCCCGTTGCAAGCGGAACGGCAGGAAAATGATGGAAAAATGGAAACTCAGCCGACAGACCCTTAAAACCCTGATGGTGTCTTCTGCTGAGTAACCTCTGACTACCCACGGGTAGATACCTGTGTGTACTCCTTCACCTGACTGCTGGCCCCATCTGACAGACGTGGTGTCCCAGCGTGGAGGGGGGGCCAAGGGGAAATGCAGGCAGTCAGAGGCCGTTCAAAGAGACCCGTTTGCAGCCTTTCTGCTGCTGGAGGAGAAGGAAAGGCTCCAGCAACAGGTGAGTTGTGGCAGGAAAGGGGTCCCTCAAATCAGGAGCAGCACAGGAACATCAGGAGCAACCGTGTACCCTGTCAGGGTGACAGAGCTGCAGGCAGCACCGCAGCTCTCCTCTCCTAAACTGCTCAGCGCTAAATTGAGCGATTGCTGGGTATAATCACAGTGGATGTTCAGAACTGTGTTATGTGGTTTCCGATTAATAACCACAGCAAAGACCTGAGATGGCAACTGTTAGTGAAACCCACGTGGGTTTCTGCAGTCTCCCTGAGATAAAAGACGCTTGCTCACAGTTTCCAAAGCTGTGGGCTGGTTTGGTCGCTTATGTGTGAGCCTGCCGATACAGGCTGTGGTAGACAGTGGTAGACGTGTTCGCTTCAGACAGAGGCTTTGCCTGCAAGCTGCAGCACAGTGGCTGCCTCCATCCCCCTGTCCTGCACCGTGGTCCCCCAGGTGCCTCCTCTGCTACTCCCCTGCCCAGTAGCACCCCGGGATTCCCTGCCATGGTTCAGATAAGGGTGTGTGGATTTGCTCTTTCCCTTATTCCCCCACCCCCTCTGCTCCAGCATCCCCTAATGGGTCTTAATCCTCTGACCACCCTCTTCCTCCCTCTCCTTTTGGGCCAGCCTTATTCCTCTCCTTGGCAGAATCCCTGTATTGGCAGCTGCAGATGGTGTGATTATTTTCTTTCTCCGTTTTAGAAAGCAAGCTTCAGGTAGCTACGAAGGAGAGCACTGTGGAGATTGCCAGCGGTGCTGACACAACCATCGAGTGCAGGATCGTGTCTACCCAGAATAAATCTCAATTCGATGTTACCTGGTACTTCATACCTTCTCCTTCAGCAAATGCAACCCCTCTTCAAATCCTAAGGGCTGACTACAGCAACATACTGGAATATGGGGCTGAGTTCAGCTTTCCTGCGCTGAAGTCCAGGTTCCTGAGCCAGAGGGTGTCCAGCAACATTTTCTGGCTGCGGATACTCTCTGCAGACCCCAGGGACGAGGGCAGGTACTACTGTGTGGTAGAAGAATGGCTCTGGCTGGTGGATGGCTGGTACAAACTTGGAGAGGGAACATCGGGAAGGACCACACTGGAGTTCAAGCTCCCAGGTGAGCATGCAGTTATCTCTTGTATAGGTGTTGCTGGAGAGGCTTGGATCAATTTATGACAGGGCCCCTGCCAAGCCTCTCCTAAGCTGGCAGGACTTAAGGGAAGCAGTGGCTCCTGTGTTGGGTCTGAGACTTAGGAATGCAGGAGGTGTCAGTGCCTCTCCAAGGGAAATAGGAAATTAGGAGGATTTACTGCGTCCTCCCAAACCAACCAAGCTGATATTTTTGCCACAGGCAGATGATGTCTAATGCTTCATAACAAAGTGAATCATGGCATTTTCTTTTTCTTTTCCCTCCAACATGTGGTGCACTTGGTTGGTTGTACAGTGCTGTGAATAGAGAAGCTGCCCTTTCCTGGTACTCCTGAGCATCCTGAAGCAAGACATCCAGTTTTCCTTACCTTGCAGCACATTGCTGCTGAGAGCAAGGCTGAAAGCTGAACTGCTCCCACCTTGGGCACTGCACTGCTGGGGTGTGCAGTGGGTCTCCCTGGCTCAGTTCTTCCCTCTCTCAGCTTTGCTTGGCTTATGGGTTGCAGCCCTAAATAAAATGGATCAGAGAATTCCAGCTTCCTAAATAGCTCTTGGTCCAAAGGATGCCTTATCACTTATTTGGAGGGGGTGGGAAGTTTCACAGGTTGGTTAGGGGTTGGAAGGGACCTCCAAAGATCTTCTAGTCCAACCTCCCTGCTAGAGCAGGATCACCCAGAGCAGGTTGCTCAGGATCGTGTCCAGGCGGGTTTTGAATATCTCCAGAGAAGGAGACTCCACAGCCTCTCTGGGCAGCCTGTGCCAGGGCTCTGTCCCCTCAGTGTAAAGTTTTTCCTCATATTGAGGTGGAACTTCCTGTGTTCCAGTTTGTGCCCGGTGCCCCTTGTCTTGTCACTGGGCACCACTGAGAAGAGTCTGCCCCCTTCCTCTAGACACCCACTCTTTAAATATTTATAAGCATTAATGAGATCTCCCTCAGTCTTCTCCAGGCTAAACAGACCCAGCTCTCAGCCTTTCCTTGTATGACAGATGCTCCATCCCCCGACCATCTTTGTAGCCCTCTGCTGGACTCTCTGGTAGTTCCCTGTCTGTCTTGAACTGGGAAGCCCAAACTGGACACTACTCCAGATGTGGCCTCACTGGGGCAGAGTAGAGGGGAAGGCTAATCTCCCTCAACCTGCTGGCCACACTCTTCTTGATGCACCCCAGGATGCCGTTGGCCTTCTTGGCCACGAGGGCACACTGCTGGCTCATGGAGAGCTTGTCGTTGACGAGCACTCCCAGCTCCTTCTCCACAGTGCTGCTTCCCAGCAGGTCAACTCCTAGCCTGTACTGGTATCTAGGGTGGTTCCTCCCCAGGTGCAGGACTATACAATCGCCCTTATTGAATTTCATCAAGTTCCTCTCTGCCCAGCTCTCCAGCCTGTCAAAATCTCACTGAATGGCAGCGCAGCCTGCCGGTGTGTCAGCCACTCCTCCCAGCTTGGTGCCATCAGCAAATCTGCTGAGGGAACACTCCATTCCCTCATCCAGGTCACTGACGAATATGTTGAATAAGATTGGACCAAGCACTGACCCTTGGGGCACACCACTCAGTACAGGCCTCCAACTAGGCTTTGCAACGCTAATCACAACCCTCTGGGCTCTGCCATTCAGCCAGTTTTCTACCCACCTCACTGTCCAGTCATCCAACCCACACTTCCTAAGCTTACTAAGGAGGATGTTATGAGACATAGTGTTAAAAGCCTTGCTGAAGTCAAGGCAGACAACATCCACTGCTCTCCCTTCATCCATGCAGCGAGATGTGCCATCATAGAAGGCGCTCAGGTGCGTCAGGCATGATTTTCCCCTTAGTGAATCCATGTTGACTACTCCCGATAACCTTCTCCTCTACATGTTTATTGATAACCCCTACAATGAGCTGTTCCATCACCTTTCCAGGGATGGAGGTGAGGCTGAAAGGCCTGTAGTTTCCTGGGTCCTCCTTCTTCCCCTTTTCGAAGACCAGAGTGACATTGGCCTTCCTCCAGTCCTCAGGCACCTCTCCTGTTCTCCATGACCTTTGAAAGATGATTGAGAGCACTTGTGGGTGCATCCCATCAGGGCCCATGGATCCGTGCATGTCAAGTTTGCCTAAATGACCTCTAACCCAATCCTCCTTAACCAAGGGAAGGTTTTCCCTTTTCCAGTGTTTCTTTCCTACCTCCAGGGTCTGGGTTTTCCAGTGAGTTGTCTAAAAACAGACTTTGTCCTCATGGGGTGAGTTGGGGTACATGCTGGATGCAAAAATAGACCTGGATTCTGCATACAGAATTTCAGATAAAAGCAAATGTTCCAGGCACACGCAATGTTTCAGGGAGATAACTGGGAGGGAAAAGTACTCCCTTGTTGACTCTTTGGGGAAATCGGAAGCTTGGATGACCCGTGTGGAGGAAAAAATATAACTCTGAAAATAATCATGTTGCACCCAGCTGAGCGGAGCCTGCTGTTCTTCCCATGCCTTCAGCCCCGACGTTGCCATGCCTGAAGCCAACCTGGGTGACCGCACATAGCTTTTGCAGCTATAACCAGTGCTGACTGAGGTGGAAGAGCTCGGGCAGCGCTGTAGGGCCCTCCCTTGTGCCCGCCACTGGCACGGGCACGCACTGAGCCTACTCACATGGCTGCACCTATGGCAGAGCTAATCCGGATTTAATTGCACGGGGACGGACTGACAGTGCTTCAAACCCCTGCTGTTATGTTCCTGCTGTTGTCTGTCATGGCTCCCTCTAGCACTCAGATTTCTCCTTCATCATCTCCCTCTGTCTCTTGTTACCCATTGCTGGTAAAGTAACCACTGCTAAAATTGCACAGTAACTGCTGGAAAATTCTCCTCCAATTTTTGTGTGTTTTTGCCAAGTGGTTTTCATAAAATCCAAGAGATTACCTGGGTGACTTTTTTTTTTTTAATATGTGCATGTCTTCAGTGATGCAGGTATCTCAATGCCCTCCTGTCTCACAGAATTCAATGTTTCAGAGTTTTCCAAGGGGTGCCATGTGCACATATGCCAATAACCAGGAGTAACTTCAGCTCTAATCCCTGATGCTGCCCTTTAGGATACATCCCTAGTACTACAGAGGCATTCATGTATTGGAGATGTCTTCCCCTCTTTCTATGGGAGAATAAATGCTGTTTCTACCTGTATGGGTAGGGCGCAAAGCTTCATAGGTAGAGAGGGAAAAGACAGTTTCACAGCCAGGAGTTAGCCCCCGGGTTGGTTCATCCCTAGGGTTGCACCTAGCCCACCAGGCTGTGTGGGTCCCCCATGGACAGGACAGCTTCAAATCAGCAGACCCACATGCTCAGTGTGGTGCTGCAGAGCAAGCATAAAACATCTGCACGTGGGTCTTGGGTCAAGAGGACTGAGGAACAACACTTTGAGATGGATGTAAGGAGCCCAGGATGAAAATGGAGAGGCTGCAAATGAGAGCTCTTCAGCAAGCATGGGACTGGTCAAACATGGTCTTTTGAAGTACCCATAGGGTCCACCAGCAGTACAGGTAGCCTCCAGCTCAGCTGGAGAGCTGTTCTCATGGGGACAGGAATGGGGCTTACAGCTGCCTGCAGCTCAGCATGGCTGAAATAGGATTGCAGTGTGGCAGAGGCAAGGAGGGGCAGGTGTCTGGTGGAGAGAGGGACCTCCTTGATGTGTTTTCCTTTGCTTTCTTGTCCCTCCTTGTTCAGTGGTGCAGGCTTTGACAGATGTCTGTCTCATCCCACTGTCACTGATGTCAGGCATGGACTCTGGTGGGGCGGGGGATGTGAAGGGTGTGTGGCTTTTCCTTACTGGGCCCAGTCTGGACTGTGTTAGCTGAAGAGCTGTGCTGTTTCTGGTGGAATGTTTGAGCTGAATGAGCCAAGGCCCTATCTGACCTCCCAAAACAAGAAACTGAGGCAAGTTATCTGGTTTCTCTTCCCCTTCTCCTATGGTAGCCCACCACAATTGGTAGCTGTTGAAGATTGAGGGAAAAGTGTAGAAACAGTAGGAGAGAGAAACGCAAACTAGCTTGGGGCCTCACTTTTTTCTTTCTTTTTTTGATGCAGAGTTACCTGTTTTGTCAAGGATCTGCTCATCCCCACCACTGCTGAACTTCATCATATACTTACCACTGATTCTGATCCTTCTCCTGGCACTTAGTGTCTTCTGCTGGTACTTCAAATTCAGAAAAAGCAAGAAGGGCAATGTCACAGGAGACCAGTTGATGGAACTGCAAGGGACTGAAGAGGTCAGGAAGACTTAGCTGGTCTGTAATGGCAGATGTAACTTGAAGGAGCGGAGCTGGACAGCTGAGGAGGACTGAGTACTTGCAGAGGGGCTTTTTGTTCTTTTGTAGTAGCTCTTGCAATGAATCCTTGAAACTGTGTGTTTGTTTTCAGTGGAATTACATGGTTTTGAATTACTAAGCAAATAGGGTTTTCGTAACAAGTGTTCCTGTCTCTTAGGTTAGGTACTCACCTATTTCACACCTTGTTCATTCTGGTATATATGAGGTCCTTGCAGTATGCATCTCCCACTATGGAGGGAAGTGGTGTTATTTCTCTACAAGTAAAAGGGGAAAAACCAGCTCTTTTTTCACTGTGACACACGCGTATCAAGTTGCTACTCATTTTAAGGGACTTGACAAAATCTATGTGGTGTGCAGGCTAAAAACCAGTGCCAGAGCTAGACATATGGAGTATTGGTGTCCCATCTAAGGCATTGCTCTTGCTGGTTGCGAGCCAAGTGCAAGTAGTGCCACCCTGTCACCCTTTGCTGGGGAAGCTCTCAGACACTGCTGTCCCCTTGTTTTGAGAGTGCCTGTGCCCAAACAGCAGCATCTCCGAAAGGAAGTGGGTTTCCATCACAAAACCTGTCACAGGAACACGAGGACTGAGCAAGACTGTCTGGGGCTGAAGGAAGTCCCTAGCAGGGATAGCAGAGCCATCCACAAAAAATGAATCCTGCTGACTATTGGGTCCAAGGGACTCGCGTGGAGTCTTGAATCCCAGAAAGAAGAAGTAGCCACCAAGCCACCTTGGAGATGAGTGTACAAAGACCTTCCAGCTCCTTCCTTTGCCAGGACTGCTGTAGGAGGGGACAGCATCCACCCCCTCGTGCCTAGGCTGTCTATGGGCCAGGAAGCTTGCGTAGCTGGGACCTGGTATTAGACATCTCCAGGCTGTACCATGCAACAAAAAAAAACCATGTGCATTCTTACAGGCAGGTCCTCCATGCTCTGGGCTCACCTTTTCAAGGCTGAGGAGCTCTGCTACCTGAAGGCTGGCTGGCTTTAGCCATTAGAGGAGAGGAGATTTCAATCCAGTCCCTATGAGTCAAGGGTGTCATTGTGCAAAGTGGGATGTGGTCCCACTGAGTTGTGTGGTCAGGTGTCAGGGTGACACTCGAAGCACCGTCCTCAGACAAAAGCTGAGGTATGGAAATCATGGCAGATGTTTACGAACCTGCTTCCTTTCGCCAGAGGGAGAGCTGAAGATACCACAGTCCCTCCAGATGATCCGTTCAAGTCCTTCACTTTCCTTACAACTAGAAAAGCTGCCTGCTCTGTATCCCGAGGAACTGGGAGGCGCTTCAGTTCCTTTCTCCTTGAAAAGGCACTTTTTGCATGATTTTAAAGACACTTGCTCTTGTTGCCCTGTTCAGCCACCTCTCTCTGTACTGGCTGGCTCCAGCTTGCTCAGCCTCGTGCCGCTTTTCCCTTTTGCTGCCCTGACCCCGTCTGTCTCTCCCACAGCGTGAGCGCTCGGAGCTGCACGTGGGGCTCCCCGCAGAGGTCCCCCCCTGCCTGGTGGGTTGTGTCCTGTTTGCACATCCCAGTAGGATGTTTGGTTTTCTGTGTGCGTGTGACAGCGTGGCAGTGTTTGTGCTTGGCTGGCAGTCGGCAGGCTCCTCCTGCAGATCTGCTGTCTAGCAAGTTGTTTCTCCGCTGTGTGTTCAGGCTGTTGACTTTTCCTATCTGCTTGAAGCACCGTTTGCATGGGTCTGTTGAACAGCTTTCTGCACCAGTTTGTGTAAGATCCTGCTGTCTGTTTGTCTTAGTCCTGTCTCAGTGCTTTAACTCATGGACCACTTTCAGTCTGTTTTGACAGAGAAGCAGATGCTCCCAGGACATTAAACGCCCACAAGTTTCATGAAAAGCGGTAGCTGGGTGAGGGAGAGGAGGCAGGCGAGTCGTCCCACCAAGGCAAGGCTGCAGTGTCATTTCCCTGACAGCCAGCCCTGAGCCAGCCGTACGCTGGCTGCCTGGGGCTCAGTTCATAATTAGGGGATACAGAAAGGAGATGGAGGTGTGTTAGGGCATGGGAAAGAAAAGAAGAAACCATTTTTGACCATAAACTATTAACAAATAATCTGTGCACATAGTTTATCTACCGATTTTGTGCTGCACCTCTGTGTTTCTGTTTAGATTGTCTCTTAGCTTGCCCAGAAGAGTACCTTCGGAGCACACTCCATAATCCTTGGTAAAGTCAAGAACATACGATTCCTACTGCTTACCCCTTCCCACGAGGCTTGCAGCCTTCTTGCAGGGGAGATCAGATAGATCTGATATGCTCTGTTCTTGTTTAAAACAAACTCAAAAAAAGTGGGGTTGAGAGGGGGGGTTGGCATTCTTCTAGGTGCTTGTAAGTAATCTGTCCCTGTGTCTCCCTGAACGTTGCAGTTAGGAAGATGTGGGTGTTCAGCTTCCCCTTCTTCTTAAAAATAATTTGGCCTTCTTCTCGTCACTGGGTGTCCCACACCTCCTCAGGTGTTACTGCAGCAAACAGCTAACAGACAGCTTGACAGCCCATTCTTCAGTGTCTTAGGATGAACTTCACCAAGATCAGCCTTCTGCTCAAAAATCTAACTTATTTAGGTTGCTGCTCATTACCAGAGTGCTGGGGCGGTGGCATGGGACAGCCCCTGCCCTGCTGCAGCGGTTGCACGTGTGGGTCAGTCTCCATAAGCCGTGCGAGCCCTGTGAGGGACCTGCCTGGGTCTGGTGCATCCCCTGAACCCGCAGTGGCCCCTTGCTTGGCCACCTTGGCGCTCCATTGCAGGTGTGCGGGGGCATCTTCGCTGCCGTCTGATCTCCACGTAAAAAGCTGCAGACTCTCCTGCAACATGAGATTTTTCTGTCTGTTGGGCTGGGGGAAGAAGGTGGGCAGAGAGAGGGAAGTTCCTCCGTCAGCGGGGCGCCTTGCTTCTGTTTTGGTTTTGCTCAGTTAACCAGAGGCCTACGCAAGCAGCGCCTTTCTACGCACGCAGGTTTAGCGGTTTTAATTTAAGTTTGTAAAGTGTGCCTAGGGCCTTGATGACAGGGTCTGCAAGAAGAATGTGGTTTTGCAGTGCCAGGGTTTTTTCCTCTTAGTTTTTTTCCCCCCGACTTTGTTGGTCACTGCCAAACCTTTCGGCTGTATTTTTTAAGATGTACTTTTTTCCATGAGTGAACTTTGAAAGAGTTGTAACTTATCGCCGCAAAAGCTCCAAAGCAGTCCTGTTTTTAAAGAGAACATTTCACTCAGCTGAGGTAAATGCATGAGAGGGAGAGATGTGTGTGTGTGGTGGGTCCCGGGGGGTGGTGGTGATTTTGCTGCTGGGGCTCTTGGCCACCTTCACCCCCTCCCATTGTCACCATTTTTTTCCCCCCCAAGTCCAACCTCTGACTGAAATTAGAGCAGCTGATAAAAATATGTATTTAGCTGTTATAGCCCCTGGGGTAAAACTGCGCAAGAGCGCAGACCCTGCAGCACAGCAGTGCTCCTGTCACACCCCGTCCCCCCGACGTGCCCCTGCCCAGGGCATGTCCTGCTTGAGGGCAGCCTGCGGTGGGAAGGTCCAGGGTCCTTTCACAGGTTTTAAAGCAGCTTAAAGGTGCTACAGGGCAATGCAGAGCTGGGTCCTAGAGGAATTAATCCGCTGGGAAGCGGTTGCGCTGGGCTATAGAAACACAAAAGCTGTGTGTTACTGTAGGAAGGTGTGGAAACTGCAAGGCAAGGGAGAGCAGCGCTGCCTCCTAGGCAGGCGAGCAAGACCCTCCCTGTTCAGAAGAAGGGTGATGTGAGGACAGGATGGGTGGGAATATAACTGCTGCGCTGCGTGGCCTCTGCAAATGCTTTTGTGGCACCTGCCTTCGGGCAGGGACAAGGCCAGTGCTCAGTGACCTGCCAGGGTGGCTCGCCCAGCATGAGTGGGACACAGGACTGCACCAATGCCCCTCTCACCTGAAGGTGGGTGCACTGAGGACCTTTCGCTGCAAGGCCCCCCTGTCCTGTGAGGAGGCTGGGTGGGTGATGAATTGTTGCTGTGCAGGAGCCATGGGAAGTGGCTTGCGAGGAAGGAGATGCTTTGCATCCTCTGGCAGCCCGGGGCTCAGGGTTTCTGTGCCAGCCCTGCTCCCTGGGAGCAGAGGTCAGAGCAGCAGCGTGCTGTCCTTGCACTGCCACGGCAAAGTTGCTGAGGGAGGCTGCCAAACTTTCAGCAATGATTCTAAACAAATGAATTGGGAGTTCTCCTGGGAGAACTGGGAGAGGTTCCCTCTCAAGCAGCATCTCTTCATTCCTTCCTATTAACTCCGAGCTGGTTTTGAAACTTGACTTTTTTTCTTCCTGTGATAAAATATTTAAAATCTGGAAATAAAAGATGCAGTTTTGATTTGTACTTTGGCCTCAGTTGATGCCATTTTGCATTCCAGCTGTTTCCCACATCCCCTGCTTGTTTCATGTGTGTCCTTCAGCCTTGGTCTTCGGCACCCAAACCAAAGCAGAACTGCTCGTAGAACTCTAAACCTTCCTTAACCACTAAGAAACTGCTGCATCATATCTGCCTACTGCTGGTTGTTTTGATCCTCTTCCTCCAATCCTCTGCCTCCTCCCTCTTTTCTTCCAGCAGAAAAAATGGGATTACAGTCCTGTTGCACAGGGCAGAAGGCGGCAGCCTTTGCCCTAGAGTGGTGCTTTCCAAGGCAGAAGCAGTACTTCGGGGTGGGAAGGATGTGCAAGAGGTATCGTGCTTTGCTGCCACACCAAGCTGGAGGGACCAGCTCAGTGTCCTTTCAGCCAGCTGCACTCGCCAGCGGAGAGACTGGTTGTGGTGGTGTGGGACTGACAGGATTAATGGTCCCCTACCTGCTTTTGGGCATTTAAAAAGTACAAAATTCTTTTCGTGGACGTTGTTTAAACCAAACGCGAGTGTTTCCCTAGCGCCTCTTGTTTAGAAGTGCAAACAGGAAAGCACGGTCCGGATGCTGCTTGCTTCTGCAATTCGTGTGAGAAACAGGATACGACAAGCAGCAACTCCGAGCATGTGCTCATGGACTTCCTTGCTTTCACTCATTCATCACTTTTTTTGTCCTGTATGTTTCTAAGGAGAGCTTTGGACACTGGCAGGGAGCTGAGCCCTCCTCTACAGCCGGTGCCAGTGAGCTCCCCAGGGGTGCCTGGGTGCAAACTCGCTCACCTCCATCAGCAGCTTATTTAAAAAGAATAATCCGAGCAAGGGGGTGTTCTGTCTTTTCATTGACACTGTGCTTATTCCCCCTGCAGGCACCAGGAGCAGGTTCTGTCACTGGGCCGCTGGGCAAAGTTGAGGGGCAAGGGAGAGAGCCTCGCTGGAGGTCGCCCTTGCGATGGGTGCTGTCCCACAGCCCTCCTTGGGGACGGTCAGGAAAGTAAAGCACGGTGGGTGCGGCTGGTGGCCTGGTCTCTGGCCCTGTGCGTGCTGTACCTGCTCCTTGTAGGGCTGGGAGGAGGATTCGTTTCTGGCGCTCTCGACTGAGCGTGAAAATTCACGGGTGGGGTGGGAATGTTGGTTTTGTCATTATTGTAAGCATGAGGGAATGAATGGGTAATGCTGGGAGCAGGGTGGCAAACCAGGAGGGGCTGTGGCTCCTCGCAGCCCCCCCTCGGGATGCTAACAGGCGGCAGAGGCCCACTGTCCCATCTGAAAGCGAAGGGCCGTGGCCAATCGCTGTGAAATGCAGCAGCAATGCTCGCGCGGTGGCTGCGGGATAAAGGGCAGAGGCAGCCTGAACTGTAAAGACGTTTCATTTCCCTGGTAATGAGGGAGACACACTGTGGCAATGAAGCTGGGGAGAGAGAGACCGTGAGATGCTAATTTCTGTTCCTGCTGCCGCCGCCGCTTTGATCTGAAGCAAATGCCCGTTTTAAATTGCAAACGGATGCGAGTCAGATATCATCCAGCCAGTGGCTTACAGGCTTAATGAAGTGGGACGTACGCTTCTGCCTGATAATGTTAGGAGAGGCAGGCAATTCAGAGAGGAATTACTGAAGGTCTAAAGAGACGGGGAGGAAGGATGGGGATGTCGCGGGGTAACTCTCGCCACCATCAGCATGGCACAAAGTCCCCTGCTTCTGTCCTCAGGAAGCCGTGCCTCTGGGAAGCCCCTAGCCCCTCCGTGCCTACAGGCAGAAAGCTACGAACATACTGTCCTCGTATTATCCGTGTGGTTTATGCACATCTTGTGTGCAGGCAATGCAAGGTCGTCCTTCTCTTTGGTCTTGGTGTGTGAGCATTAATCTGGTGCATTCCCCAGGTGAGGCAAAGGTATGGGAGCCTAAGTAGCTCATTTTGTTTGGGCATTTAATTAGACTTCAGCAAGACAAAACTTCTTGGGACTTGACTGATGAAGCTGTTCTGGGGCGGACCCAGAGGCTCCTGGCCACAGGGTCATCAAGCCAGCAGCAGTGATCTGGGAGCCTGGTAGCACGACATCTTCTTTAGCCTCTGTTATGGGCAAAGGTCTGATCTGTACTGAAAAATTAGTGTCTAAAGGGATATTTTTTACACTCTTCACTAACACAAGGCACTTGGGTCGTAGGATCAGGCCAGAGTTTGTTGTATATCTTGCATGGGTTCTGAGGTGCTTGGATGGCTCTTCAAGGTGCTGTGGTAGACCAGGCAGATATGGCAAGGCTGGGGGAGCTGAAGGCAGCTGGGAAGCTTGACCTCTGCACCAAGCAAGGAAGAAAGGATCTGGCTAATGAAAAAGGCAGGTGTGGTGCTCAAATCTATTAGGTTCTTTGAAGGAGTCAAGGAGCATCTGGATGAGGAAAAAAAAAAAATCTCGTGGATGTAGTCCATACAGAGCCAAAAGCCTCCGTGATCTCCACCATGTCCGTCGTCAAAGGGTCTTACAGAAACTACATGTCGTGGTTTTACTCCAGCCGTTGGCTGGGCACCACATAAACGCTCGCTCAGTGCCCCTCATTGGAAAAGGGGGAGAGAATCGGAAGAGCGAAAGTGAGAAAACTCGTGGGTTCAGATACAAGAGTTTAAT
>VWZZ01006677.1:155062-241175 GCA_013399095.1 Psophia crepitans
TCCCTGTCCTTCTTAAGCTGAGGGGCCCAGAACTGGACGCAATACTCCAGATGCGGCCTGACCAATGCAGAATAGAGGGGGAGGAGGACCTCCCTCGACCTACTGACCACAGCTCTTATAATGCACCCCAGGATGCCATTGGCCTTCCTGGCCACCAGGGCACATTGCTGGCTCATGGTCATCCCTCCATCCACCAGGACCCCCAGGTCCCTTTCCCCTACACTGCTCTCCAGCAGCTCAGTCCCCAACCTGTACTGGCACATGGGATTCTTCTTTCCCAAGTGCAAGACCCTACACTTGTCCTTGTAAATGTAATGACGAGATAAGACTGGCAGATCCTCGCAGGGATAAACTATTTGTACAAAATACAAGGCAGAAAAGAAAACAAATATTTCTGACAGAAAAGGAAGGTTTCCAGTCATGAGACCTGTGCTGCTCAATGAACATGTAAATGGTCTGGAAAAGAGGATGACTACTAAGCAAAGAAAGATAGTATTAAGTTAGTCAAGGTATTAGGAATAAGAGCTGGCTCTGAAATGCACAGGAACGTTGTGAGACTGAGTGACTGGGCAATGGAACAGCAGATGACATTCTGTGTAGGTGACTGTAAATTGAGACATGGTGGTGAAAAAATCAGTCTCAGCTTCGCATATAAAGTGATGGGCTCCGAGCTGACCATTATCGTTGAGAAGGAAGACCTCAATGTGAGAATAGCCTGGTGTATGTATCATCTGCCTGATGTTCAAAGCAGCCAAGAGAGCAAACAAGAAGTTATCAGGAAAGAAACAGAGACCAAAATAGCATCATTTTGCCGGTGTGTACACCTGCAGTGAACCCACACCTTCCGTGCAGGGTTGTTCCTCCACCCCCAGAGAGGACAGCAGATCCAGTGAGGGCGCAGGGAGAGCTGGCAGTGACTGATGAAAGCCCATGGTGTGGTTTCCAGGTGGGGAATGGCTGAACCACTCTGATCTGTCACTCTGGGGGAGATGACCCCATCTCAAATGGTGATGAAAGGACTGACAGCAGTTGAGCTTTTCTTCTCTCATGAGAGCGGTGGGACGTGGAAGAAGCTTGCTGGTGGCAGCCTCAGAAGGGAACGAATGAAAAGGAGCAGGGTTTTCACACAACATGAAGCTGGAAAGCTCCTTGTTATGGGATGTTGTGCTATAATTTTCTGTTCTGCAGGAGTCAATGATCAAGAGGGGAATCTCCTAAGCATTGCTAACCATGAAGTAGCCACCCTGTTAAATCCCGAGCTGTGGTTTGGGGAAAGTATCGCAGATGACTGCTCTGCTTTTGTCTTCTGCTTTAGGCCATTGCTCAGACAAGGTGAGGAAGTAGATAGTCTGACCATCTAGACTTTCTTTATGTTCTTATTCTATGTTTACTTTTGTCATGGTTTTACCCCAGCCGGCAGCAGCAGTATAAGTGTATAAGATGCAAACGAAAAAAAGGCACATACCCACCTTACATTCCCCCCCGCACCCATTTCTGAAAGCATTAGAACCCTCTTTCAGTAGAGTAAATCATGTTAATCTGTGGGCTGCTAGGCAAGACGAAGTTTTTAGATCATCCTTTCTTTTTCTGCAGTACCTTCCATTCAAGGGCTTCACACCCTCACGATAGCATAGTTGAGGCTTTGCTTAACAAATGAGGGAACTTACACACAGTAGTTTGCTGTGAAATAGGCAAAGAAATCAGAAATCTGCTTTTTTAGAACGTCTCTAGAGAAGGAGACAGGAGGAATGACTGACTCCAGAAGTGAGAATCAAAGGGGAAAAAAAAATCTCTCTGCTGGACCCAAAATAAGTTTCCATAGAAACAGATTTTCTGAAAATGAATTACTGCAGTATGAAATGAAGATTGTGGGTCTAATTCTGCAAAATATTTAAGCATGTTCTTTGCTTATCCCCATTCAGTTCAGGATGCAAGCGTGTGATTTCCATGGAGGCTTATGTGCTTTATTTGATGGAGGCAGAAACAAGGACAAGCTGAGTTGAGTTGGGATCTGGGCTTTCTTGTGCTTCCTCACCGCTGGCAAACTCGCAACTTTACTTTTTATGACACATGTTGCTTTGCTGCTAAAAGTACCGACCCCAGCGTGTAGACCCCAGTGTTTCAGCCTGGGAGTTCAGCGCGATGTTCCAGCAGATTCTTCCCACTAATGGGGAGTGGAGTCAGCAGAGTGTTTACACTGCTGGGTACTTTATTGTTTCATTAATTAACTCTTTTTCTATTTACATGCAGATTTAAATTTACATGGGATATTTATTCTGTAAATGAACGCCATGGTGATTATCAGATAATTAACTTGAGAATTGATAGCATAAGAGGTTGAGATTTGTTCCTAATCTATCTTTTGAGCACCTCTATTTATGGCCCATAGACATTTTAAAGACGGGATAGGTTCTTAATATCTTGCATGCTAATTGCTTTTTTTGTGACTGTGTGCTGGTAAACGGTTGGGTTTAGTTTAAGCTATTTAAGGCTGTTTTCTGTAATTTTTTTTTCCCCTCTGTTGTGACTTTATGTTCAGTCAAATTAATAGGACAAATAAGGTCTGATTCAGAGTTTTACTCCTATTTGCTATACTTGGAAGAGACAAAGCTTTTGTGTAGCCAAGCTGAGGCTACTCCTCTTCACACAAACTTTCTGTCTTCTTATTCCCTCTTTGTTTCACACTGGCTTTCAACTTTTTATTTGGAACAGTGTCTATTTGTAGACCCACCCCAGGCATTTCCCAGCAGTACTGTAGAGCCCCACACAATGAATTTAGGCCTACTGACGATATAGCGCTTTGGGAGCCTCTTCAGACGCTGAAGAACAAATAATCCTCATGGAAATAGTATTCTTGTTCCGTCCCCTGAGCTCTTGTGACTGTCCCAGCCAAGCTAAACTCTCAAGGAATTTAAACAATCCATCTTAATGTAATGTTTGACGTGGAAACTGTTGACTTGCTTTTGAGTCCATATGAACAACCTCCTTGGCTTGTCACCCATCAGGCCACCAGCACTGTCACTGCACCGGGCTCTTACATACAGCGGGGTGGTGATGGTGACAGAGCGAAGCTGGTGCTGGAGCCCGGGCTGTTGGCAGAGGGGCAGCTGAAATGACCCCTTAGCACTGCTGGGCTTCAGTTTTCCTGTACAGCTGGAAGCCATTCTTTCTCAAAATTTTCACTGAGAGGGAGATGGAAGACACACCTCACCTCCCAGAGATTCAGTTGTTTCTCAGTGCTCGCTGAGAGTCACACTCGCTTTGCAGGCATCCTCCCCTCCTGCCCTCTGCTTTTAGGACAGACTTTTTTGTTTCGTCAGTGCCTGCCATGCTGTTACCATCAAAAGTGTGTGCTAGAGATGGCAGCAGTTGTGTCTCATTTGGTGGAAAGGATGCTGTCAAAGGAAATTACATCCCTCCAGCAAGACAGTGTGGGGAGCTGCAGGTGCCTGACAGCCAGTCTTTCTCCACGGATGCTTTCAAATCCCTGAGGAGGCCCGTGACCTGTGATCCCGCATGCCCAGCAGTGATGGCCACCCAGTGCAGAAGGTAACCCCGCCTGCTCCCCAGCGGTTCTTGCCCAGGTCTCTGAAGCAAAGGTATGAGGTGTCCCAGGCCCATGAAACAAGCCATGGTGGTGCGCGTGCCCTCCTCTGTGCTGCAGACGTGAGCTGGGTGTGTACACCCCCACGTGGGCCATCTCTGCTGGCCTCCTTGCCAGGCACATTTCCCTTCTGAGCTTGCAAAGCCTGCTGTTTGCATGCCAAATTGCAGTAATGAGAATGAATAAAAACAATCTATTTTTAATCCAGTGTGAGATCTCTTACTCTTGGCTATTTTTTTCATAATTGGTTCTGTTTTCTGCTAATGATCTGAAATTTAGCATCTATTCGTGCCTCGGAGTGTTACTTTGATAACCGGTGTTAAGGAAGAAGATTAAGGCTGTTGTTAGCAGTGGAGGCTGCAGGACATATGGGTGCTGCAGACCTGTTAGTGATAGACAGAAAGTTGTTTGAGGCAGTGGGACAGATTGTCTGGGAATCCCAGCTTAACAGCGATGAAAGGCTGATGAGGTAAGTAGTGCAGGGAAAATCCTGTTAGGGAAGGAAAAGAGCAGACTGGAACTGAGTGATCACAGGATGCCCAGTATTGAATATGCAGTTTCTCTACAAAATTCAATTCACTTTGGCAGAGAAATGGGATTTGTATTTCTCTCCCTGTTGCACTTGCTTCATTAGCAGGCTCGTAAGGCGCTCTGAACTTTCCAGCATTGAGTAATACATTAGGACCAAAAACTCATTCTGAACCTTCAAGGCAGTTGATTCAGGTTTGGGTCAGATGCTGTGGAGTGGGCTGAAGGATCCAGAACAGCATCCACAAATCTGGTCCCTGTTGACGTGATGGAGGTTAGAAGCTTGAGTGTAGAAATGTTCTTTGCTGGGCTGAAGGGGAGCTGTGTCTGAATTCAGACAGGGTAGCACGGGCAATAGAGCTGCGTATACACGCATATGGTGAAACCTCTGGGTAAGTACCAGCACCATCTCTTCAACACCGGGAGCTGCCCTGTACCCAGAGTCTATTTTTCCGTGTTGGTCATGTTTTGCAGCACTCTTTCTAAAGCACTTCCCTGGCTCTGTTTGGTCAGTGGGTGATTTGTTGCCCGTTCCTCTGCAATAGGCAGATTAGCCATAATTTATATGGGACAAGGTGGGGACTGGTGATTTGTGTGCTGCTGTGGGTGTAGGAGTTGGGTGATCTCATGAAGGGTGATTGCTGTGCAGAGCAAGGAGGCAGATTAGGATTAACGACACAGAGGAGTCTGGATCCACTAGCTGAATGGGTATGTGGGTGGGATATCAAAAATCCTTCAGGTACGTTCCCAAATACACCCTCTCCCACTCCCTGTGTCCTTCTGACTAGGGGTAACAGAGTGACCTTTTTATTCTCTGCTTTTTCAGGAGGAGATAGGAGGGTGAGCAAGGGAACAAATCCTTCTGCAGAGGAAGCGAAGCTGCGAGGGGCCTCCGATCAGAGACAATGCTGCTCCTGTCAAGGGCACGTACTGTCTGGGGATGGTGCAGTCATGGTTCCCCCTTGTAAGAGGCAGGGGAGGGGACCCTGGGAGAGATGACTGGAGGCAGTGTCCCTTGGGTGGCAGGGAAAATGCCTGGGATGGGGGCTGGATGGGGGCCAGGAGGTGCAAAGACCTGGAGGGAGGCTGGTGTCTGGAGATGAGATGAGTCTCATAGAAACATAGAACAGCCCAGGTTGGAAGGGACCTTGAAAGATCTGGTCCAACCTTGCATGGGAAAAGGGAGCCTAGATGAGACTACCTGGCACCTTGTCCAGTCACGTCTTGAAAACCTCCAGTGATGAGTACTCCACCACATCCTTGGGGAGATTGTTCCAATGATTGATTGTTCTCACTATAAAAAAATGTATTTCCTGAATCAAGAGGAAATATCTCCTGGTGCAACTTATACCTATTACCCCTTGTCCTCTCCACATGACTCTGTGAAGAGAGTGCCTCTGTCAGATTTGTAGCCACCCTTTAGGTACTGGAAAACAGATGAGGTCGCCCCAAGCCTTCTCCAGGGAGAAAACACCCCTAACCCCTTCAGTCTTTCCTCATAGGGCAGGTTCTCCAGCCCTTTGATCATCTTTGTGGCCCTCCTTTGGACCCTCTCCAGTCTGTCTGTGTCTCTTTTGAATTGTGGGGACCAAAACTGCACACAGTACCCTAGATGTGACCTGACAAGAACTGAGTAGAGTGGTATGATCATGCCTCTCTCTCTGCTAGTAGTGTCCCTGTGGATGCAGCCCAGGATCCAATTTGCCTTTGCTGCTGCAGCACCACACTCGTGTTCAGCTTGTCCATCAGGACCCCCTTGGGTCCCTCTATGTGACCAAAGTCAGGAGAGCTTTAGGGGGCAGATTGTTTGTCTGCAGGGTTGGTGTTTCTGCAGGGGGTACTGCTCAGCTTGTCTGGCTGCCACGCTGCAGTGCCTTGACATGTCCCCCAGGGAGAGGGAAGCCAGCCACCAGGCATGGGTGGCAGGGGTTGTCTGCACGGTGAGGGTGGACAAAGTAATTGCAATGTCAGTCAGGAAGTCTTTGATGCAACAGGAACCTCAAAGTGACCGTGACGTGTGGCCTCCCCGCCCCTGCAGAGCAGCAGCTTCTTCTTTCTCATGGGAAATGCTGAGGCCTGAGGCTTGGGGTGGCCACCAATGTCCGTGCTGTGGCTCCTGCCTTGCAGATCTGCTGCCTGCTACAGTGGGCCAAGTGCAAACATGTCTTCTAGGCGAGGCTCTGTCCAGCTGCCGCGGGCATTTGGAAAGTATTTTCCTGATGCTTGTGTGGAAACTGCTTACATCTATTTCTGAAAAATGCCATTTTTGTTTTTAAAAATGCTCAGCATCCTGAGTCTCCAGATGGAGCCTGCCTGGCTGTTTCTTAGCTTTGCATGCATCACGGGCGTGAGCTGAACAGGAGCCTTCCTGTGTCCCTGGCTGCAGCTCAGCACTCTGTCAGCCACAGCAGAACTGCAGGCGTCTTGTCAACTTTTTGCTACTCCTGGTAAAAACTCTGAACCTCTGTGAAAATCTAGCAGCTACATGAGCGACAGACTCAGCACAATGAGCAACATCTGGCAGTGGATGGAGCTGATCAGAAAGACAACCTGGAAATGAGACGGGCCACACAGGTGTGGGAACACGTCCCACGGCATCCGGCAGGTTGCAGTTGAATGGGAAGTTATACTTCTCCTTCTCTGCAGACAGAGGGGAAGTGGAGCCCATTGGACACCTATCATCTGGTGGAAGCAATGCGTGGACTCTTCAGGTAGATTTTGGGGTGTTCGACCTGTCCCATCCATCCCACAAAGAGGTACGAAAGCGGACAGGGAGGAGTGCCAGACTTCCACCTGAAGCCCTTTAGCTGTTATTAGCTCTGTTGGCTGTTGAATCCCATATTTTCCTTTGAAATCTGGCTCTGGGTTAGGATGAAACTCTCTTTTCTTTGAATCCTGTTCAGGAGGAATTGAAGAAGGGTGGCTTGGAGACCTGCGACACTGGCCCTGGCCATGTGCCCACAGAGCAGTAAGGAGTGATCCAGGGAAGTGAGGGCTCTTGCAAGGGTTCTGGTTAAGAGATGGACAAGAAGGCTGCAAGGCGATCTACAAGGAAAAGTAAACCCGTGACTTGTCGCTTCAAAATGTTGAGAATCTCCAAACCATGACAAATTTGGAAGAAATCACCATGGGCATTTGGTTTGGTGGTCAAAAGCAACATTATTACCAGCAGGATCCTGTCATTCTGGGCTGAAGGGGTTCATATTTGAAAGTCAGTATTACCTCCAGCCTCACAAGCAGCTGCTAGGGAGAAAAATATTTTGCCGGCCTTGCGAGGGGCTCTGCCTGGGCTTAGAAGAGCATCTGCTCAGCTCGGTGATGGTGGCACTAGGTCAGGAGGGGCATGCTGCAAGACACAGGTGCTCTTCTGCAGCGCAGCCCCTGATTCTCACTGTAGCTCGCTTCACAAAACATGTGGCTATTTCACTGCCAGACAGAGGTCCTGCACCCCCCCAGCTAGTGCCTGAGACCTCTTGCCCGTGGATGTGTCTGGGCACCAGCAGCACTTCTCGGGCCACCTCCCCAGCAGGCCCTGGCACTCCCGGGGGGGCTTGCTGCCCCATTTCTGGGCAGACCAACCTTGCCTGATGCACCATGCCGTGTCAGGAGGTGAAGCACAGCTAACCACTTCCATGTGGGGCTGCTGGCTGCCACCGCCAGCAAGGTCTCTCTTTGCTGCTCTCTTTGCAGCTGCTGCCTGACAGACAGGTCACCGCTGTGGTTGTTTCCCCACCCGGTTACCAGGCTGCATGTCGTGCCTCTCTGTCACCTCGTAAAAGCCTTTGCAGAGAGCTACTGGCTTGTGGTTCTCTGTCAGCACAGCCTGCACATCATCTGGCCCCTGACGATGGGGGCCCGTGAGGCACCCTGGGGACTCCTTGTGCTGGCATGGTGGCAGGGGGTGCCTTGCTTGCCCCTCTTGAGTTCCTTTCGGGGTGGTGTAGGAAAGTGAAAGGCCCCAGTTGGGTGCGTGTGGCTGTTAGTCGTGTTGCACAGCTGCTCCCAGGGGCTGGTCTGGCTGGTGTCTTGCGGGGAGCAGAGGCCGAGCATGGTGATGTGTGTGGTGTTGGGGGGGAGGACTATGTGTGGGACTTGGAGTAAGGAAGGCTGCCAGGGGGTTTTGGCTGACCTCAGTCAGGACAGAGCTTTTCCTGTGGATGTCTCGTGTTAGGTCTGAATAATGTTGCCGTGATGAAAGTATCAAGATGGAGAGACTCCAGCCCTCCGCTTGGAGTGAACTACAGTGGCTAGTTATCTTCCCAGCTAAGAGCGCATGGATTTTTTCCTGATAGGGCTTGTCTGGCTCTAACTTCCAGCCGCTGACTCTTTTATCTTTCTCCACTGAATTACTAAAGAACCTTGTGAAGATACTTGTTTGAACTGTCTCTCAGTGGTTTTGAACAACACAGACTGCGCCCTTCATGCCCTTCACTGGACAGCATTTTTCCCAGTCTTAGAAGATCCAAATGGGTTTAAGCGGGCAGAAACCTAGAGAGGTATAAAAGCATTGATTTCCCAAGGAACTCACACTGGGAAGTCTGCTTAAATATTTAAGAATAGTTTCAGTCACCTGTACTTAAAAGAGAGCAATTAAGGAAACTAAATGTGTTCTTGAAGGGCTGAATAATTCCTGCACATTAGTTTCTACTACAAAGGTGGCTCTGGAGGTGCTTACTCAGACCTTGCTCTTTTCTGGACAAAGATGAGATAGCATCAGAGGTGGAGAGAGGAGGAGCTGGAACAACCAGCCTGTGTAAGTATCGATAAGCTGCCAGGTCATGATGGTGTTGAGTCAAGAGGTCTCAGGGGAAGTGAAGATGAAAGGGCCACATCTCAAAAAGAAATATTTCTCTCCTTGAAGGACCACCCCTACCCACCCCAAAAAAAAAAAAGGGTAAGAAAAAAGCAGTGTTTGATAAAGATGGAGAATGTTGTACTCATATTTTTAATGGCTTTTGGGATGATCTGGAGAATTACAGGCCTGTTCGACATGCATGCAAATGAATGCAATACCCAGCAAATTAGGAGAATTGGTTGTGAAGCTTACATGGGTAAGACTGCTCGGAGGTGCAACCTGCAGAGATTCTGCAAAAGGAAACCACATTTCCTGAACTCTTGCAAGCCTTTGAACAAACCAGTGAATTATCTGAGAAAGAAGAACCGTCTGACATAATTTAGTAGCTATTTCAGAAGGCTTTTTGCAAGGGCATGTTCAAGACGTGGCTGCAGACATCCAGCTATCAGCGTGGGAAGTGGCTAATTGCTATGGCTCCAGCGCTGGCTAGGAGGTGGGCGACTGAGCGGTCAGGGGTGGCATGGGGAATGAGGTGCCAGTGCAGCGCCTTGATCAGCCATGGCATGGTAACCTCTGGGGACAGGGAGAAACATGCCAAAGCTGCAGTGAAGCTTACGTTGCTCAAGAAGGAGGAGGAGAGGGGGAAGTGATGGATTCACTTCAGGGTAGAAGGAAAAGGGATTGATGGGAAGGAGCACCTATTTCAAGAATGATGCCGGGAAGAAGTACTGAGGGGTGATGAAAGCCATTGTCTCCTTAGCATTGCATGTTTGTGTCCCTGATACTGAAGATCTGTGTGTGCAGGACACCAGCAGGCTGGCAGCAGGGACAAAGCTGCTTTGCTGGGCAATTTCAGGGGTCTGTGTTAGGCCAGACCCAGGGGAAATGGTGAAAGAAATCCAGAATGGGTGAATATCCAAAAAGGGAGTGTGCAGGGAGAAGAGAGGACCCCTTTCTTGGTAACACGCTAGATGATAACCTCCATGCACAGAGGACTGGGCTCTTGCTGAGCCATCGAAGCACATCTGATCAATAACTCAAAGTCCTGACTTGCACATTAGCAGAGTCAATTATCAGCTCTGCTCTCTGCTTCCTTGATTATTATTTCAGCGTGTAGCAGCTGCTTCGCAAGCGTTATGGCCCATCACACTCTGAAGGGACTGAGTTAAATGCAGATTATTGACCAGCAAGGCCATAAGAACGTACTGTAAAATACACGGTCATGTTTGCCCATAAATCCCCAGCGAGAGTGCTTTTAAAAGAAATTCCTCTTGTGGTGGGAGTGCCCTGGGCCACTGTCAAGGCCCTGAAAAATGTTTTTTCCACCGGATTCCTGCAGTCTCTGTGGCGTTGTCATCTCCCTTGGCATTGCACCTTCACATGAATGAGTGGTTCTCGCTCCCCTGAGCTGCTCATCGAGACCTCTGGGCTTCAGCGGGGAAACTTGGGTTGCGGCTGCTTCTGCACACGGCCAACGTGAACTGTCTTTAATGTTTCTGCTCTGGCCCTGCATTTTCTGCAGCTGAATTTCTCAAGTTTCTTCAAGTTCCTCAGTTTTGGCTCAGGTTGTGGGCTTACAGTTTGAAGCAGACTAAATTCTGGTGAGCATGAGCAGGCTAAATCATGAGCCGTTTGAACACCGGGTAATGACAATTTTCCCTGTTCTGCTAGTCTGATACACTGCTGGCCATCAGCTGCACGGTTCCCGGAGGCAGGCAGAGGTACCTGGGTCGTTTTGCTTTGCGAATCTCCTTGGCTTCAGGATTCAGACCTATTTCAAGGGAAGAGGTGCATGCCTTTGTGGTTACGAATTAAGAATGCCGTGCACCTACACTGAAAATATCTCTTTAAGGTGCTGGTAGCTAGGCCAACAGTGATGAGGTGTTCAGCAGCTCATTAGCTCGCTGGTGCCCTGTGTCCAAAACCTTAGCGGAGCCTGGGCTCACCCCGGGCAGGTAATTTGTCATTGCAAAGCACAGTGTGTGCTGACAGCTTGTGTATAACTGTGTGTCCCTCTTCTACTCTAGCGCCTAGGCAGTGGAGTCACCGCTGGTTTTGATCACTGCCCCAAGCTGAGAGACCCGGTGTTTTAGCCCAGGCAGTGAAGTTTCGTGCCACTGAAGCTGGGTCCCTGCCACTGGCGGCCCGCTGAGGCTTCCTTAGTGCTTCTAAGGATTTCTTGACCTGCTTCTCCCTGGGGTGCTCCCCTTCCAAGGATGGGAGAGGATTTCATGTGCCTGAGCTGGACCCCTAAGAGATGGCTAATTTAGAGTTTGAAGTATTTTTTTACATGTTTTGTTTTTTCTTTAATATAGTTTTGACGTGACTCCAGGATGAGTTTTTTTCCAAAGTTTTCTCAGCTGCAGCATCCTGGCCACAGTTCTGGTAGCACGTGATTTTTAAAACTTTTCACTGTTGAAGCAACTGAGATCCTCTGGGCCAGGCCTTCACAAGTTCCCAGGGAGGCCTGAATCCACCGGGCTGGTGCCAGCAAGTGTAGGGAGGTCCTGCTGGTCACAGCTCCTGGGACCTGCTACCAAGTCCCAGCTATTGCAGTGTCTTCATGTCATGCAGATAGAAGCACTACAAGAAGCAAGGGGACAGAGAGCTGTGACAAAGACACCACAGCAAGTTTGCAGACATTTCTTGGGGGTGAAGAATAAGCTTTCTTTTGCCTTCTACCCTGGTGTTTACTGCTGTGTGAGATGCCTGGCTTTCAGAAAGGACTGTGATGGTTTACTGATGTGTGGTGAGGAACAGAGCTGGCCAGAGGAGTAACCAAGACTGCTTCATGTCCCAGGGGCTGGAAGAGGAAGGTATGTGCTGCCCTGTGGGGTCACAGTGCTCTGAGAGTCCAGGCAGGGTGACCAGGGAAGTGGGAACCCAGTTCCCAGCCTTGCTCCCCACCTTGGGGAGGCTGTTCTGTTCTCACCAGTGCCCGTGTCCAGATCTGGTCTTTTTACTTTCACAGGGGAAGGAGGCGAGCGAATGTCATGAGGGCAGCTGACAAGGGTGCCAAGGTGGCTGAGTGTGAGACAACCCTGGGAACGGCAGCGTAAGGGGAGGAGGCATGGCTCTAGAGCTTGTGACTTTTCCAAGGGTATCTCATGTTAGGGGAATGCCAGGTGGTCTTTCCCTGCTGTGGGCAAGGAGCCCTAGTACAGGCACATAGATACTCCACAGTGCATTTGTGCTGTTGGTGTGATGCTCCCTCAGCTTGCCTTTCTGATCACAGGGAAAAATTCTACCTGTATCTCAAACACACACTGAGCCTAAATGGAAGCAGTGGTGTTACCTGGAACCTATTGACACTTTCTCTGTGTCTCAGGCTGGGAAGTGAAAAGCGAGCTGGTCAGGACCAGGGCAAGGGAGGCAGCAAGAGTTTGAGTAGGGAATCTTGGATTTATCATAGGCACTTTTGCAGGCCACCGCAGTAAACCCACTGGATGGCTTGCAGGCTCATTCAGATGGGGGTTGGCAGCTGCCACCACACTTTGTTTCTCCCTCCTAGCTGGTCTATCAAGCAATGCCCCATGCTGCTCAGCAGCTCTCACTGAGGTTACCTACCCCTGGACAAGTGATGCTTTAGCCTTGAAGGCCATGCAGTGGTTGGGGAAGGCGGTGGGAGGAGAGCTCATCACATGTGGCTGGGAAGCTGATACAGTCATGCTGTGTGTCGGTGTCTCAAAACAGCTACCTGGAAAGAAGTTAACACAGCTGTACTCCTTGGTCCATGTACTGTCCCTTGTCCTACCCACACCCTACGGTATGTTGTCCCTCCACTATAAACCCTGTCCCAGGAAGGGCCGTGCACAGCAGCACACAGCATGGCCACAGACGTGCAGCTGACGGAGCGGTTGCAATAGCATCATACCATGTCTTTGAGTGGTGTGAATTCCTTGGTGTTTGTTTTCTTTAGCTCCCTTTTCATCTCATTTTGTGTTCCTGAGGGTGTTTGTCTGTAACACACATGCTCCCTTTCGGCTGTGTCACACACATTTAATTTCACTGCCAGGGTAACGCTCTCATATCAGCACTGCATTAACTCCTCTTCCTTCCCCCTCTCTTCCACACCCTGCGTACACTTGAAACACCTTTGTTTAAACACCAGCCTGGAAAGAGAGGTTTGATCGTGATGGAGTTGTCCTCCTTCTCAAGGACATCATTGCAACAGGGCTGAACTCATCAAGAAGGAACAAAAACTTCTGAAGAGCATCTAGGAAAGGATCATTGTGAAGTGACCTCTGTCCCTTCAAAGGTCTGATTTTTATTTTTTTTTTCTTGCTTGTCATTTTTGTGGATGTCTAGCCAGCTTGGAGTCTCATAACTGCCTCATGCAACCCTCTGGAGACCCAGATAATATCTCCAGCACTTGTGATGTATGCACTGATGTTCAGTGCTGCCTTTGCCTGCTCTAGAAATGTCAAGCTACACACGAGTGTCCCGTGGTGTGATGTGAAACCTCTACGCAAACTGCGAGCAACTGAAACCAGACTGTACCAGCACAGGCTGTTCATGTGACCCTTCCAGGCCTGCAGCAGCTTTCAGAATAGCTTTCTCTCACTTCCTTAAAACCTTCCATGTCCCCGCAGTCAAAGACTCATGGGATAGACCTGTAGCTGTCACTTGGTTAAAGCTGATGGGTGCGTGCCAGATCTCTACCAGTTTACAGACTGGTCATCAGGCTGAGTCCCCCCACAGCTCCCCAGATGTGCCTTACCTGTCCCCTTGGGCACGTCCTTGGCGTCAGCCTGGGGCGATTACCCGGATGCCAAGGCAGGTATGAAATTAGATGTGGTTTTATTTGCTCTTTCAGAGATGCAGGTTAGGCTCTCATAGCCCTAACTGTGTCCTTTGATGTCTGAGGGATGTGAAAAGACTTCAGCTTTTTGAGAGGAGGTGGCTGGTAGGGAATACAAACAAGGTTTGCTAAACCACGGAGGCAGCGAACAGGGAGTTGTTGTTCACCCAGCCCTGCAGCACAGCCACAGTATGACACTCAGTGAAATTCCTAAACTGAATTCTTTGAAAAAAGCTCCAAGAGGAAGCACGTCTTCATGCAGTAGGTCCTGGACACGTGGCCCTCGCTGCCCCTGGGGGTGCAGGCAGCTTGGGCAGGGTGAGAGGCACTCCAGGACAGCAGGCTCGGGAGTGGGGTACTCAAAGGGATGGGAATTGCCCTCTTGCACCCTTGGCTCTGCAATGATGGGTGCTATGGGGGGATGGACCCCAGGAGCAGTTGGCCCTGTGTGCTGTCTCCCATGGCGAGAGACTGGGCGAGTTGGCCCATTTGTCTGTCCCAGACAGGCGTTTCCTAGGTGTCTAATCCTCAGAATTAAAGCCTTGAGAGAAATCTCCCTCCCTCTCAGCAAAACTAAGGATTTGGAAGCTGAGAGGTAATACCAACAGAGGGAATTATCAGCAGGTTAAATACGTGAAATCACACCGGTGTCCTCAATTTTTCTGCTCCTGATATCTCTGCTGTGGCAATGTTCAAACTCGAGCGTGTCCTGCTGGGTGATGTCTCCTCTTTTCTTGCTGCAACACAGAGGCCGTGGTTTGTGGCTGAGGGCCCCACTGGTAGCAGCAACCCAGCAAGAGCCAAACCAGCTGAAGCCTCCGATTAAAAATGCCCCCATGGGGAGGGCGTACCTAACTGCGCCCTGGAGAGCCGTAACCGCCTGGTGGCAGCTGAGCAAAGGCCAGCCTGCTGATGGGGCCTCAATCCTGTATCCACTTTCCTACGTTTGTGAAAATACGGGCTGTAAGTCAAGGAGACCTGACCTTAATATAGCTGAGATTGCTACCCTCTCAGTCAAATTTCATTGCAACTTGCAGAGGGGGCACTGAGTACACACCCACGGAGATGGGCAGAACGCTCTCTCAGGCCTCTTTACTGCAGAAACCAGTCTGGAAATAAACCTTGGCTGGAGTGAGGCTTCCTCCAGGGGTGCTTTTGAGGGTGGCAGCTAACACCTCGCAGCACTGCTGGGGCGGCACTGCCTGCCTGCTGCCAGATCCCTGCCAGCCAGGCTGGTGATCGCACTGACACACACGCGTGCATGCAGGCTGCAAGGAGCAGTGCAGGGGGGATGCTTCAGCGGCTGAGCGCTTGATTAGATGTGTCAGCTGCGAGGTGCTGGAGGGGAAGGAGAAACCCCCGCCTGGGACTGAGAGCCCGGGCTCAGCAGAGAGACGCGGATGTTGATAAAGCAAGGCTGAAGTACCTGCAGTCCCTCCATAAGCAGGACAGAGTTACGTGTACTCATGCCTGCGGTTGCAGGGCTGGGGAGAGGTAAGGTGGCCACATCCTGAGGACAGAGCTGGGGACACTGATGGGTGTTGGGCTGCCTGCTACATGAGGAGGTTGGGCTGGTGCTGCTCGGGAAGAGAGGGCAGGGCTGGAGCTGTGTGCTCCACGGCCATCTAGGCGGCAGCAGCTTGGGGGGTCGGACTGAGGAAGGTCTGAAGGGCACTTGTGAGGGCACTTGCTGGGGGGAAGCAAATCTGAGCATGCAGCGCTCTGCCAGACAGCGCCCGCATTCAGGCTCAAACAGTTTGTCCCTCCCAGGGTGCGGGGGTGTCAGTCCCAGCCCTGCTTTCTGGAGGGGCTCTGCTTGCTCAGCTCTCCCAGGCTCCGGGTCGCAGTTGCATGCCTGGAACAGTGGCGTCATGGTTTTAAATAACGTGGGTGATCTCAGCTGTTGGGTGTAGATGAGAAACGGGTGGGCTCTCTGCAATTTAAAAACTGGCTTGTGCTTAGCCGTGACTGCATCACCACCAGCTGGGAGCACCACAGCCCGCACGTCTGTTTCCAGGTCAGCGGTTTTCAGTCCTTGCTGTGCAGCTCCCTGGGGACACCTGCCCTGCTCTGCAGGGTCTGAGGTGTGTGAGTCTGCTGGCAGACCTCCCCAACACAAGGGCACGTGTCCTTCACTGGAAAGCACCCTGGGCTCTGCAAGTGATTGAAAACCTTTGGCTTAGCAGTGAAATTTTTACTCATGATGTATTTTTGCTTAGAAGGGCTGCCCAAGTCAAACAGACTCTCTTCTGCTCAGTGCGCTGCTTCCCCCAGGGCACTGCTGGCCTTTGAGCCTCTCCCCAGCCCACAAGCCCAGCGAGGAGGAGGAGGAGGAGGATGGCTGAGGTGCCTATTCCTCTGCCTCCCTGCCCACCTCTGCACCTTGGGATGCTGCTTTTCCAGGCCAGCCCAGCAGTCCCCCTCATGCTGTCACTGAAACACCTCGGTGTGGTTTCCCAGGCAGCTTGTCCTAGAGGCAACACCACCTCCTGCATCTCCACCGGCCTCCAGCATGGTCCTGCTCACAGAAAGGTCTGGAAGAGCACCGCTGCTGTAGGGCACCAGGGTGTTGGTGGTGAGCCCAGGGAGCCCTGTGGCCAGCAGGAAGGGCCGGTTGCCCCCCGTGCCTGAGTGCAGGGGAAAATCTCTTGGCTGGCTGAACTGCTGTCAACACCGATACTCCCCGCTTGCTCTGGTGCTCCTCTTCTGGCATTCGACATGGAAATGATCCTGATTCATTCTGGAATAATAGGATGAAATGGTGCAAAGGAAAATTTTACGCTGAAGATCGAGATAAATTGCCCAGAGCAAAGTCAGCCAAGAGAAGGGAGGGGGAAAATCCATCGCTCCGGTCACTCAGAGGACCAAACATCGCACTGGAAAGTATAACACTGGGAACAATGAGATGCTGGCCAAGGAGCGCTGGCTGAATTAAAAGGGGTAGGCGCTGACCTTCTCACAGCCTCCGGGGTTCTGCTAGCGGTTAAACGCAGGGCCTCCCAAAATGTCACACCCCTCTTTGCCCCCCTCGACCCCGCTGGGGGGGGGGAGGCAGGCAGGCAGCTCCTGCTGCCCCCAGCAGCGCTCGGGCCGGGATCCCGGAGGGTTTCTGACAGTCTGGCACCATCTGCTGGGGTTTCCCGGGAAATAAAGCAGGTTTTGGGGAGGTGGCTGTGCCACAGGACAGCAGTGTGAGGGCTGGGGACTCATCTCCATGCTGGCCTTCCCTGCTGCCCCGGGGAGGCAGAGCTCACCCTCTGCTCCTCCTGATCACTGCTTTGCAGTCAATGTGAACTTGGCAACACGGTGGCAAAGGTGACTGACCCAAGGCCAGCTTCCAGCCCAGCCCAGTGACCCATCGCTGGTTGGCCTGTTTAGCAAAGAAGCTCTGGCCTGGCTACAGGCAGCCCCTTTGCTTTGGAGAAGGATGCCTGCCTTTCTTTGGGCCTGGCAAGGTCAGCTTTCTTGCTACCAAAGTCCCTTCGTATTCCCCTTTCTCCTGTCCCTCCTTGCCCAAAGGTGGTGGTCGCTTCTGTCCCAGCACCTAGTTTGCTGCCCAAGTGCTCTTGATCTGTTTGGAAAGCATCCCAGGGCCACAGGGAGGAGGGTCCAGGGATAGATGGAAGTGCTCCAAGGCAAGTGCTCCTTCTTCCAGATGAGCCCCTGTCAGGGCGTGCTGGGGCTTGCATTGCTCCCTGGGAGAGGGCTGAGAAGGAGCAGCATCAAGGCAAGGATGCTTTGAGGCCCCTTGTTGGGCAGTTCCTGGTACCAGCCCCCTGCCTGCCACTTGCAGGCAGGAGGAACCCCTCCCTGCCTACGTGACCTGGCAGCGTGACTCTGGGCATGGCTGTGTTTGCAGAAGCCACCATCACCTCTGCTGCCTCAACCCTGAGGTAGCTGGGCAGCAGGAGCTACCTACTGCAGCTACGCTGCCCCTTTCTGATTTCGCCCACGGCTCCTGGAGGAAGCTGTGCCCAGCACTGGCCCCTGCCTCACACACGCAAGAGGCAAGCGATGTCCTGGATTTGCATGCACGTGTCCCTGTGAGGGGCTCCGGCGGGGGAGTGAGATGGAGAAAGGCAGAAGCCTGCCTCCAGCAAGATGGTCCGCACAAATGGACTGGCTTATAAATGAATTTATAAGTTGAAATTGGCCTATAATGAGAGAGTTACTGAGCAAAAAGGACTGTGCACTGCAAACCACTTAGGAATCTGAGATCTTGGTGCATTACACAAAGCCGGAGGGGAAATGCCTGGTCCTGTGAGCAAAGGCATCACAGATTGCTCTGAGAGGTGACGGGCAAGCTGAGCCCAGTTACGTGTCCTACCCCACAGTCCTTCTCAGGCCCTGGGTGCCTTCCCCAAAAAACATTCCCCTCCTCTGATAAAACTGCAAGAGCATTGTGCTCTTGAAACTGCCGCTAAACACCATCGTTAGAAACGGTTTTATTTCAAGGCAGCTTTTACTAGTAACGATTCTAGAGATAGTTCTCTGGAGAAATATGGTAGTTTTGAGGTTTTTCTTTCTAAAAATAAAGCGGTCTCCCAAGCCCACTGCTGTGGTTGGGCTTTGCGCTTACAGGCTTCTGTCAACAACTTGCTTAATGAATGAAGATGTGAGGGAAGAAAAGCTTTCAGTGAGGAGGATGTGTGCAATCCCAGGGCTGGAATGATAAACAAGACGTAAGCAGTGATTAAAAAATATGTCATGGTGCTCTTGGTGCTCCCTAACACATGCAGAATCGATTTCACCCTTTGAATTCCTTGAAACTGGAGAAGAAGTTGGTGTCCCTCACGTGTGTAACCTGTGGGTTATCTGTTTGGGAATGCACGCGCGCAAAAATTCAGGCTTCTCCCCGTTAGGTACGGCCAGTAAGTACAAGGAAAGTTCAGCCTATGATCTTCCTTCCCCCAACAGTAGTGTGACCCCCAAAGCTGTTCAGAAACCTGTTCCCTCTGATTTTGTCCTCCCGTTGCAGCTAACCTCCACCCTAGTGCTGCCTTTCTGAGGTGCAGGGAATAAGCTTTTCTCTCCTTTGAGTCTGAAATGGTGTCTGGTACCATCCACAACTCTGAACATGGGATGTTCACATTGTCCCACTGCCGGTTGTGCCACACTTTGGTGCCTACAGCTGGGGGGACGAGGGATGGAGGCCAAGCAAGCTCATCAGAAGGGTCTGTGGTTCCCCCGTGACATCCCGCTGCCTTGTTCCATGGAAAATCCACCCTTTGCATGAGGGAAAGCCACGCTTCCCTTGAAATCTTGAAAAGCTCAGCAAGCCTGGCTCCTTCCTAGCCTGGCATGCTGCTGGCACGGCTGGTCTCTGCTCTCCCTGCCTATGCAGAGCTGCTTCTCCTTGCAGGGCTGCTGCCTCTTGGAAGCTGCTGCCTTTCCTGCAATCTGACCTGGCGTTTCTCTGCCTGCGTTGGAAGTGTGTTAGCATATTTTCTCTCCTTACTGCCACATGCAGCTATAAAATACGCTCTCAAACAACTGGTTTGGGAGCTTCCAGAAACCACTAATAGAGAAAAACAGCATCTGTATAAAGAAAATCAGCCTCAATATTCAGCTGGTATTGCTCAAAGCTGAAAGGCTTGCAAACCTCCTCTGCAACAGGGAAGAAAAGTCTTGGGGAATGGGAAGAAATGCAGAGCGAGGAGTACGAGCCAGGAGATACTGCTATAGCGTCTGTCCAAGCGGCAACCCGTGAAGACCCAGCTCAGCTCCTACATGCAAGAAACAGCGAGTGCTCCCACTCTCCCAGCTCCCCAGCACTCCTTGACACTGCCCCTGTCCCTCTGCAGCCCAGGCTTGTGGACCAGCAGGAAGCCTCCAGGGATGTCTGCTGGGACCTGTTTCCCTGGGGGTACAGAGTGCAGACAGAGATCAGCCTTCTGAAGTAATTTTTAAATGAGTTCTCCCATCAGAAATAGTTCTCTGGCTTGTGCTGGATAAAAGGGGACCTGGAGGATGTTGGGTGCATTGACCCAAAACTGTGCATCAAAGGGGATGCATTTGGTGTCAGCTAGAAACCCTATAGAAATGTCTTTGCGGACACAAACCTCCTGTGGATAGACGTGAACAACCAAATTTCTCTGGCTATTACCTCTCCTGGGAATATCTGAGATAACACTGAGGCATGATTTTTCTTTTTCCTAGAAACGCAGCACATCTGTGTTTTCTGCTGAGGTCAATTAGAGCTATGGGAGATCAGAGGCTGATGAAAAATGAGTCCCTTGCTATTGTCTTGCCTCCCAAAGTAGTGATTCTTTGTTTTCTGGGTTATAGGAAAGCACTTACTTCAGAGTCACATGGAGAGCTCTTGTCTGCTCTGGCCTCTTCCCCAGGGTGAGGAGGCAATGAGCTGCCTAGATCCCCTTCTGAAGGAAGACAGAAGGACAGCAGCTGGTTTAGTGGGCCACCTTTTCTCCGCCCTATTGCCTATGCAGCAGCATGTCCTGGAGGGCATGCTGTGAGTTATCTGGACTTGCTTGCCCTGTGGGCGCTTGCCCCTTGCCGTTTTGTTTCTTAGCATCTGCAGATGCAACTGGAGGCCCACAGCCTCACAGGACGCGTTGGTGCGGGAAGAACTGATGCTGCACTGGAATTTTCCACTGCTCTGTTTTTTACAGGAGCCCGGGCTTGTTTCGGCAGCTCACTTTCTTGTTAAGTGGCTTGAGCCCCTGGAGCGCTGCCCGTGTCTCTCCTGGCTATTCTCACACGGGCTGCCTGTCTCTCTGCGAGGCTTGTCAGTGCTGTGGCAGGGAGGGAGGGAGGGAGAGCGGGATGGAGGTGCCTCATTGCTGATGTGTCTCTGCTCCCAGGGATAAGCTGGGCACAGCTCTGATCTGCCTCCTGCTCTGGGGTGCAGCAGCAACTGGAAGAGCATGGTCCTCCTCCTCCCATACACCAAGGACCGAGTAAAGCTTGGCTTACACCACATCCTCCCACTCCCCGTGCTGAGGCTGCTGCGTTTTTGTCACGGGGGGAGAGCTGGCCAGCTGTTTGCTGTACAACAGCGCCTGGCTGACATTGCAAAGTCCTTTCCTGCTTTCCCTCCCCTCCCAAAAGGCAGATGAGTAAGATTATTTAGCTGAAGGAAGTTTTTCCCACCACCAGCCTCTCTGGTGGCAGCTTTAGGAAGGGGTCCTCCATTTGGCAGTGGAAGAAAGACACCGCCTTCCCTAGCACTGATACATCCAACAGGGCAGTCTTTTGGCTGGCATCAACCTCATGAATTCCACCAAAACCAGTGAGGCCCCTGGACTGATGCCAAGCTGGGAGCTGCCACCTTTCAGCTCAAGGACACATGCTGAGGGCCTGTCATAGTGGTGCAGAGAGCTTGGTGCTCTGCTTCTTTCACATGGACAGATCTCCTTCGGGCAGCAGGAACCCCCTGGCAGCCAGGAGCAGGTGGGACCCAGAACTTCTGGGACACCTGGGAGAGGCAGGTCCCCTGTTGCCGTGCTCTGGCTCTGCCTGGGGTGAGAAAGCAAGTCGCTGGGAGATCACTCAGACTTCATTGGAAAAGGGGTTCTTGACATGCCAGAATCAATGGTGGGGGAACTAAACACTTGCAAAATGTTTCTGAGAAGTTCCTTGGCTTGGTGCCATGCAAGAGACAAATTTGGAGGACATGTAAGACGTCTGGCTTTGGCTACAGCCATGTATGGAAAGCTGGAGCTGAGGCTGCTACAGTTAAACATGAGAGACAGGAGAGAATGTCTGTGTGGCTTGGGGGCACTTTAAGCAGCCTTGTCCTAGTCTGTCCTCAAGTTTAGTGACTGCGGCACTTCCCCAGGCATGGAAGGAGAGCAAAGCCCATTTCCTGCACGTATGATACGGCAGGGGCCGTACTCCTCTGTGCTGGCCCTGTGAAGCATGCCCGCACCCCTCTCCTGGGAGAAAGAAGCCCCTGCAAGTCAAAAAAGAGCTGACTGCATTTGCAAGCCGCTGTTGGTGCAGGACGAGGGTCTTGGCCGGACCCGCTGCTGCTGCATGGGATGCCAGGACGAAACTTGACTAATGCCTCCGCTCATAAGCTGGCTTGTGTCGCCCCAGCATTACTGCGCGGGACACTGCCAGGGCTCCAGGGCTTGGCACCTTCCTCCTGCTTTTGTGTGCAGTGGCTGGAGGACAATACCAGCACGTGGTGAGCTGATCGAACCAGCCACAGGTTGGCCAGGTTTCAACACATGGTTTTAATGCCTCGCAAATCCTCCCCTTCGCCGAGCTCTAGCCACAGCTGCCTTACAGGCCTCCCTTCCACAGACCCACGGAGACCTGCCCATCTCACGTTCGCCCGAGGAGCCCAAAGCATGTGACTAGAAGTAGCAGGCTTTTTGCTCTCAAATGCAAATGAAAAGCAGCAACACTATTCGCAGCAGTGAGCCTCTTTATGGCTTCGCTCCCCCTCGCGACCCTCCAGCTGAAGCATGAGACAAGCGCCTGGTGAGGGACGCTAAGGGTTGGACACCCCCTTGGCCCTGCTGCAGCCTGCTCCCCTGCGGCCTTCCCCTTGCACCACTGCTCCACAGCTGGCACCCAGAAATGGCCACGAAAATGGATAAAGGCGGTGGTTTTATGCTCGGGGCAAGAGGCAGGGCCCGTTTCCCGGGAGCCTGTGGCACGGCCTGTCACACGTTGCTGTCTCCCCGTGCTGTGCTAACCGCGTGCCAGCCCGTTGCGCCCTGAATGACAGCGTTCAGATGGCAGAAATCCAGAGGAGAGTTTCACCTCCCGGCAAGGTCTTCTGGGGGCGTTTTGCACAGTTCAGGGGCTGTACCTGCTCCTGGCTGGCCAGGGAGCCCGTTAATCTCTGGAGATGTGTCCCCTTTTGGTATGTCCAGGTGGCACAGTGACAGTGTGGCTGGGCTGTGGTGCTGTGCAGCCCTGCGATGTGGGCTAAGGGCAGTGCTATGCGTTTGCTTCAGGGGTAAAAGCAGGAGAGGGGGGGAAAACCCCAGCTCCTGTGAAATACTGACAGCCTAGGTCAGGCAAAGGAATCCCTACCTCACCTGTGGCTGCTGGGTGTGGGAGTACCCCAGGACCTCTTTTCAAAACCCCTCACCTCTCCAGAAGCCTCTAATCAATCTAAAGGGTATTTGGCCTTGTAGCCTGATTGGGGGCAAGGTGTGTGCCTGCTAATGGTTCCAAGCTGCATCAGGTGAAGTTCAGACTGGACATTGGGAAGCATTTCTTTATCAAGAGGGTGGTCAAACCCTGGAACAGGCTTCCTACAGAGGTGGTTGATGCTTCAAGCCTGTCAGTGTTTAAGGGGCATTTAGACAGTGCCCTCAATAACGTGCTTTAACTTTTGATCAGCCCTGAAGCAGTCAGGCAGTTGGGCTAAATGATCACTGTAGGTTGCTTACAACGGAAATATTCTATTCTGTTCTGCTTGTGCACAAGCAGAGCAGTGGCTCCCTCCTGGCAGAAGGCATTCCTCTCTTACAGTGGTCCAGGAGGGCTCCCTGTGTGTCCGATAATTAAAATAGCACCCCCGAGCTGGTGCAAGGGCTTGCTTGCTTGCCGTCTCACATCACATCCACCCCTCTCTGTGCGACAACACCTAAGACAGAGCTGGTGCAGAAGCAGAGCTGTGACAAGGTAAATCCTGTGGGCGATGGTCTTTATAGGCTGTTTGTGTCTCGATGCTGAAGAAAGTAGAGCTGGGGAGGAGACTTGGGGACAGGAATGGGCAAAGCTGCCCTGGACTAGCAATAGACGGGCCCTGAGGCAGCTCCCGATTAGGGACTGCCTCATCTGCCCAATCTCAGCGGGGAGTGCTCTCCTGGGAAATGGGGCCATGTGGTGGAAAAGGGATATTTCCTAACTGGAGGCTATACTGTGGTAGAGCCAGAGAATGAAAGGTTTGGGGAAGGGATGGCTGAAGTTAAAGGACAGCAGGGCTCTTGGCTCTGCTTTTGGCTCACTAGTGCCGGGGCTCATCCTCTTTCAGTTTTGTTGGCGGGTACTGTAGTTGCCAAATGCTTGCTGTGGGTGCCTAGAAAGGTGCCTTGTGCACTCCAGCAGGTCTGGGGTAGGGAGAAATATGCTCAAGGGAGAGAAAGAAAGCTTTAGCTGGTCAAGTGGGTCTGCCCTAAAAAAATGAGCAGGTACTCTTTGAATACCACACAATGGGTATCAACAGGGTGAGGACAGGAAAATGAGTTTTCATAGATTTGGCATTGACCATGTTATAAATGTTTCTCACATTTTTGGTGAGAAGATTCCTTATGCTGTAAAAGTGATTGCATCTAAATAGCAAAAGAAGGAGGTTTGATTCTTCCCAGCTATCCCTAGGTTGAGGTCAGGAGAGCTGACCGCCTGAGGTGAGAAAGGTGTGGAGAAGAGATGCCTTCTGGAGGAAAGAATGTCCTCCTGTCTTATCTTTGCATGGCTCTTACTTGCTTAGAAAAGCAGCCCTCAGGCCTTGGAACTCCAAATCCTGAGCTTGTTATTAAACCCTAATGTACACAGCACTTCACAAAATAAGAAGATGCCCATGCTGTGTTGTCAGGGATGAGGTTTGGAGGCTCCTGTAGTGCTGCTCCTAGGGGAGGAGGGTCTCCGTGCTTCTCTTTGCCCTTGTCCTCTGCTGAGCCCCAGAGAAACACCCCTCCAGCAATGGGGGAAGGCTTTCTTGCAACAGTCCTTATCCATGGGGACCAGGATTAAGCTACAGCGCTCTGCGACTCATTTACCACACTCCACCAAACAGCCTTTGGTTGGTAATATTTTTCACTTGCTGCAGTTTTGTGTTTGGAGAATTAATTGCTTTAATAAGGAGCTTAATTAGAAGTGCAAAAGTAGGATAAACAGCAGAAATACTGAATAAATACTGAAGACTGCCTCCGTAAAGACAGATGCTGCCCCACCGCCCTCCCGGCAGGAAGGGGTATTGGGGCAGGAGGATTGCATCGCCATATCCTGCAGCTGGGTTTCACACCTCGCCGCTGCTTCTCCAAACAAAAGCCACCCAGATGAGTGCAGCGGTATGGTACAGGGGCCCTGTGCTGAGGGGAGCTCTGATGAGATACTCTCTTTGGAAACAATATACTCTTGTGTCCCTTGTGGCAAAACAGTGTTTCCATGGAGCTCTGGCTCCCAGAGGCTTTCCTCCACAGGTCCTCATGTGCAATCTCAAATCTTGCAACGTCCTGGAAGAGATGTCAGGGCACCAGAGCAGAACCGGGGGCTGCAGCCCTCCCTGTGCCACAGCGTAGTGTGAGGAGCCGCATTGGGGTGATGCACCTTTGTCGCCCCTCGCCTCCAGGCTGATTTTGCAGCCTGGTCATTCCCACAGCAAAGATGAACATTTCTGACTCCAGCTGAGTTAAAGAGCTTCAAGAACAAATGAACTCCAAGGCAGAAATAGGCTATTTTCCCTCCACCCCTCGAAGCAGCTATCAGCAAGGAGAAAAACCCCTCAGTTTTCAGGGCAACTGAATCCATTTGCAAATGCATGTCAAGTTTGATAAATAGTTTGGGATTAAATAATGGAGAGTGGCTTTTTTTCAATCTCAATGTTTTATTTCCACAGTTTCTAAACAAAACATTTCACTTTTTCATTTTGAAATAATGCTCAATTGTGAAATATGATTTTTTTAAAAAAAAAAAAAGCATAAAGCAAAACACAAGCCCTGAAAATGAAGTAAATGGCACTAAATTTTTGTGTCAAAAGCAAGGATTTAGCCAACCCATGGTGTTTATTTTTTCCATGGTAGGTGTCAGCAAGCAAACTGGAAAATCTGCATTTCTGGACAACCTGAAATTATTCTTTCTTTCCACCACTAACAGCAAGCTCAGCAATCAATTTTCACAGGTCCATTTTCTGAGCAATCTCATTGCTGCTGTCAAAACTATCTCTCTACTCTTATTTCTACCCAGGCCAGATAAAGACGACTCCTGAAGTAGAGGTCTAGAGGTGCAATTCCTTTTCCTGTTTCGCTCAAACCCTTTGGGATCGCTCTGATCTAGATAAGACGGATCTTTTTCTCCCCCTTTTCCCCCAGGGCAGCTCACGTTGCAGGTGGCACTGGTCTCCAGGTCAGTGCTGTTGCCCTGCTCTCCTGTAGCACCTGATCTTTCCAGGGCCCTTATTGATTAATTAATCCTTGCAACGCTGTTGTGAGGTACATGTAACACACACAGTGATTGCTTTCCCTGCTGCTAAATCCTCACCTACCAATGCGCAGTCTTTATTCTTTTTCTTTCTCGGCCTCGCTCTGCATTTGGGTTTTTCAAGCCATTGCTGCCTGGCTCCTTTCCCCCTCCGTGGGCAAATTGGCTGATGGTATATCTATCCCAGGCAGTCAGACAAATCGCACTGGTGCAAATTATTTGGTCCCACACACATTGCTTAATTAACTTGGTTGGCTGGCACTACGGGGTTGTCTCACCAGCAGGCAGAAGGAGCTGATGACCCAAGGTACTTTAATTTGCGATATCCCTCGCAAGCCTGGGGTAGCTCCTGCAGAGAACGGCCCAGGAAAAATCTCTGATGAAATCCAGTCACCCCCGAGCTGCCGTGCAGCCTTTGATCCACTAGCCAACACATCCCAGCCTGAGCAGTACCAGGGCTTCTCTTGGAGCGCCTGGGGTGTTAGCTGTGGCACGCAGACTGTTCCAGCGGGGTGTCAGCCGGCACCACGGTGCACTTGTCCTGCTTTACAGGGGAAGCAGCTTATGAAACCCTTCCCTGGTTTGAGAATGAACAGAAGTCCTCCCCCTTTCTCGCCATTAGCCTGAGGCTCCCTAGCCAGCTGCGAGGGTCTGACCCTTCGCTGCCGAGCGCTCACCGCACAGCTCCTTTGCCCGGTACGGTTGGGTGTCTTAAAGCCCTGCGCCCTGTCCAAGCGTGAGCGTTCTGTCCCACACATAGCAGGGGGAAACGCGGGTCTGCGTCCTCTTCTCGTTGTCACTAACGCTTGGGCATCCGCTGCCAGCAAAGCCCCCCGCATCTCCCCACTCTCTGCTGCCTGGTTTCCTATTTGTTTCCCTGCTTCTGCGAGGTCCCCGCCGCTGGTCCCGGCAAGCATCCCTGCCCACTTCTTGCAGTGAGAGCCGGTGGTTCCTACAGGCAGAGGAGCTGGAGCTGCAGAGGCAGCTGCCAAGAGAGGGCGTTGAGGCACTGTCGGTGGCCGGGGCCCGGCCGGGGGTGCTCCGCGGGCAGCCCCGCCAGGCGGCCCTGCCAGCACCGGGGCTGCTGGCCGCTGCCCTCTGAGCTGCCCCAGCGCCTGGGGCCGTTCGTTTTGCCTGGCATTTCTGCTCTGTAGGCGCGGAGAAAGAGTTGGCGCTTTTGTGAAGAGCTCAGCGGCGCTTCACGGCCAAAACAGCCCAGCTGGCTGCAACATCCCACCCGTGTGGGCCGTGAGAGGACCCACCTGCGCACCCGCCTGCCTGTGCCTGAGGTGATGGGAGAAGGTGTGCTCGGTTTCTCCATACACCCCACATGTACGTGGGTGCTCCCCGCACGTGTGCGTGGAGCAGGCTGCGGGTGGAGGGGCAGGGAGGGTGGTTTTCCTCCCGTACTCCCTGCTCCCCGCTGGCTTCCCAGCCAATTTCCCTCACGGGGAGAGTGCAGCAGCAGGGTCCGGGGACAGCAGCCCCAGTATGCTGGTCAGCGATGGTAGAGCAGGGTTCTCCTTGCCTTTCTCTCCTCCAGCCTCAGAGGCAGGGGATGTCCGTGTCCTAAGCAGCCCTCTGGCTGTGAGGCCGGGGAGTGAATGCCCAGGGCAGCTCCCCTTCCGCGGAGGTGAGCCTCGCACCAGCTCCTCCTGCACTTTCAAAGGGGAGGGAAGGGGCTGTCACTGGCCAAAATACTCATCTGCCTCCTGGGCTCACGTCAGGAGCAAAACAGCCAACTGCTCTTTAAACAGCCCCTGTACCACTGAGATGAACAGCAACATTTATGGAAATGTGTATATTGTTTAAGGTGAAGCCAGGGTCAGCACATACCTCAGAGGAGAATCTCAGCCAGAGCATGAAAAGCATTTCGTGTTGGTTTCTGAAATCTTTAACTGTCTTTTCCTTGCAAGATGCTGTATTTGAAAGTGAACATTAAAAGCTAGCAAGTGAAGCTTTGCCGTTTGGGGAAAATAAGGGCCAGTGTTGGCAACACCAGCTTATTGTGTATCCCCCAGAAAGCCACTGAGCTCTGGGACTCTGCTCTCCTCTTTGGTAAGGGGTGACGTTACTGCTGACCTAGATGCTGGGGAAGAATGGTAGAGCAGACAAACCTCTGGTCTCTGTCAGTAGACCACAATGAGCAATCTTATGGCAGTATCACTTCAAATGCCAGAGCAAGGAACTCGTGTTGAAAGAGCTGTTCTTAGCTCATTCTTTGGATATAAGCACTTCTGGCTTGTAAATGGGTTTTGGCTGGTGGCATATACCCACAGAGGTGTGATGTCCCCTGTGTTTGAGGGACGGCCTCTGGATGTACGTTTGGCTGATGAAAGTTTACTGCTTTGACTCTTGCCCTGGGTTTCACATTTTGCAGGCTGTGGGGGCCTGTGGGGTGGAGGGAGAGAAATGTGAGCTGGATCAATGCAATGAGGAAGGAGTCAAAAACCAAGGCAGCTGTATTTGTTGCAAGGAAAATGGATGGATGCTGCGGAAAGCAATCACTGTTAGGAGCAAGAGAGTGATGGTATCCAATCAGCAGACAAGGAAAGAGTACATTTCGGTGCAGTAATTGGTGTTAGCTTCCCGTTAACCATAATAATAACTATATCCTGGAGTAATCGCTGAGTTCATTTAGACCCAGATACAATTATTGCATTGTGTGCAACAAGCACCCTCAATTTGCTGTGCGGTATTGAGCTGGAGTCAGCTCCCTTACAGGCTCTGGTTTCCAGAGGCCGGGCTGCTAACAAAGTGCCCTCTCGCTCGCACGCGCCGTCGCTCACCACGCATTCACACGCGTCTATATTCTCTGATAAAATCAGGGTCTTTGCAGATAAATGCCAGGCAGTATTTCTTTCAGAAAATTCTCTGTCTTCCTGGCAGCAGCCTAGGAGTCCTTCATTGTGGACTCAGAGCACTCTGTGCTGGGAAAAAAAAAAAAGCAGCCTGTTTGTCTGGTCCCCAGTTTGGGACTGGGGCAGTTGGGCTCTACTGCAGGTGCGTTTTGGCCTAAGCACGATGGAAAGCGTGATGCAGGGCACTCATCCGCCGTTGGAAACACTCTCATCAACCTCAGCAGCCTTGGCGTTGCCTCTGTCAGACACAACAGAAGCCCTTGGGAGTAATAAGGCTGACACACCCCAAGCTTAAATTTGGACAAGCTTTTTAATACCCAGCTGAAGAGATTACAGGAATGACCTACTTGTTTATATGTGGTGAATCTGTGAAATGTGCAGAAGGCTTTGCTCATTAGGAGAAGAGGTCTGCAGGGTGGAGTTGCCCCACCAGCGCCAGAGCTGCAGCCAAGCGTGCAGATTAGATGGTGTCTCCAAGGAGCAGGGCTCTTGCGTGCATTGGGAAATTCGTCACGCTGCCCCTAATTCTTATATACAAAACACTTTGTGCTGTGAGGCAGGGGCAGATAATCCTGGCCTCTAAAACCACTAGTGGTTTGCAAACAGTTGAGGCTTGTCTGCAAAGCCGGTGCTACCTCGCGCAGTGGGCCTGGGATGTACCGGCAGGGCAACGGCACGCTGTGCCCTACAAGCCACTCCGCAAGCCCGAGTGGGTTTTGTGAGTGCTGAGGCACCTCACGCTCTCATCTGGGATCCACTACTCCTGCATCGTGATCTTCCATGTTGGCATTAATTAGAAGTGTTTTGGACATATGCAACATCATGTGTTTTCTACTATACAATAACTTCTGTGTGTCCCAACCCAGAGACCTAAACGCTCATTGAATTCCTGCCCGTTGCATGGCTCCTCAGGAGATGGGAAAATGCAACCTGGTACAAAGGCAGCTTCCGTAAGAGAAGATCTTGTCCCATCTGGCTGAAAGTACAAAGGCCTCAGGGACATCACTATCACCCAGGGACTTGCCCTGATCTGAGATTTGGGAACTTCCTAAAATGGGATCAAATGAAGGAGCCAGAAGGTGTGTTGAAACTTGATGAATACTGTAACTCAGGTTTTCTGTGCAGTGGGCAGCCTCTCCCACAGCATGCCAGGCTGGAAGGTGCAGGAAAAGGGTATTTGTAGCTCAGACGATGGGAGCAGGTTGCCCAGCTCTGCAGCAGGAGTTGTTCATTTCCTCACATCATTCTCTGAGAGCCTTACATACCTGAAGCCTCTTCGATGAGCAGCCAGGAGAGTGGTTTCCCCCTACACTCACCGTTTGCTGGGCGGCTCCAAAGCATGCTGTGCATGGCTATTGCAGAGACTCTCAAACTTCTCACGGTCTTATGACTTTAAGGAGGATGGAGACATGCAGCTGGGACCCATCTGAAAAGGTAAGTGTTCCATTTGGTGAGTCTCTTAGCGAGGAAGGAAGGTCAGTGTGAACTCTTCATGCCGTTGGTCACCCAAAGCACGCAACCATCTGCACAACTGTACTGACTGACTTGGTCTGGGTGTGACCCAAAACATAATCCCTGTGGTGCTCTCATGTGGGGCTGCCTGACCCCAAAGTTCTCTGTTCCCGTTGCCTGCCAGGGTTGGACACTGGGCTGTTCTGTTGCTCTGATACCTCTGCGTGGGGAGGTGGGACCAGCCTGACGGGGCATAGGTGGCACCTACACGGGTTCCTCCACCCTTGCTGCTCCTCCTCGGCAGGCAGGCAAGCGGTGCAGGCAAGCAACAACCCAGGTTCTGGGGTCACAGCAGTGCAGGTGCAGCAGCCGCGTCCTTGGACCAGTGACAAGGAGAAAAAGTGTGTTGTTATAAATCTACAACCTGGTCTTAATAGCTTTGGGCTACAGGCGTGTAGATTGAATTTCAGCCCTGTATTTCATGGAAGTCACACTGTGGCATGTCAAGGTGCTATAAGTGAGCAGCCCTCTGATGGTGTGTTAGATGTCTGGCAGGTGGACTAACTACAGCAATGGAATAAAGTGTAACAACATGTAGGCTGGAGAAGGGGGAAATTTCTTAGTGGTGAGATCATGGCTGTAAAACAGCATCTTGGGAAACTGATGGAAGCTTCTCCACGACTGGTCAAATGCTCGATGGTGTATATTAGCCTAGTGGTGTGAAAATTGTGGCAATTTTGTCAGAAAAAGGATGATGGAGGGGCATGTGTTTCATTTTCAGCAACTTTACTCTGACTGCTGTTTACTTTTCTTTGGTGGGTTAGGAGGAAGCTTGGTTCATTATTCTTTTGTTTGTGAGGGAGATGTTTCTTTAGTTGTTAATTCTATAGAAAACGAGATACCTTCATTCTGAAGTTTTAGCTTGTGCTTCTCATGGACACAAGAGGAACTGGAGGAAGGTCACTTGCACCATGTAAGGATAATCACAGAATCATTAAGGTTGGAAGAAACCTCAAGGATCATCTAGTCCAACTGTCCCCCCACCACCTATTACCCACTAAACCATGTCCCTAAGTACCACATCCAACCTTTCGTTAAACACAACACAGGTTTAGACACGGTCTGTGCTAGCTGTACAGAAAGCTATCTCTCCATGGTTGTCAGACGTGGGGAATGGGAGAGGGAAAAGGGAACAAATCAGATAGCCATCAGCTGGTGCGAGTGGGAACCACTTTGCTGGAAGCTGCTCTGCAGCAGCTTCCTTTTGGGCTGCCCAGTTTCCTCCATGCATGGCTGTACTTGGAAGCTGCAGCACAGCAGCAAGGCTCTTTTCTGCAGCCGTGTGCAGCAGACAAGAGAAGCAACAGCCCAGTGGTTAGGGTTTCCCAGCCTTGTTCCTCTGCGATGCTGTCCCTGATGACATCAGCTTTACCCTTCCTACCTGTCCCTCTTTCTCGGATAGCTCCAGCATGGCTTTTCCCAGCCTGTGCCTGGAGCCACCACCTGGTACCAGCTCAGCCAGGAGGAGAGCCCAGCAGCCAGCATTTGGCCAGCGAGCACAGGCAGCCCTTACCCTAGCACTGGAAACGAAGGGTCTTTCTCTCCAGCAACAGCCTCTTTCAGTCCACAGCCTGCTCCCCGCTCTCCTCCCCTGTGTGACGGCAGCAAGCCCCTAGATTTCTGGGCACCCTGCCGCAACATCTGGCTCTTACCAAGCCCAGCAGCAGCGCTGTGCCCTCTGCGGGATGCCGGGACCGGCCCCTGGCCCTCCGCGCCTGCTTGCACCTTGCCAGTGGTGGCACACAAGCCCTCTGTTTGGGCCGGTAGCTGGTCAGGACCAGGCGGGAAGGGCCCAGCTCTGCAGATCCTGCTGAGACACACACAGTGAGTGCAGTCTTGGCCATCTCTCTTGGAGAAACGCCTTTTCCTCCCCGTAAATCCAGAGGCAGCATCCCTGGCCCTCGTGGTCCCTGGGGACTTCTTGTGGGGCTGTGGCAGGGCAGACAAAAGCACCCCTCATCCCAGGGAGCCTGTTTGGGTGCGCGTGTTAGGGGGAGCTCAGTCCTCGGTATAAAATGATGAGCTGGTAATAAATATTCAACTTATTTAGACTTGCAAATACCAGGGGAAGGAAACCAGTAAACAAAAGAGGCCGCAGTCAGCATCCTGGCTAAAAATCAGGAATGCTGAACTGCAGTGATGGATACAGGAGGAACAGAAGGCGACGAGTGGCCAGCCAGGCCTGTGCGCTAGCAATTAAACCAAATTCAAGAGAAAGCAAAAACTCAAAAGGAAGCTGCTTAAGTTAGGCTCTTCTTAATGAGAGACAAATACACTGGAAAATATGGCCTGCTAACAGTATTCATAAGCTGCTCCCAAGATGTTTTGATTAAACCGCTGTTGTCTTTCTAGTGTACTAATGGTTTTTAATCTCTCTTGATGCCTTGGGGCGAAGGGGTCTACTGATTCGCAGCAGCTTGGTGAGCTGAAACTTGTCCCTGGTGAATGCATCTCTCATGCCAGAATCACGGGTTTTAATTTTTAAAAATGTGAGTTTTTAGCAAAGGGAGAACCCTTAGCATGTGAGCGGGGTGTAACTGCTGCGGTGCCTCGTGCCTGAATATGAAGGGAGCTCCTCTGGGAGAGAGACACGTACTTCTCCTCCTTCTCCTTGGGGTACGCTGAATTACAATGCTGCCACTATTTCACTGCTGGACAAAATCTAATAGCGTCTAATCCTACCTGGCTGCTGCGGCAAGGAGGAGCAGGGTGCCATGTCTCCTGTTGCTCCTGTGCCGACCTGCCAGAAGTGGGCACAGACCCACAGGGGCTGCACAAGGCAGCTGGCAAAGGGAGGTCAAGCCTCATCTCAGGGTGGGGACCAGATGGATGATAACAACTTCACTCCTCTCTGATAGCCGTAGGGGGTGATGCTGGGGGACTGCTGCTACCTCTTCCCTCATGCGAGACCTTTCCTAACTGGAGGGGGTCTGCTACGCTCACCAAAGCATCAGGGGCAGAGGCACCGTGCTGGGAACCATGGGAACGTGGTTGCAGCCGTGCCACAGCCAGGAACGCTGTGGGAGTGAACTGCAGGTGTTCAGCACTGAGGCTTTGTGCCAATCCCTTCACTTTGCACTTCCCTTCTTGCCGGTAGTTATGGGATGGACCCAAGCCCTAACAGGGCTTCTCATGTCTCAGAAGTTTGGCTTCATCTTCCCTGTGAGCATTAGCTGGTTGCACCATCCGCTGCTCTGACTGTTGCTGTTTTTAGTTAGGAGATGGGACATGAGAGGACTGATTTCTGCTGTTCAGTGGCCCTCATGTCACACAAGGCTGCTGAGAGGTGAGAGCAGTGAGTCAGGTTTGATTCCTGAGCAATTTGACTCCTTGAGCTGGGAAAGCAAGCGCTTTCATGTCCTAAAGCCATGTTCTGGGCTTATACCAAATTCGAAGCAGACCTAGCTGTGTCCCAGTGGGCAGTGTCTTTTCGGTGCTCAGCCTCCTACAGGGGTTTCTGTACCTCCCTCCCTTTCACAACCCCCCTTGCCCCCCTGTTTTACATTTAGCATGCCTGGCCCCCCTCCCTGCCACATTGCTCCACTGACGATGGGCAGCCAGGGCTCACCACCAGCCACAACCCCTCTTTCCCTACTCATCCCAAAGCCCACAGCCAGCTCACCGTTCCCCCTCCATGCAGCCTTCTGGCTCCTCAGTTTCGTCCCCCATCCTGATGTTAGTGGCTTTTACAGAAAAATAGCTGGGATGGGCTGGGAAGGGAGGAAAGGCTTTACTGTCAGCAGGTACGGGGGGAAAGCTCTGTGTGCTAGCTCTGCCCGGCAGGGGCTTGCACGGCACATGGTGTGGGCTCGCCTCCCGCCTCCTGTCTGGGCTGGGCACCAGGGAGCATCCCTGATGAGAGAAGACAGTTCCTCCGTCCTCTGGGTACAGTAGCTGCTTGTTGCTCGCGGAGAACGAAAACATATTAAAGTACGAAACTGCTGCACTAGTCATTTTCCAATTCCCCACTCGGAGAACTGACTTCCCTGGAAAATAGGTCACTTACATAAAAAGCACCTTATTATCACACCACAACGGTGAAGGAAAGAGATGGCTCAAGAGACACTTTCATTTCGAGCCCCCGTTCCTGGGTACTTAGATATTTCTGGAAAATTGACCCTTTGGGCTGCAATTTCTCGTGCTCATTTTCAACCCGTAAGGTGAATTTCAGGATCTTGATCCCTTCACCAAGCTAGATGAAGCTAGGGAAGAAAATGTGTTACATCTTAACCCTTGGGAGGGTGGTGCATCCCAACTCACTACTTTCTGTGGGGATTGAGGTGAGCCATTTTTCCTTGATTTTTTATCAAGGTTGGGGAAGACTCCCAGAGACAAGTAGCCTTGTGCCCTCCCACCTCCTCCTACAGTAACCCCCTGCCTCCCACCCTCCCCAGATATTAATTGAGGCCCTGGAGCATGTCCAGAGAAGGGCAACGAAACTGGTGAAGGGGCTGGAGCACAGGTCTTATGAGGAGCGGCTGAAGGAACTGGCATTGTTTAGTCTGGAGAAGAGGAGGCTCAGGGGAGACCTTATTGCCCTCTACAACTACCTGAAAGGAAGTTGTGGTGAGCTGGGGGTTGGCCTCTTCTCGCAGATAACTAGTGACAGGACAAGGGGGAACGGCTGCAAGTTGCGCCAGGGGACGTTCAGGTTGGAGCTGAGGAGAAATTTCTTCTGGGAAAGGGTGGTCAGGCATTGGAACGGGTTGCCCAGGGAGGTGGTGGAGTCACCGTCCCGGTATTTAAGGAAAGGTTAGACGCAGCACTGAAGAACATGGTTTAGTGGGTAATAGGTGGGGGGGGGGGGTCGGTTGGACTGGATGATCCTTGAGGTCTCTTCCAATCTTAATGATTCTATTCTATTCTATTCTATTCTATTCTATTCTATTCTACTCTATTCTATTCTAATTTGCTTTTCTCCTCTAACTTGTAGTTGTGCTTAGTCCTCCCCAGGATGGGAAACAGTCAGTGAAGGGCAGCTGGAAGAGGAGGGATGGGGAGGAGAGCTCATGCTGAGCCTGGGAACACTTGAGATGTGGAAGGGGGCAAAGGGACCATAGGGATGTGCCCTTGTGAGGAAAGGAGAAGGCACCAGAGCTGAGAGAGGGGAAATGAGTGGGTGGACAGAAAGGAGGAACTGTGTGGTTGGCCTTGGAGTCAAGTCTTCTTGAGAGGGAAAGGAGAGGTCTCTGGTGAGCAGCTCTGGCTTGGCTCACTTCAAAGCAGTGGCATTAGCAAAATGCTCAGCTCTCCTCTGAAAGAAAGAAGCTCTGGGTTTGGGGAACAGGCTGACTGAGAGATTCCGACAGACAATAGCCACCTCCTTGGTTCAGGTCTGGATTCTATGTTCTGCCTCCATTTCAACTGGGAGATGTAAGTGCTATAAACCTGACAAGAGAAAGCACGGAGGGTTTCCTCAGCCTCTCCATTTAATGTTGCTGACTCCAGCCTTGGCCAGCATTTGTTTCCCCCTGCATTACGCTGTTCAGGCTGTGGAAGAAGGCACCTTCCTGGCAGACCTGTACCCAGCCAGACAGGAGGAAAGGGGCCACGGTGTGAGGGAACCACCCAAAAAGGAGGATGAGGAACAGGAAGTGGAAGGAGTGGGATGAAGGAGGAAGGAAAGGAGAGGATGCAGTAACACGGGCAGACGGCATGGGGGGACTGAGGGTAACAGCACAGTGAGAAGCCTGTGGAGAGACTTGGAAGACGAGGAGGGCAGATGGAGGCTGGCAACCAAAGAGCAGGTTGCCGGCCTCCCACCCTTACCAGTGTAGCTGCACCATCCTGAGGAGGAGCTTGCTGCCCTGGCACGGCATGGACAGCATGGCTCCCACGCAGTGGGGGACACCACTGCGAGAGGAGGGCAGAAGGCCTGGTGTCTTGGCATAGAGGATGTGCTTCCAAAAAAATACTAGCAATTACCTCCGCAGCAGCGGCAGCCAGTGAGCAGGAGTAATTTACATAGTAAGAGCTGGGAGATAGATGGCTCTTTAAACCAGATCTGTCATTCCCAGCTCTCTCCCCGTCTCTGACGCTTTGATGTTCCTCTTTGAAGAGCTCTCCTCGCTCGCTATTCCTCACTCCCTTGGTGCCGCTCCAGCTCTCCAAATGCTTTTCTCTGTCTTTCTGCCTGTGTGCCTTTGCTGCTGCCCTGGTACGCCTGCGTCTCGGCAGGAGGGACGCAGAGCGAGTGACAGCTGGCACCCTGAAAGCCAGCGCTGGCAGGGGGCTGCGGGGAGGGAAAGCCGGCTTCGGCAGGCACCGAGGCATTTGTTCAGCACGAGATCTAATGCGCCATCAAGGAAGGCAATGTGAAACAACAACAGCAATAATGCCAAGCAGCTTTCAATCACTGTCTTGGCATCTGATGGGGAATCCAAGCGTTCAACTGAAAGGTACAAAAAGATGGAGGTGATGGGGGGCTGGAACCCAGGAGTTCCCGGTTCTCCAACCCTTCAAGGGCACTGTGGACTTCCCAGTATTTCAGTACATATGGCGTCTTTCACTCCAGAAAGTGGCGTCTGTCTTTCTCGCAGATAACTAGTGACAGGACAAGGGGAAATGGCTGCAAGTTGCGCCAGGGAAGGTTCAGGTTGGAGATGAGGAGAAATTTCTTCTGGGAAAGGGTGGTCGGGCATTGGAACGGGTTGCCCAGGGAGGTGGTGGAGTCACCATCCCTGAGGGTGTTTAAGGAAAGGTTGGATGTGGTACTTAGGGACGTGGTTTAGTGGATAATAGGTGGTGGGGGGATGGTTGGACTAGATGATCCTTGAGGTCACTTCCAACCTTAATGATTCTATTCTATTCTATTCTATTCTATTCTATTCTATTCTATTCTATTCTATTCTATTCTATTCTATTCCGGGCTCAAGTCCCTGGAAAGGAAAGGGAAGGAAGAACAGACTCATCTGAAAAAAGTGGGTTTGGTTGGTTGAAGTTTTAGCAGGGCTGGGTACTCAGTGAAACAGGCCAGAGGCTCTTCTGAGTGGCAGCGGACGTCAAGAAGTCTGCCACAGCAACAGGGACCAGATCAGAGGACTCTATCTGTGAACAAGGCATAGGGGAAGAGAGGGGCAGATGGGTTAGAGGAGGTACGTCTGGGGACAGTTTTGTAAATGTCAGACTAGAGGCTAAGTATGGTATGGGAGACCACGCAACCGGAGAAGATAAGCCTGTGCTGAAACTCAGACCTTGTCTATACGCAGTAGTTTTACCATGTACCGAGGTGTAGCTACTCAGGTGGGGTTTTTGCCTTGCTGCAACCCACCTCCCATCCTGAGCTCTTACATCCCAGGGTGCACCTGACTGAGGGTTTGGGTTTCTTCAATTTAGCAAAAATCCCTTCATAAGCTGCATAAAAAAAACCCAAAAAGCCAAACCAAAAGAACCAACCAACCAAAACAACAACAAAAAAAGGCACTCTAATACCAGAATTAGTGCCTATTCAGATTCTTATTATGGGATAAAAGTGAAAAGAGATTAATAGCGGTGCTTTGGTTTCACGCCTGACTTTGGTGAAGGGGTAAAGGGGCCTCAGTGTAACTCTTTCACATATAGGAGATCCCTTGTGCATGGACTTTGTAGCCCAGTGGTGTGTTACATCTCAGGATCACCTAAGGGGTAAAGCTGGAGAGCAAACAGCTGTCACAGAAGCACGGGCACATACAAATGTCCTGCTGCAGGAGTTCTCACTTGTAAGATATTATGAAAGCTTCATGCTTTTGAAAAAAAAAATAATTATTGTGGTGTATGCCCTGTACATGCAGAAATCCTAGTTCTGTCTACTACTTTTAGAGGTATTTAGATCTATGTTGTCTTTGAGGTTTGCACTGGAATTTGGGCTCAAGGTGCCAAGAGGTGTGAAGCAGATGTTTTGACTGCAGGGATTAACCAGGAGTTTCTATTTCTAGTGCCAATCAAACAGTGCCAATGCAGCCCAAATACCCACCTGCCTAGGAGAGCACGTGTTTCCTTGCATCCTTGTCAGGAGCCTCAGTCATTTTTGGCATCACAGCACACATTTCCAAAAGCGGGCTCTGTCTCTCTAGGGCCACTCTGAAGTGCGCCAAAGATCTGAGTTTAAGTTCCTGAGACAGGACAGAGAGCTGCTTGGTAGCTCTCAAAAAATAAATGCATCCCTTGCAGATGAATTGCCCTGAACCGGAGACTGCTGTTGGGAACACTGGGCAGCGTCATGAAATGTTGTGAGCAGCCTGTAGTTTATAAGCAAAGATCTCAACCCTACGCAGAGGCCTGGGGAACACAGATCCCTCGTGGTGAACAGAGCCAGGTGGAGGCAGTCCATGTCTCATGTCCCTCCCCCACCATGCTCACCAGGAGGATTTTTGTTTCTGCTCTCTGATGTAAGCAGCTTGATTGGTGTCAGTACACCCGTGGGTTCACCAGCTTGGAGGGGTAGAACACCCCAGCTGCACTCTGGATGCTCTGGCTGTATTCCCTACCATCAGCCGTGCTGCAGGGTGTCATCGCTGTTTCCCAGGCCCAGGTTGGTGTAGTTTGCTGGCTAAGCTGTGCTTGCGAATGCAGCACAAGCGCTGTTTCCCCTTCCGAATCTTTCTTCTGGCATCAAAAAGTGCTGCTTGACCACATGTGGTTGGGCGCAGTGCAGCCAGTCACCATGTGGAGGTCAGGCTCTGTGGTGGTTTGTGGAGGTGGAAGAGGACCCTGGGCACTAACAGTCAGCAGGCTTGGAGTTCTTCGGGTTTCCTTTTCGTTTTCTAAATAAGGACTGTTGCAAGAAAAGGGGGTGGTGGTTGTTCAAGCGCGTGGCTGTCATCATTAGCACAAAAACCTGCCATGCTCAGAGACTGCTTTAATCAAAAACCATGTCAGGTTTCACCTGAGGGTTAGGGACCCTCCATCTGTTGCCAGCACTGTAAATTAACTCCAGCCTGGTGCCCAGGGTGACCTGTTCTCCAGCAGTACAGGTGCCCGCATGGCAGAGCAGTCAGTAGGAGGGGAAGTGGCCCGTGGTTTATCTCACACAAGCCAGTAACCTCAGGAGCTATTTTCTCTGCTGTGGTGTTGGGGCATGACGAGAGCAGAATTTGGCGTTGTGTTTTTACCCTGGAGAACAAAGGCAAGCTGCAGCATCAATAATACAGCATCTCCTGTTCCTGCTGTGATGCCTCGGGGCCAAATGACATCATCTATGTGCAGGTTTGTGTTAGGAGCAATGTTTCAGGGGAGAGTCATGGGGACACCATTTCTCACAAATGCCCCCTGCGGTGGCCTGGTGAGGGCTCCCTGGCGAGGGGCTTGTGCCAACACGTCCAATGAGCTTGCCGCGCTAGGAGGGAGCTACAACACTGCTTCCTCCTTGCTTTTCTTATGTTTTTGCTGTGGTTCGTTCTCTCTTTCCTTTAGGTTGCAGAAGACCGTGGAGTTGTGCCCTTGGTGAGAAATGAACCTCCTTGTCCTGGGCTGCTGGTGCCACCTGTGAAGCAGAAGGCTAGTCCCTTCCTGACATGCGCCCAATGCCTTGTGTGCCCCGTCACTCAAGCTGACGTTAAGGAAGGAACAGGTTGGTGAAGGAAGAGGATTATCCTTCCTCTTGTGAGTATTAGTGAATAAACGGGCTGTGAGCACTGGCAAGTAAATCTACAATTTTTAGAAAAACGAGCGCTCAGACATTGTCACCTCACTTTAATCTCCCCTTGCCTTTAGTGATTATTTTATCCTTGGCCATTGCAGACTATCTGACTAGCAATAAGTACGGCTTACTCCACTGTTCTGGCTCAACATTGACTGTTAATGATGTAAAGCTGTATTAAGCCTGAGCTACCTCTGATCATCTCATTCGAAACATCCCTTGAATGCCATGGAACAAATTTTTCTGTAAGAAGCTGTTGGTCAGTGGAGTCTGCTTTGTCTTGCTGGTTTTGTCTTGAAAAGAAATTTTTGAGCTGAAAACTGTAGCAGTGTACGTGTTGCAGGATCATAAAATGCCTGAGATGCACACTGACCTTCACTACACAAAGTATTTTCACAAAGCTTACCTAGCCTTTAGAGGTCATCCTGCATTTTCAGTCAGGATAGAGGGCCAGGACCCCAGCTGACGTGAATCAATGCAGCCTGCTTGAGAAGGGCTTGAATTCTTCAGCTGAGAATTTGCTGAATAGTTTTTGATAGAGGTCTATAAAATTGGAAATGGCACAGAGAGGACAAGCAAGGAACATCCGTTCCCTAGCTGCTGTCCTACAAGAATAAAGGGACACCAGCTGAAGCGAGCATGCTGGATGTTCAAAACTACAGGGAGCAATTCCTAATATAAGGTGCCATTGATCTGAGGAACTCCTTGCCACAGTATGCTGTGGGCTAATGTTTACATGGTTCAAAAAGCATTTGAACAAACTCAAGGAAATAAACTCCTAGGGCTATTAAACACAAGGAAAACATGTCTTCTCACTCAGAAAGCCCCTGAGCCACAGGATATGAGAAAGCAGAGAGGAATACATTAAAAGGGGGATCATGGAATAGCTAGAGCACAGAAAAGCAGGTTAGAAAAAACAGTGTGGGCTTTTTAGTATGCGGCAGAAGGTTACATAGGAGAAGAATAACCTTCCTGCTCTTCCAGATTTTAGGATGATTTTAAAGAGAAAGTGGGACCATACAACTAAACCAGCCAGAAATTTCTCTCCTGCTCCCTGAAATGGATTGCTCAGATAAAGAGACCAGGGGCTAGTCCATCACCACAGACCTGGGAGAGCATTCCTGGCCACAGGGAAGATTTTCTGCAGGCTTTCTGAGGAGGAGATGAGATTCAATCCATTCAGACTCCCCCACTTCCTTCTGGGAGAGGACATCAGGAGAGAATGTTGATACAACAGTGGAGGAGAGAGGAAGAGGAAGACAACAAATGCAATGGCAAGGCAAAGTCCTCCTAGGCAGGCACTGCAAGAAGGAATGAGCTGCTGGCCTACCTGTGATCTCGCTCTCCTCCTGAGTGGTGTGTTGAGAAATCTTAGCATCCAGTGGGCCAGAAAGCAGCAGCCTAATGTTAAGGGATGAAGAGGAAGGGCTGTGCACAAGGACAGGCTCTATATTTACTGTCACCCTGTCATGAACTATCCAGAAATGGAGCTTCTCCTGGGGCAAAAGAAAGGTGAGAAAACAGAGGTGTTCTCCCTTTCTGAGCAGGTCTCACCACCATATGGTAGCAAGAATTACTGTCACCATAAGTAATTCCTTCTTGACATTGCTCTGGCAGATGTCCTCAGGTCTGCAGGAGCAGGGCTGTCTTCTTAGCAGCTGCAAAGAAGTGGAGTAAGAAATAAGTGGCAGGGGGGTTTCCTTCTGTTTTGCAGGCTAGCTGAGCTTGCATGAGAAAGAAGCGTCTCTTGGAGACTGAACAGATTCTTCAGTCTCTGGCCCTGCAGCCTTTCTGAGGGACAGGGACTCCCTTTCTCCCCACTGTCACTCCATCCCAGGATTACACCGAGATTGCTGAAGTTGACACTTTCACACGAAACAGCTTGTGCCTTGCAACAAGGAAAGTAATCCAAAGCAGAGCACCTATCTCATGCAAACATGACCTTAGTGTCCAGCAGCTGTTTGACACTCTCCATTAAAATGACTCTACTTGCAATTAAAATAATCTGAAGTGAAGGTTTTGAACAGCTGGGCCTTAGATTACAGCTCCAGAGGGACTAGTAAATGCATATGTATTCCCCTCTTGCCTTCTTTTGTGTCCCTCTATAAAGAAGGGTTCTGCATGAGATTGAAGGAGGGAATAAGAGGCACTTTTTGGTAGTTTAACCTTTCTATTCTCATGTATCATAACCATCAACCCCCATCTCTGGATCTCTGCACCCTGCTATGATCCTTGTTCCCTGTGTTGTCTAGTATAGGGTGGCCAGGGAGGCACACAGGCTGTGACTATAGATGTTTCTGATGGGATTGCCATACCATGGCTCTGGCACGTCCCGGGGGTATGTTCTGTAATTGTGTGTTGGTTTGGGGCTAGCTTCAGCTACAACCCAGACTCCTGATACAGCTGCTATAGGCCTGGAAATCCTGAGCGCACATAACTAACTCACCTCTTCAGGGCACATACAGGGGACTGGTGATCAGAGAGCCTGGCTTGGGATGTGCTGGTCCTCCCGTGACGGTGGCTTCTCCCTACATGGGGGCACAACTGTCTTGATCTCTCTGCCTTTGCTGGCAGGCGCACCTATCTGAGAGGGCCGCAAAGGCTTCTGGTGTCCAGGAGATGTTAAGGGATGGTACGGGGCTCTGAGTCTATCCAAAGTGATACGGCTCACATTCCTGTATGTTGCCAATAAAGAAGTCTTGCCTTGGCTGTGCAATAGGATTTTTAAGAAATGATAGATGAGATGGATTACTGATGCTTCTTAAAAATGGCCAGTTCTTCAAAAGGGTTCAGCTTTCTACCTTTTATACAGAGGATTTAACTTCTATGAATTGAATTAGGGATTTTATTTTCCCTTCATGTAATTCCTGTTTATTATACAGCCTCTCCTTATTGATGTAGTATCTTTAGCTCATGCATCATTTATTGTTATCTGAACAGTTACTGGAAAGTGTCCCTGGGTAAGCTCTGGGGAGGAACGGTTGCCTCACTAATGGAGGAAAAGCCTAACTACTTCCTAAATCAATTAACCTGAAAGGCCAGAAGACACGTCCAGACTGCTCTAAGCACGTGCACACGCTCTCGTTCACACACCGCAGTGGTCTCTGCTGTGGGTAGTGGCACGGTACCCACAGACACGCTCGTGACTCCCTGTGTGGCCCCAGCCACGCTGGCGGGCTGCTGAATGACATTTCCTACTCTGCACGTATACATTCAGTCCATACATCCCTATCGCTGCACGTGCACTCGTAACTCACGGCTCAGCAGCTGCCGGTTCCCTGCCTGCAGCTGGCCCCCAGGGGACGTGTGCCTGCTCTCTAGCAGGCAGCCCAGCTTTCAGGCTCGAGCCATAAAAATTCATGCTGTTTGACTCTACAAGTCCTCAAGGTAATGGTCACCTCATGCGCGCACGTATCCATATAATGCCTCTTTGTTCCTGCTCACTGCACGGAGGAAAAGGCTAACTGCCTGCTGACAGACATCACCGCCAGTGACGGTAAAGGGGAATTTGGCAGGAGTCATTATTGCTAATCATTGACATTCATCCCGGGGCGAGACAGGGGTGTTGGACTGCAGGGGAGCACACCTGAACCTAGTGCTGCCTGTCACCAAGCCATGAGAGCGCCCAGTACTGAGCACAGGCAGAGGCCAGCACAACGCCTCCACAATTCGGGAAGAAATGGGGCAAGATGCAGCACGTTTGTCCACCAAGACCTCTGTACATCCTGCGGGAGAGGAAATGAGAGTACGGATGCTGCAGTGGAAGGGGTTGAAAGCAGCAAACAGACTGTGGATGAACAAGATGCAAGAGATAAAATGGTCTGGTAAGTGGGGGGAAGTACAAAGTAAGGAGATGATGTCGGTTTCTAGAGCATGGGTTACGAACAGACATGCAGTAAGAACGTACGAGCACTGAGTGGAAAGGCAAGAGAAAGGCTGAGCGGAGAAGCAGGTGGGAAAGAAGGTGACAAAATGAAGGCAAGACAACATGCTCATCTAGAAAGGATGAAGACAAGCAGGAATTACTGGTGGGAGCTGGACTGCACACGCTTTCTTCCAGGAGAGTGTCAACACTGACTGGTGAATGAAAGGGAACAAAGGGTTGGTGGCACGAGAAATTCTCCATTCAGGAGGAGGAACATTGCTTGGAAGGAAAGAAGGAAAAGAGTAGAACAAGGCTGGGCTGGTGGCAGAGAATTTCTTCTGTAGAGCGTGCCGTACTGGTGGGAGAGGGAAAGTGGCAAGTGGTTGAAGCAAGCTGTGAATAAGAGTGTGAGGTCCCTGCAGCAGGGAGTAGAAGCGAGGAGAGTAAACATGGGGCTGCGTGTCTGTTGATGTGAAAGCCAAAGCCAATGGAATGAGGACCAGGGCAGGGCAGAGTGAGAGGTGTCAGAGGGCAGACACGGGCATCAGTGGGATAAGGTGGAAATTTCCTTATGACTTTGGAGCGCTGCTGTTGTGCTACAAAGGAAATGTAGACTGTTACCCATGTGTAACCTACAGAGGATATGTTTTCAGGAGGCAAATCTTTGAGCTACAAGTCAATTCCTGATGGTGCCCTGAGAGCTTTTCAGGAGACAGGTCTAGGCATCAGCTTTGGGTGAGTCCCAGCCCCAACACAGCCAGGGCATGAGGCTTTGGGAAGGGGAGGGAGCACTGGGACTCCAGCTGGCACATCCTCTGGCACATCCTCAGTCCTTCTCCTTACCACCTGTGCTAGGAAGAAGATCCCCAGCCTCACGGTGCAAGCAAAGAGGTTGCTGCAGACCGGGCTGAAAAAACCAGCAAGCCCTATTTCCAAGCCTGCGCCACTGACTCTTGGCAGACATGAAAGGAAGCTGAATCACCGTATTATAATTTCAAGCTCCATTAAAGAAACATGGGAATGGGGATAGCGGAGGGAAGGAGAGGGCAGGGAGGGATGAAGAGAAAATTGAACGGAGCAGAGTAGCACTTGAAGGGGAAAGAAATGTTGCTCATAGGCTCTGAAGGGGGAATTGCAAACAGAGATGAGATTAAAAGGGAACCCTTGAGACCGTCTCTTTAAATACAGCAAGATTCACTTACTCCGTGCTGAGCCAGGCTTGTTGAATGCTGGAGGCACGATCCCCGCTGAGGTTTGCCAGCTGATGGAGCAGTGGAAACCTGTCTCTCCTCATATACCAGCAAGTTGCCCTCTTCCACCTACGTTATCTAGGAAGTCCATTGCTAATAAATTCACTGCAAAGCGAGCCTAGTGGGGAAGCTTTTTACTTGACTACTCTTCAGCACTGAGCATTTAAAATCATCTTTTATCCAGGGACATACAGTCACATCAGACTTGGTACCATGTGCCTGGGAGTGCAGCATGGGGTATCTGGGTGGAGCTTCTCTTCTGCAGGGAGGGCTGTGTTCACTAATGGTCCTAAAGGTAGGGGGGAGACCTACAAGTGGAAGAGGAAAAAGCAAAGAGTCTGAAAGCATTGCCCATGGTGTCTGATCATGGAAGAAGTTACCCGCTCTCGGAGCCAGGGGACAGAGTGCACAGGGCAGCTTTGGTGCAGAGGTAAGCAAGACCCTGAACACTTCAGTCTGCTCAGGGACAGCTGCAGGATATTCACGTTGCAAGTGTTGGTCTGACTGCGACCTGGAACCAGTCTGGAAAGTCATTGTCAGGTTTAGCCCCTTATCTCCCATAGCTATAATTTCAGCAGATTTTTTAACAGCTCACAAAGGTTGGCCAGGCTTAGCATTTGAGTGGGAGGTGAACGCTGAATTGCTTGTTGCTGCAGTTGTCCCATGGGGGCTACAGACTTTTTCTGCTCTGTACCGAGCTGAGGTCCTGTCCACTGTGAGGAGTGGCAGTGCTGCCGACTGAAGGAAGGCTGTAATGGCCACCAGAGATGCTCTCGTCAGTGTCTAAAGCACAGTGGTTTTCAGCCGGATGTCCTAGTCACATTTAATGTGTGTAATGACATTCGCATTACACCAGATCTCCGCACTCGCTCAGCTGCGATTTCAGCTCTTATCCCCATGTCCCACACCTTGCATTTTTATGGCCTGACAATTGAAAGAGACCAAATTCCTTGGGACGGTGACCGGTTTCCATTTGCTCTGACAAATGCTAATGGGCCTGAATAAATACCAGAAAGTGGTCGTAATGTAACAGGGCAACAATTACTGCATTTCTTAAGCTGTTGCCTGGCACTGCTATGTGCCATTAGATATCTGCCACATTATGCCTTAGGAGCTCCTGGGTCTTTGGGGTGTTTGCTTGTGGAAATTAGAACAACTGCCGAGTTCTTCTGGCTTCAGCTTTGTCCGTACAACCCACGCAGAGGTCTGGGAGACGGGCAGCAGCCAAAGCAGATCGCGCCTTCTCTACGCTGTTCTCCTTCCCTGCAGCCATGCTGAGAGCTGAGCAGTTTGGCCGGAGCCCACGGCCTGACCTGCAAGAGGAGATCTTTCCCCACCAGCCATGCCTGCCACCTTTCTTCTGCGGTGCCAGGGCAGAGAGGTGATGCCAACCCCAACATGAGTGCAGCTCTTCTTTGGGTTTGGGGGTCCTGGCAGACTTTATGATATGTCTCCTTGGTTTCTGGCTTGCCTTTTAATCCTGGGAGTGGTGAGGGAATGGCCAGGATCCTCCATTAATCAGAAATGAAAGCACTCCTGCTTGGCCTCTAAGCCTTTCCTAAGGCTGGTGGATCTCAGGCGGTGATGTTCAGAAGCAGGAATGCCAAGGCAGTAGAAAAGACTAAAGCCCAGTGGGCTAGAGACTCTTTTGTATTCACAACAGCACTTTTCCAAGGCAGTTTAAACACACACCTTGTTCCCAGCTGCAAGTCTCTGGCTAAATATTCCCCGCACCCAGGACAACTGTATCCTAATCCTAACAGAGGCCCCAGGGCACTATTGTAATGCAAATAATGATAAATAACAGTAATAATAAAATGCCACCAGCACTTGCACCAGCTCCCTAGCAATCCCAAACCAGCCACAGCAAGTTTCATATCACCTGGGTTATGTAAAGGAGTGTGAGCATTAAGAGTGGAGCTGTCAAGGAGGCGACCAATTAACCAGTGTAGGTGCCTCCTGCGGGCAGCAAATCTGCCGGCGTGCGGGTTGCGGCCGGGGCCGGCGTGCCTTTCGGCACAGGGCTCGCCGTGCTGGCTCCCAGGGCTGCGCTGCGTGTCCGGGGTTGTAACTCAGCCCAGCACGAGGGACCGTGCGTGGATGGATGCCCCTGTGCCACCGTGGTAGAGGGGAGTCTGGGGAGAGCGTGGGAGGTAAGGTGCCTCCCGGTACCTGCACATAGGCAGGGGCACATGGTGTAATTAAGCCGCCTGTGATGAAGCACCTATTCAAAGAGCAGTAGTGCACACTGACGCCATTTAAATTACCTTCTGATTAAAATCTTCTATTCCTGTTTTGTTGACATCCAGCTCTTCATGAGGGATGTGAAGGGGGTTGCTGATGTACACCAAGGGCTGGCGGTGGTGGCTGTGGGGGCATGGGAGAGAGGAGGGGGCCTCCCTGGTGCTCATGTGAAGACTGGAGCCAGCAGACAGCCTGACATGAGACCTGTGTGTGCTGTGACCCACGCTGCCCACCTGCACTCTCCTTGGGCTTTGGTCAAGCACTTCTACCACACCACAGGCTCTTTCGTTGGGCTGGTTGCACGGAAGCTTAGCACAGCGTCTCGTTGAGGTTGAAGACGATGTGGAGAGCCACCTCCCAGGTATTTTCCAGGAGTTTATGACTGTCAGTGGAAACATCCCACTGTGCTGCCTTTCTTCCCTGCAGTCCCCGATCCTGATCAGTCCTTTATACTGAGCTGATGAGAATATGGAGGTAAGTGTTTTTATTTGGTAGTATTTTTATATTCTACTTATTGCTGTTGCTTTTAGCAGTTGTTCTGGCTTGGCTGTCAAGTATAAAGTAATAAGAAATTATGCTCTCGAGTCTGAATGCCTCCCATAAGAGCGTTTCTCCTTGAGAGACAGGGGTAGACTCAGAGAAATTAGCATCCTAAAATTTTGCTCTTTGGCCACTGAAATCTACAGTTACAGCTTTAGGCAAGTTCAGCCTCCTTCCATCTATTCAGTGTAGGGCAGCAGAAGACCACAGAAGGGGGCAGACAGGTGTAGGCTGTTATTAATAACCAGGCTTCTCCTCCTTGCTTGCAGTTTGTTACAGCCCCACTTAAACGAACATGCAAATGGGCGTACTGGGGTGCCCTGAACCAGCGTCCTGCAGTAGCTGTGGGGTACTGCCAGGGACAGCAGGACGTGCTTGGGACGGAGCATGTGGAGAGGGCAAAAGCAGACTGATGTGTCCTCAGAAAAACCTTCCTGGTTTTGGGCGATAACCAGTTCAAATGCTTCCTGAGCAAATGGACATGCCTAGACCCTCTTTTGGAATAGCTGCACACAGGTCCAGCCTCCACGCGTTTGTCTACTGCCTTCAAGCCCGTTCAGGACACGAAACTGGATTATTTCTGCAAGGCACTATAAAATGAAAACCTGAGAAAATGTTTCCTGCCACAGAGTGCCTATATAGTAAATGGGAGAGGTAAGAGAGGACTCCAGGCAGAGGAGGAAGAAGCGCAAGAAGGCAAGGAGACCATCCTGGTCAGTGTGATATGTGGTAGCCTCGGTGCAGCAGCAGCCTGGGGCTTGTGAAGAATTTTGCAGCCCCCAGGTGTGCTATAGTAGGGATTGAGAGGTGAAGGAGAGGGCAATTTTTTAGATTATTATGGGAAGCCTTCCCCAGTGTGAGGGACAACAAGGCAGAAAGCACCAACGAGCATGTCTAAAAATATGACACATGAGCTGATGGAGGTAGGAGTGGCCATCTCTCTGGTGAAAGAGGTAAGACGTAGGAGCAGGGGAGGTGTAGATTCCCTCTTATCTCAGATACCCAGGGGAGAGGTTTTTTTGAAACTGTGTGGATGTAAGCGTCTTTTCACTCTGGAAAAAAAGCAAGTGCTTTGAGGAGTGGGTAGAAGAACTGCATCTCCTTCCACCACCACCTAAAAACATCACATCGAGGCCTGCCAGCAAGGGAAAGTGGGCTTCTGCTGTATTTCATTGTGCACGATTAAATGGGACCCTCTAAGTCTGAAATCAGGATGATGTGTGAAACTCATTTAAATAACTGGTAAAAGAGATATTGCAATGTGGGCTGGAGCAACCGCGTGGCAGGGACTAGGCACTGGGATGGCGTGGCGGCAGGTTACGGCTGGGTGGCTGGTGAGGCAGGAGGAGGTGTGAGCTGGGATGCCCCTGCTGAGACGCGGCTGACACCCATGACTGGTGGGAAGGGCATGCCCCTGGGGGACTGCTCTGATTCACCCCCAGCTGGTCAGGCATGACCTCTTTTGTGGTCCTCTCTTGCTCCCAGGGTGTGTAATTCAGTTTTGGGAGCTGCCCATCAGTACCATCAGAAACCGTAATGTACTGTGACTGGTAAAAAGCATCTTGGCCATCTTCCCATTCAAATGGAGAAAACACATGAAGACACAAACTATATATAGAGATCTGCTGTTACCAAGACGTCTTGAAACAAGGTCCCCCCCACGCACACCCTTGCACCAAGCGTGGTAATTGAGATGGGGAGGGCTGGGTGTATTAGAGGCAGCAGGGTGAAGGCTTTTATGTCTCCTCTTTGACTGTGTTTCCTCCCTAAGGGCAGCCCCACGTACCGTGCTCGACTCTACCGCAGGCTGAGGTGTAGCTGTGTGCCTTCAGGATAAAGGTAAGAGAAGACTATTAGACATCGGGACTGTTCAGTGTGGGAGCCCAGGGCTGCCTGGGCACCCATGGAGTGCGTGCAGCAGACCTTGGGTCACTTCAGTCCCTATGATCCCTGTTTCCTAACAGCATGATTTAATTTTTCCCAGGGACTAAAGCCCCTCCACTTATAAATAGGTCAGCCTTGTGAGGAATGCAAGTACTCAAAATACACATCTTATAACATCATTCCCAGAATTTTTGTTCTCTTATTTACCCTGACCAAGCAATTCAGGCCCCAGATAGGTGTCCCTCTGTTCCCAGATCTCTGCATCACCCCCCAATCCTTTTTTTTTGCTGTTTGGTGAACAGCACTTTTGGATCCCACTGGTTCAGTGTGACTTGAGGAGACCTCATGGACTCGAGTACTGGTTTGTGGCTGGGAAGTGTCAGCCCTGGTGAGGGTCCTGGGAGTTGTGGGGGGCCCTGGGATGCCCACCTCACCCAGGAGAACTCCTGTGCTCCCTGCTGAATGCAGAGACAAGCGGGCGGTCACGAGTCTCCTGTCACATTCTGAAGCTAGAATGCCTGGAAGGACAACTTCGCTGTAGCTTTTCTTTAGCCTTTTTTTTTTTTCCCTTTGCCACACTTCAAATAATTTGATGTTGAATATTTAAGACTGTTTTGTTGTCTTCAATTCACCTCATCTGACCTCACAATCTTCAGGATAATAGCAGATGATGATAAGGATGATAATATTCTGCTGTTTTACGTTGCTACTCTCCGAGACTCCGCGAGCCCTTTAGCGATGGTTACTTGTTAAGGCCTGCAAGCCATCTAAAGTAGGTTAATTTATTACTCCCGCTCTGTGTATGGTGAGAAGTTGTGACTTGTTCAAGTGAGCTGGAAAGAGAGGCAGGATTTGTGGGCTTGAACCGTGGGGCAGGAAAGACCCAGCACTCTCCCAGCGTGTAGCGTGGCTCATATAGCTACGTGTCCCAGGAAAGGGCTCTGCCTGGAGTACTCGGAGCAAGGGCACGCAGGAGGTTAGGCTAAACGGAGAGGAGGGAGGGTCCCTGAGGAGCTGAACAAAAAAAAGCTACATGTGTAATAGTAGATAACAAGCTCCGAGACTTTATCAACAAAAGATTTGTATCGACTGCTCTGAAAAGGATGGTGATGGAGTAGTACATGGATTAAAGATGAGGATGGTGAGTAGGAGGCTGCATAAGCTATCAGGGCTTCTACATCAAGGGGGCAAAATCCTCCATTCCTGAAATAAATGAAATCTTGCAGTTACTGGCCTGGCCACCCCGCCAGCACAACCCAGCTCTTGTCAGCTCTGGGGCTACAGACCCTTGACCGCAAGAGCCCCATCCCTGCACGGGTTGAGCCCGTGGAGCCCCATCCCTGCTGAGAGGCCGGGCAGGAGAGGATACCCCCGGCTGCCAGCAGCCTGAGGGGAATGGCGAGGCTGCAGCGAGAGGGCAGGTCACCCATATTTCCTCTGGGACGCTGCAGGCAAGAGGCACTATGGATGGGAAGAGCAGAGTAACAAAACGGTTCCCAAGACCAAGCAGGGAGCGATCTGTTCCTGCCCCAGCTGCGTGGCAGTGATGCCTGCACTGTGGCATCGGAGGCTGCTGCCTAGAAGCCTGCTGGTGGGGACGGGGGGGCTGCCAGCCGGGTGGCTCTCCGGGGGGCTGTATACTTGTTTTTCTTCTCTGTGTCATTACATAATGTGAGGTAGAAAATGTTTGTACAGTAGCTGTATTGGTCCTTGGGGCGAGGGGGGAAAGGAAGGAGGCGGTGGATAATTTGAGACTCTTTATTAGACCAATAAATCATTTATAATGCACTAGCTTTCAGGCCGGTCCCTTATTGCTCATGTCAGCCACGGTACGCTACGTGGTGACTGAAGGTAGCACAGCACGTGGCGGCTCCCCTAAATCAGAGTGGCAGAGCCACGCTGCGCGGGGTGGACAAGGCACTGGTGCTGGAGGCAGGGCCAGGGCAGCACCAGGGCTGAGGTAGGAGAAAGAGGACAGCTTGTCCTTCGCAGGTCTTGGGGGCAAATCCAGTGTGGCTGGTGACAGGCACCTGGCCTTGCATGAAGCCTGTTGTAGCAGCCCTGATCCCCCAGGGTTAAAGGCAAAGTGTCAGGAGCTAAGTGATAACTGAGCAACCAAGCAGTGGCCATGGGCACCTGAGGGCAGGTGGCCTTGGGCATGTCACCTAGCCTCCTCAGGTCACCTGCAAGCAGAGGTAGCTGGCATGACATAGGGGTAATATACCCTAATGCCCCTGAGCCTTGGCTGGTGGGGAGCAGAGGGCAAGGCAGGTTTTCCTGGTGGCACTCCATTACAGAAGCAATGGAGGCATCCTACACCTTTCATCTTTGTATTTTGGGGGTTTGGTGGAGCTTAGGCCCTGAGGCTTCTTGGGCAAAAATCTCTGGGGTTTCCTGGGTGCTCTGGGTGCCAGTGAGCTTGCTGAGAAGGAATGTCACCCAGTCAGGAAGGACTGTGCGCTTGCCTAGTCACAAGTTGGTGGTTTTTTGGTGGTTTTCGTGGGGTTTGACCTGTTTTGTTTTCTGGGGGTTTTTTGGGTGGTTTTTTTTTGTTTTTTTTTTTTTTTTTGTGTGTGTGTGTGTGTAAGTTCCTTGTTTGCCACATTTTGTAGTTGTGTCTTGTTCAATTTGAAATCATCAAGTTCCGCAAAACAACACCTTTCAATAGCCTGCCTGCATTCCCAAGTGCCTAATGTTTTGACAAATGATACCTGTATTGATTTCCCTCCTCCTCCTCCTTTCCTTTTCTCTCTCCTCCCCCAGCAAAGAAACTGCTTTTCACAGCTCCTCTCCAGAGCTAGGCAAACACAGCGAAGGAGGCAGATGAACTCTCCCTCCAGGTGAGTTCAGACCAGGGTGGGCTCCCAGGGCATCTGAACAAACATGCTTCCCTTTTAAGCAACCACAGGCTTTTGAAAGGGGGACCACTAAATTAGCCGAGCGTGTACTGCTGCCAGTCTGTTGGGATTTGAACCCCCCCAAAAAAGCTGAGCAGCTTCAAGAGAACCTAATGGGAAGAGGTAAATGTAAAATTCCTGATAAATACCATTCCCCGTTATGAAGTACATGGTTGGGGTGGGAGAGAACTGGGTGGCACGCCTGTTTCTGTGAGATCTGATTTAGCTGTAAACTCTTTAATATTTTCTTTGCATCCTTGTGAACTGTCTGATGGAAGCAGCAGCTAAAAGCAAATCGTAGGGTGAGCGGGTGTCTTGCTGGTGAGAATTAGCAGCGTCAGGAGAGAAATATCATACACCTAACCAACTGAATTATGCATTATGCTGCAAAATCCCTGATGTCGATACGCAAATGCCATTCCCGTTGTTTTGCCTGTGATGATTGGCAGTAAAAGAATTCACATCACATCCACACAGCAATTGTCCTGCTGTAACTAAGTCTCTCCTATCCAGGCGGGTACGCTTGTGTGGGCAAAATCTATGCAGTGTACTAGGTGCTTTAGGAAGAGGCTAAAAAAAGGATGCTGAAAACATTTTCATGTGTTCAACAATACAAAATGTTGCCAGGTTAGAGTGTGCTCACTGTGCCACCTTCTCCTTCTTCTCGTGGGCACTATGGGCTAGGTGTTACCCCCACCTTGGGAAGAGCAGACGAGGAAGTCCATACCCAGGCGTTGAAAGTGATGTGAGGCACACACCTCTGTGGAAGGACTTTTTTCTCTCCAGACAAAGGATGGGAAGGAGGGTGGGAAGCAGAGCTAAACAAAATGTCATCTCCAATACAAAGGAGCAGTGGGGTCAGCAGCGTAGCCTCTCCGTGTGGCAGGACTAAGAGGATTGTGAAATTATGGCTAATAGATGATAAGAAAATTAATGTTTTAATGAACACAAGACTGTTAAAATTCTTGCTATTAGATCTTGCTATTGTGTTTGCAGAAGAGCAGATAACAAAGCTAGCAAACAGAATCTACTTTTAGTTGCTGCTTAAGTTGCCTTTGCCCTGCGACTGGAAGACATAAATCAGTTACTAATCACATTCCGAGTTTGAGGTGCTGTGAGCGTTCATATGTTTAATCTGTCCTGGGGGCTTTTAGAAAGAAATGCACTAACGTGAGGATGTGAGTCGCACAGCATTGTCTTGCCCCTGTTATTACCTTATCTTTCACAGAATAAGGCTGTGTGAAAATCTGGTATTTTTGGTTTCCGTTTGGTGACCAAATTAAAAATTTGAACCGAAGAAAAGTGGATATCTGAGGTTTAAAATAACACTTTGTTTACATTCTTTGGATGTCTCTCTTTCAGAACAGAACTTCATCTTGAAAAAACACCACTTCAAGATGTTTGGGAAACAACTAAACAAATCAGAAAATGTTTTACCAGTGACTTGATGAATTAAAATAGTTACTGCAAAATGGCAATTTATTGCTCCACCCCCAAGTGGAATAACCTATCTGCCTAAGGAACGTAGCCCATCCCAGGTTATGAGCACCTTAAAGCATTGTGTTATGAAACAAAACGTGGATTTGATTAGATCGGGAGTGAGACCTCAGACCCCCGTGCCACGACCGCTACCGGCCTCCCTGGCACCTGAGCCCAGCCACATGCTGCATCTCGGCAGGGAGCTGGGAGGAAACGTGGCAGCCTTTCTTTCTGAGGGTGGTGGGTCTGCCTGCCACCATCTCCACAGGGCTGCTGGGAGCCCTCTGCCACTCCGGGCCTGTTTTGGTGTCGGTCCTGCTCCCCATGGGGGAAATAGGTGCCGGGAGGGGGCATGAGCTGGCCCCTGGCAGGGGGCTGGGGTGTAGACAAGGTGAGAGAGCGGGGAAGGTGAGGGAAAGGAGGACCATGGGTCTGAAGATGAAACTAAATGAAAAGGACAGGGAAAGTGGAAAAGATGCCTTCTTGTACCCATCCTGAGGTGCTGTGGGAGCCAAGCTAACGGAGGACAGGAGAGGGTGTGTGCCATTGAGCGGAGTCAGGTACCATTAGCACTGTCACACAGACGATTTCAAGTGAGCCTTCTGTTGGGACGAAAGAGTTAAAACAATTTTAAGCCTCGCAAGACTCCCAATCTCAAACTGTAGACCGACAGCTGAGGATTATAAAGATAAGGGCGACACGCAAGAAGGAGCTGGTGGGGGATCAGACCAGAGAGTAATAGCAACAACACCTCCCTGGACAAAAAAGTAGGAGATAATCCCTGGGCCAAGGAGCGTGGAAATCGCCCAGTGCCTTTGCTCAGGCAGAGAGCATCGTCAGTCTCCTTTCCCTCCTGGAGCTATGAGTGTTAGCTGTTGGGACGATGCTGGAGCTGGGAGAAGCCCCTCTGCAGCTGCCCATGCAGGGGCGGCAGTGGAGTCAATGAGACCCCTGGCATCAGGCAGCAGCTTGCCGCTGGCGCTCCATGGTGTGGTTACTGCTCGCAGCGCAGGCAGCTGCGACCTGGCAGCCTCTCACGCCTGCACGTGCTCCTCCGCTGCTCCAGGTCAAAGCTGTCTCCTCTCATTTCAGCTGCTTCGCTGCACGTCAGGCATGCCGAAGGGCCAGGAAACGATGGGGTAATCCAGGTTCACCTACCGACTTCCCGCCTCAAATGCTCTCGCTGGTCCTCATGACAAAGCCATCGTGGCTTTTGTGAGTGCTCTGACCTGTCCCTGCTGCTTGGCTGCCCTGGGGCTACCCAAGCGGTTGTGCTGGCTAGCAGGTCCTCCAAATGGGCAGTGAAGAGCTGAGGACACACTTCAGCTCTGTGTTTGGAAGCAGGAGGTGATTACAAAAAGTGGAGCCCCAGACACGGCTGTTCCAGGGCAAAGCCATCTTCATGTTCATGCTGACTTCTTCCAAAAGTGCCAGTGCCACAGGCGTGTCACTGCAGCCTTTCCTGATAATTTTCCAGTCCTTGAGCTGTATCCTATCTTCATCTTCTGCAAGGCCGTTTTTGACTCTGTAGGCAGCCTGATCTCACTGTAAGGACTTGTGCAAAGAGTCCTGTGGCTTAAATAGGGTTGTGAAATGACTGACTGCATTTACCCAGTCTGTCTCAGGATCTGATTTCTGCTGTTAAAAGCTAAGGGCTTACATGGACATTCACATGGCCCAGCGAGAGAAACCTGTCAGGCTTCTCTCAGGATCTGGACTGACTTTCCTGCACCTTCCAGACACAGCATTAAAGACTCCATTTTGGAAAGCTTTAATGGTGTCTCTAAGCAGAGGCAGGTCTAACCTGGCCATCTGCCATGACTGCCGTGAGGTGGAATGGCTCCCCATTTTCCCAGGATCTGATGGATTTGTGGCTCTGATAGTAGCTGGGAAGTAAAGGAAAGTCAGAGCCAGGCCTATGCTCACAGGCAAAGGAAGAAACAACCAGAGATGAGTTTTAGGCAGCTCAAGGATGGAGAAGAAGGGATGAGTGGAATAAGCTGCCCTGTGCTGCAGGCTGGCATGCTCACACATGCTGTTCCCTCTCCAAACTGCAGGGTGCTTGGCCCCTTTGTCTTCTCACACACAGGGAGTGAGGCTTACTTGGATGCAGAATGCAGGTTGTGCTGGTGGACCTGTCCTGCTGACTGTGGAAACTTCTGACATCTGCTGAGTATGGACCAGGCAGAGGGCAGGCACCCCAGGAAGAGCGTGCCTCATCCCTGCATCATACATCACGAACAGCATGGGACTTATGCTCTAGCCCTGGAGCATCCAAGGCCTGGAGCTTTCAAGCAAGCTTAGAGTAGCAGGCATTTGCCCCCCTGCTGCCTACTAGGTACTACTGCAGATAGAATATGTGAAAATCACAGGGCAATCCCCTGGATTCCTGACTCCATCCCTTCTTGGTAGGAGCATTTTTTTGCTCTTGTGACAGTCACACTACCTCCAGAAATGCGTGTAGCGTAGGTGAGTCAGGGGCATGGTAAGTGCTGGAAGGGGCAATGTGGCTGTGTTTGGGAGGAGCTGGAAAGGCCGGAATGGTGGACATAGCTGGGGCGCTTTGAGCCAGGTGTTTAGTGGAACAGTCCTCGAGGGCTGTCACGCAAAACAGCAGAGAGCACAGATGCATATCGAGAGCCTTTTCCAGCCATCCCTTTGTAAAAAGGCTAAAACCGTAAAACACTTCCCTGTGACTGTGATCTTGCAGCGAGGATTTGCTCTACACCACTTCCCTTTTGCAATGTGCTTTTTTTGTCTTCACAAAAGGCTTCCTTGGCAAAAGGGAGCTGCCAGCTGGCCAGATCTGGCCAAGGGGCTAACGGAAGTATTCAGCTCTATGCAGTTGCACCAGCAAAATTGTCTATTCAAAGAAAAGTCATAGTTTTGACTCTGATTTTTCATCAGAGTTTATTACTCTAGGATCACTGCCAATATAATTTAATATTTTTTTTAGCTAAAATGAAAAAAAAATCCTAGCGTGCTCAAGTTGTACACTTTGAAAGCATCCCTCTTCCTGGCTGGTATCACTGCTGATTCCCCTCCGTTCGCTCTTTTTGGTCGAAATGGTCACTATCTTCTCAGTGTCACTTCTTTTCATCCCAGGAGTGGAGAAGAACGGTGTCTTACTCATTTCATTGAATTCTTATTTTTAAGTGATGAAAGCTTTTTAATTCCTGGTGGCTTTAATACCATCTCCCCTCCTCTTCCCCTTTTTAAACCACCTCTAAACCTTGGGGATGGAGCTGGCTGACAGGTTTCCTTTAATTATCCTCGCTCCCAATGCTCATCTCTTCCACGGTGCCTTCCAGGAACACCACTATGAAAGGTGCTATACACACAAGCAGTACGTCCAAATGGAAGCAGGGAACAAAAACAAAATGTCAAAAAATCCACCCTTAAAGAAATTAATAACAAATACAACCAGGCGCGTTTCATACGCCCCATTAGTCAGTAGTGCTCAGATACCATGGTGATGAGCCTCCTATAAATATTTCCACAGCAGCAAAACTGTCTTAAAGGGGCCACACGGCAGCTCACGTGCACCTGGATAGAGGACTCTTCTGGAGGCACCTCTTGTCCTGTCCAGACTGGACGGCTGGCACCTGAGCCACATGCCTAACGCATGATGCCTAGCACCATCCGCTTTTCTTTTGCCCGTCACAGCCAGGAGCAGTACAGCCCTGGCATTATGCCCATAATTCTGCAGTTTGACCCAATACATTGCTGGGGACAAGGGTGGTCTATGCTTTACTGTTCATCAGTCTCTCGAAGCCAAGGAACCAGGTGGACGCTGTGTCCTTTAGCAGCACATCCTCAGCATCACCCAACCTGAGCCTTCACCCAGCACAACCGCAGACAGCAGCTTGAAGACATGGCTCCTATGGAGCCAGACGTATGCTTGTTTATCTTCCCAGAGGCAAATGTTTGTGGAGCAGAATAGCACCTGATCAGGTCATTAGGCATTTGGGAGCTCCTGTTCACAGATCCTCCTGAACAAAAAGGAACCTAGCAAGAGGGACAGGGAGGGAGGGGAAAGAAACACACTCAGATGTTTAGCTTGCAGCAGCCAACTTCTGCCCACGCTGCAGGAGAGCTTTGAGTTTCTTGCCCTTGATGTAACCACCACCAGAAGTTTGTTTTCACAAACCCTTCTTGTCTTAAAAGCTACAACTCACACCTCACTACCTCATCTGAGAAGAAATGCCTAACCCTGTTATTAAGCTGTGGGCAGCATCACCTGGAGGGTGATTCTTCACACACCTGCTGCTGTTCAGAAATAAATGGGAAACTTCATATTGCAAAATAATTTTCAAAGGACAGCAGCTCCAGTGGAATATGGGGCATAAAAACAGAGAGAAATGATCCTGTGAAAAAAAAGCTGACCTAGCCTCGATGCTGAGAGCCCAATGCGTGGTTGCTCTGAGTGCCCATATAAAGGAACTAGGAACCACTTGGTGCTGCTACCTTACAAATGTTCCCAGTAGAAAGGCTACGAGTAGGACCAAAAGAATGCTATTTCTTGCCTATAACTTAGCGTACTCCTTGCAGCAAGAATTGGAAAGGGGTGGGAACATAAGCTGATTTGCCTTGTACCCTTTTTGGGTGCCTTCCCACAGCAGCTGTAGCTAGTTACAAGATAAGGCAGAGGAGGGCAATGTGAAGGCTGTATATATATGTATATATATATGCATGCCCTTGTGCTTGTGCTGAGTTTGTTTCTGGTACAGTCCTACAGGAGCACTTGGGGTAGGGATCAAACTCTTCTGCTGAAAATATGGCAGTTGCTGGTTAGACTGACTATAGGATGGGTGGACATGAAGAGACCTTCAGCCCTGATCAAGGAACTGCTGCTCCCTTGCTCTATTGCTGCAGGCAAGTCTTCTCCCCCCCCTGCAGTCTCCCCCACTGCATCCTGCAATCTTTCTGGCTTTCTAGACTGGTGTTTGCATGGTAGTTCCTAAATGTGTCCTGGATGTATTTTGTTTCCCTTAATTACACTTTTTAAATGATATCTTGAGGTGCTCAATAAACGGTGGCTATCTGGGTGCACAAGCAGCATGGAAACATATTGGTAACCCCCAGGTGCTGGGTTTGTTGATAAGTTACGTGTCTGCCCTATTTACACGGAGGCTAATCAGCTCTCGGTGGAGTTTCTTTTTGATCCTTTGGCCTATCTCAAGGGAAGCACAGCACTAACTGACAAAATGTGTATATTTTGGCTTTCAAAAACTATTACACTTTGCAACTGTCACCCAGACCTTGAGCTTTTTGGTTGCCAGGGAAACATCGTGGAAGATAACCTGATCGCAGCTGCGAACTGCATCCCTTCCTCTCCCGGTGCTCAACACGGGCTTCCAGAAATGCCCACTCTTAGCTCGGGGTATTTCATCTTTAAAAAGCAGGGGGTTGAAAAATAAGGTTATTTACAACCCAGAAGATATTTCTTTCTGAAATTAAACTATCTGGGAGGTCTTGCTGTTTGGGCTCAAAGCACGTGCAAGGCAGGGGCTCAGCAGCAGAGAGTTTTGTTGTGCTCTGATAATAGTGGTCGCTGCTGGAGAGGCCGCAACCCTGCCCAGATAACGTGGGATGGAGTCAATGAGGGTTTTGTACAGCATCAGGTCCGTGTTTGAAGTGCTCAGGCTCTCTGGAGCCATCAGCTTGGAGCATCACAAGCTTGAGTCAGTGCTGTATGCTCCAGATAAGATAGATGGACCTCCTCTCTAAGACCTGTCATAAAAGGGGAAGCACTGAGTTGTCCCAGGTGACTGTGAGGGATCACATGCCTCTTCTTGCAGCGAGGGAACCTTGTGCTGTTGTTCTCATCAGAAACGTTTCTTATTCTCCCCTTGTATGTTACCTGATGTGCCATCAGGCAGAGGTGGGATGCTGGAGAATCTCACTCCAATTCTCTTTCTGTGCCAGCCACGGCCAGTAGGGAAGGCAAAAGCCCATGCTGCGTCATAAGCAGTAATAGCACCAAGCATCCCTGCCTGCTTCTCCAGCCCTTGGAGAGGTGCAGCGTCCCTGGACGCAGCTGGTGGTGAGCTGTTCTTTGGGGTTGGAGCAAGGAGAAACCAGACAGTCTGGGGCTGGGCAGCCAGGCGGCTGGGGGGATGCAGGCTGCGGGTCTGCCACGTGTGCTGGCATCAGTTCTGGTGAGGGAGAAGGGGGGACAGGCACGTGGGCCCCAGGAAGCCGGGTGTGTGTCTTCCCCTTCTGGTGTGGCACAACAGCACTTTAAAGACACGAGAGGCAGCTCTTTTTCCTGACACTCAAAGAACAGGTTGACAAGCTGCTGTCAGGGAAATGCTGTCTAACTCCCTTTCCCCCAATAATTTCCCTGATAAAACTGCAGTGCGGTGGAATCAAATGGTGACAGAAACCGAGGGGGAATAGATATGTTTTCCATATTACTTTTTTTTTTTTTTTTCAAGTGTGCATCTGCGTTTGGAGCCATGTGCACACCGGTAAATCTCTCCAGTTCAAAGAAATGTTTTTAGCATTCAAATCCAACCTTTAGTGCTTCCCCCTCTGCTTAAGAAACAAGAAAGCCTTGAAGATGCTCCCAGCTTGCATGGTATTAAAAAGACATCTTGGCTGAAGTGGAAAATAGCATCTCATGTTTTACTTCGGGTTACATGTGCAGAAAGCCCCTTTGCTACCCCTTTAGGTGGTGCTGTGAAAAGTCCTCTCTGCTGAGGAAAAGCGAACTGTAGGTGGAAAGGGGGGAAGCAGGAGGGAGAAGAGGGCTAGGATTATAAAACTACCTCACAGGCAGACAGCTTGTGTCCTGAATCATGCCAAAATAACCAGAAGCAAACCTGGGAGTGGGACTGGAGTGCTGTTGTGCACTTGGGTGTGAGAGCGAAGTCTGGCCCTTGATGGACATACTGCCATTGAAACCTCCTGGGATGCTGCTTGCACCAGTCACTTTCCTTAGGTGGTTGACTGAGGTTCACTGATGCTTCCTCTCCTCATCTCAGTCAACAGGAGAGGACTTCCTGGGTGGGCAGGGAGTGGGAAGGGGCAGGAATCACAGCATCATTAAGGTTGGAAGAGATCCCCAGGATCATCCAGTCCAACCGTCCCCCCACCACCTATTACCCACTAAACCATGTCCCTAAGTACCACATCCAACCTTTCCTTAAACCCCCCCAGGGATGGGCACTCCCCCCCTCCCTGGGCAACCCGTTCCAATGACCGACCACCCTTTCCGAGAAGAAATTTCTCCTCATCTCCAACCTGAACCTCTCCTGGCCCAACTTGCAGCCTTGTTCCCCCTTATCTGCAAGAAGAGGCTGACCCTCAGCTGGCCACAACTTCCTTTATGGACTGAGTCAGAATTATTTCAGAAGTGCAATATGGAGGTTGTCCCACAGCTGCACCTTCCTACCTCATGCTCGCTCTCCTACACTGAAAGAGGTGGCATTTCCAGGCAGCTTCCCACCAGCTCTGTGCCGTGTGGCTGGTGCCTCTCCTCATCGCCTGGTGCTAGGCTGGACCTGTGCCTGTGTGGCTCTTCCCCTCATCCAGTACCTGCACTGTTTCACCTCCCTAAGGAAAGTTGTCATTATTTGATTTTGTTAGAAACTTTTACTGTAAGAGCCCATGTTTGACATCCTAACTCCTGCCAGGCTTCAGTGAGGGTCCCAATAAGATTTTGGAGAAGGGGCTTTCTCCACTTCTCAGTCTTCAGTCAGCAGAGCAGGGGAAGAGCTGCTCGCATCCCTCAGAGCTGTACCCATGGCAGGCTGGCCAGCCCTTTGTTAGTATTCAAAGCAGAGCATTTTACTGTTAGGATGGATATAAATTGCTTTAAGGCAAATCATTGAGGTTTCATTTTGCTTTCCAAAATATAACAGCTGCTCACACTACATTTGCTGAAGAGTTAGAAACCCTGCAAGGGTTTGTCTGTGAGTTCTGGCTTAGGTCATTAGGATTAATTTAAGCAATTGCCTCGCCCTTTACTTCAAAGGGCTTAGGTCTATTTCACTCGGAGATGAATTTGCCCCAAAATTTATGTATCTACAGGTCCAATATTCTTTTGTACTTACCATCCTCAAAAAAATAAATGGATGTCTTTTGGTAGAAGAACACCAGACTTTGAGTAGAGGAAATAAAGCAGGGTGACTTAAAATACATGAAATGCTGCTTTTTTCTTTTATTTTCTTTTCTTTTTTTCAAACAAGCTACAACAAATTCCTTATCACTCAGTCCTTAGGAACTGCCTTAGCAGCGCAGTGGAAGAATTGATTGCATAAATGCCAGCTGTAACACTCTTATTTTTGGTAACAAGGCATTACTAAAGGCAGATTAATTCAGTGCTACGCTCCAATAAGACCAGTGTCCTTTTGCCTGGACCGGCTTAGGAACCCTTTGCTACCTAGTTTTTGCTTTCAGTTGTGTAGAGGGGGAGTCCTGTCAGGGTTCAAAGCACACACCTGTATTGCAGCAAGAAGTCGTGAAGGGTGTGCACATACAGCTTAATTGTCAGGGGACACCAGCTTCAAGCAGAGTCAGACTGTTTTCAAATGTAATCATGACATCTAAGAGGATGATCTTTGAGAGATCAGAGAGAGGAAATTATTCTCTTGCTTTGCACATCTGAGTGCAGTTTGGCTACAGTCAAATTGGCTGTTTCAGCCTACGCTGTCAGTTTGCTCTTATCTCTCTTTCCTCTTGTTGTATTATTAATAATAATAAAAAAAGTTAAAGATGGCAGTAAAGACCTATCTGCATGGGGCAGGGCCGGAGCCACCGGTGGCCTGTAAGTTAACTGTGGATGGTGACCAGCAGTTGAGCGTCCCTCAAAGGGATGTGCCAGCCCCGGGGATGGCAGGAAGCTCTTTGCCGCGCTGCCTGGAGGTGTTTGAAAGGCACAACTGCTGGATTTAAGCTAACTCATTTGCTTCATCTTCCCTGCCTGCCTTCCCTCCCTCTCTCCCCTTGCACAGCTGCATTTAGTAATGAAGCTGGCAGCATTAGAAAGTCACTAGAAGTACCCCAGCTGCCTCCATCGGTTCACGGGGAGAACGACTTTGTAGCTGCTCTTAGTCAGCCCATTAATTGCACATAATAAGGCATTTAGTGACAGAAGGATGGTTGATGAGCCTTAGCTGAAATAACAAGGGCCTGCCAAGAGCTGCGTTTCCTTTGTTAGGGAGGAGCACAGAGGGTCCTAGCGCTGAAGTGTGGCGCTTTAGTCCTGCAGGGGCTGGAGCGGTGAGAACCTGCTGCTCCCTGATCCAGAGGGCACACGGATGGCGCAGCACTGAGCGGGGAAGTGCAGCCCTGCATGCCAAAGCACTACTGTGGCTGATATGTGCTGGGGAGAGTGAGTCCGGCTTGCGCTGCAGTGCTCGCCTGGTGAAAGCCACAGGGTGGTACCCCCCTGCTGGGGAGGTCAACTGGTGGCTGTTTGCTGTCTGTCTGCAGGGGTCTTCCTCAGGCAAAGTATTGCCTGCATCCTCACGCTGCCAAGCGCCTGACAAGAGAGGAGTCATTCGCAAAGGGCTGGATGTGTGACCTCCGTCATGAAGGAGCAGGGCTGGATGGATAGAAACCCAATGTGAACTGTGGAACCATGCTGGTCCTGTTGGGTTTAATGGGAAAATGAGTAATGGATTGGGGTGGGTGCTGGCCCCAGCTGTCAGACGGATGCTTCGTTGCTGCCAGTAGCCCAGAGAGGAGGAGGTGGCAGTGATGGGGGGATGCACTTGGTGGCTGTCCCTGCAGGGAGGAGTGTGAGGGGTGTCCTTGCAATGCAGACAGGCTTGAGTGGGGCAGCTCAGCTCCTCGTTAATAAAGCAGCTGTTCACACAACAGCAAGCTGTCTCACCAACCTCAGTTGTTGGTGTTATGGGGCTCCCTGCACCTCGTTGCCAGCTCAGCTCTGTGGGGGAGCAGGTCAAAGAGCTGTCATGCCAGAACCTTGCAGCTCCTGTAGGTCTCAGTAGGGAAACAGATAGTGACAGCATCCATGCTGGAAGAAACCAGCCCTTGGGGGAGCCCAGGGCAATCCCCCGCGGCCAGGGAGCAGGCAGTGCATGTCTGAGCACACAGACTGCTGCCACAGCGCCTGCCTTGCCTGCGGTGTGTGTCACCCCAAAACTGCCAGCCAGGTTTTGCTGTCCCTCGAGGCCCACAGCTGGAGCATCTACCTTGGTTTGGGTCTGTGCAGCCACCCAACTGGTTGGCACATCCCTCACCTGCGAGAAGGTCTGTGCTAACAGTTGGCAGGAGGTATTTCTTTGTCTGACTGAGCACTTGGGAATCTAAACATCTCTCCAGGCTAGTTTACTGTTCTCCTTATCTATTTATTTTGTTTTAATGCCTCAGTCCTGAAGAGCACTACTTCTTCTAGAGGGACTGGATATTTCACAAAGGGATGTAACTATTTCCCCTGCGTGGAGAAACAAGAGTACAAATGGTGGGTTCAAGCACAGGTTTTCCAGGCCTAAACTCTTGCTTCATCATGTAAGGTCCAGAAGGACCAGGAGGCAGATCTGGCACAGAAACCCGCCTGCCTCCGGGAGGGAGGGCAGCATGTAGCTGTGTGAAGGAAGAGAGGGAACAACAGTTTTCTGGGTCAGGCTACAGAGGTGGATTTTGGCTTGTATGGAAGGTCCTGGGAAATGCAGAGGATTTTCAGATCTGCTGGTTGTGAGACCTGCGTGGGTCTTTCACGAACCCCTTTGCAGTGGTTGATGGGAACGTTACTCTGCTGAGGTGGGCACATCCTGGGTGGATTGAGGCGGCTGCCCCACAAGCTGAGCGATGCCATTCGCTCTGAGGCGTGGGTGTTACTGCTGCCACCTTTATTACTATTTTTAATTAACACCCTGTCATGATCTGGCAACCTTCCTACCTGTCCTACGCCTCAGGACATCTGGCTGAGGACTGGCTCCCTTCTTCCCCAGGGCATCCTTGACAGTGAGTCCAGTGCTCGGAGGCAGACAGCTCCTCCAAGCCACAATATCGAAGCACGCTGTTAAACAGCTATTCATCCCCATGCTCGGCTCTGGTGCCGTCCTTATTCCCTGCTGTGTCCCTCCAAGGAGAGAGGCAAGGACCTGGGCGCAGCTGGCAAGTCCTGCTGTTGGCAGCAAGCCTTGCACTGATGCTTTGGTGGGGAGGAAGGGGGCAGCCTTGCTTTGCTGGCGTGCCTTGTTTGTTGTAAAACTGAGGGGAGAGGACATAAGCTATGAGCACGCAGCTGATGTCAGGTCCTGACTAGCATCCTACCCACAGCCTTTCTTTTTTGCTCTGCTTGCCTCCACCTGGGAGGAGAGCTGGAAAGCTCTCCTTCTTTGTCTCTCTCCCCCTAAAGCTTCCAGCCTCCCTCTTCTACTCCTCTAGTCTAGATAGTCTTGCGCTTTTACGACTTTTGAGGTTTTGCATTAAGCTTTTCAATACCTGGAGACCTGAGGCATACACTGCTCATAAGAGTAAGAAGCTCTGTGGCTGGAGCCCATGAGTTTTGTTTTCTTTTCTGCAGGGAAACGTGTGTTTCCTCAGATCTCAAAAATCACCTCAGAGAAGAAGTCTTGAGTAGATCTTAGCAGATCTTTGGTGGGATGCAGGGAAGTCTTATTTATTTATTTATTGACCGAAAAATGCAGCTTTAGCTGTTAAATAATTTTAATTCCTTCCAGAAAAAAGCTGTTGCAATTGGTTTGGGGTTGTTTGTTCTTTTGGGGGTGTGGGGGTTTGTTTTTGTTTTTTTCTTTGGAGTTTGGGTGAGAGAGGGAGGTTTGTCATGCTTTTGCAGGCTAGATTTAGAGGGAAAGGTCTTTGGCCCCACTTTCTACATGGGGAAAGAAGCACCAGGGCTGGTTCCTCCTCTTCTCGCCCTTGACCCCAGCCTCTCCAGCCACCTCTGCTGCCCTGCACGCTAGCCTCGATGCAGTAACCAGCAAAATGGCCCTTCAGAGAGGAACTCAGATGAAGTTGCCTTTGCTACTAAGTGGAATGGGAGTGAACTGGCTCAAGGCAGATAGCTTTTTGGAGTGCAACCTTGAGCAGAAACAGGGATGCCAAGGGTGGTGTTCATGATCAGGTTAAAGATCCTGGCCTGAGCCCAGCATGGGGATGCGAACTGGGCTCCCCATTGCTTTGTAACCACTTGCCTATAGGGTGTTGTGCGTTGGAAATTACCTCTTCCCCTGCCCAGCACAGCACCCTGGTGCTGCACTGCCAAGTCCTTCTGGTGCTTCTGAGACCCCAGGGGAACAGACCCACCAATGCAGTCAGATCAGGCCATGCTGGCTGGATGCGACATGGGTAGAGAGACCAGTTACAGTGCAGCCATGGGGTCAGAGGCTTCGGCTGGGGCAGTAGCAATCCAGCTGGGTTGCTGGGCACGTACTGCCATCCTGGCTTTCACACCTCTGCTGGGCAGAGGAAGAGCAAACCCAGCAGTGGCTCAGCGAAGCTCCTGATCTGAGCTTTGATCGTGCTCTTTTCAAAAGGGAGACCAGACATGACTGTGAATCACAGCCACATGGGTACCATTTAAAAAAAAAAAAAAGGCAGTTTCCTGCCTTGGAAACCACACCAAAAGGGTTCTGCCATTCCTGCGCACCGCAGCGCAGGCTGCTGAGCAAATGGCTGCCCCTCTGGCAGGCACACGTTACCTCCTGGCTCTCCCCCACAGCTCCAGCTCCCGCATGCTCAGGATGCAGGGGACAGGAGCATCGCAACCTGGGCTGTCCCAGCTGTACGCAGCATCCTCACACCTGACGTGCTGGGGCAACACGCTCTCCGGTGTTGCTTTGTGCTGCTGTAAAATCTGAGTCAAAGAAGTGAAGACTAGCCAGAGCAATGCTAAACACTCTGGAAATTCAGATCCTAATGCCTGTGCCTGGAGCCCAGAGGTTTCTGGTGGGAGGCCTTTCGCTGTAGAAAGGGTCTATTATAGAGAGCTAACTCTCGGACAGGGACTGCCAGAGTGAGCTCCACCAGGAAACAGACTTAATCCAATAAGCAGCTCTTACCTCCCGATCAATGCCGGACCTCTGCCCCCTCAGCCGTGTTGCTGGAAATGCCATTATTCAGGCAGAAGGCAACACCAATGCTCTGACAGCTCTGGTCTCAGCCAAGGGGCACGAAAGGATGAGAGAGCCTTCGGACTCACGGTGGCCACACATCCCCTGTGGCGTTGAGCTGCTCCTCTGGGCACGTCTGGGGGTGCCCCCATTAATGCCAGAGCAGGATACTGCTGACCGAGGTCTTTCTTGCGTAGCTATTGCCAGACCCAGAGTGTCGCAGCTGCATATTTCCATGCCAAGTGTCTGCCCCAGGCTCATATTTTTTCCTGTTTTAAACAGAAGCTTCAGAAAAATTAGTTCAGTTGTTTCTCAGAGTAAGACTAAGGGAAAATATGTTCATAAAATGTCTTACTGTGCTTGAGAACTGCAAGCATCTCCAGCCTCAGTGGAGACCTACAGTCAGTCACCTACTTCCCACATGGAGTCATGAAGCGATGCCCAGCCGTCCCCCTCTGCTGCATGTACTGCATGCTCCTCATGTTTTGGATACTGTGGGATGCTGGGGTCTCCTCTGGAGGAGTACGGAGCTGTCTGAGCATATCAAGTGTTAGGTAATAAAACTTAAAACTTAGGCATTTTGTACTACCAAAGCTGGTAGATGCATATCTCTGTGTCTTAGTCTCACCACTGTCTTCTGCTGCTCTATTTTACAGGGCTGCAGTGAAAATCAACTCATTAATATATGATATGCATCCAGATGCTGTAAGCATGATCTCGAGAGAACAGTGCATGAGGAGACTACTGGGCAGCGTGCAGAAGGTAAGGGATGTGGCCTCACTCTGACTAGCAAGGTTAAACCGATGTTACACTTGTGCTCGTCAGGCAGTCCCACCCAGTCCAGCACTAAGGCAGGTAGGAAACTAGTGGGGAAAAAGCATGCTAATGAACCCAAGACTCTTTCCCTCTCCAGTTTCAGTTGCTCTTCTTGTAGGGACTGAGAGGAATTCAAGCTATTTGTTCCTGGCTGCCAGACCCTAGCTTCTGGGCTGTTGTCTCTTATTTGTTTTCAGTTGCCAGGCTCCTCACAGTGATCTATTCCTTCCTGCGTACTTCAGTATTCCACCCTATGGGTAATGCTCTCCCCTTTGTCACCAAAATATTGCGTTTGCATACCCCTGGTTTTTTTCTGTGCTAAAGTTGCTTAAAAGACGTGAAACAAGAAAACAGCAGGCTGAAAGGAGTTTCAGCGTGTCCTCCTTTCCGTGCTGCCTGCTACCAGCTCCTTTCTAGATGGCTTGCTACTCATCTTCCAGTGCTTGCACTAATCCTCAGCTTTGCTGGCTTAACTGTTAATTTTCCACTAGCACACGTTTTCTGTGAAGTCCAGATAGATGTGATCTACTGCCATGCTTTTGTCTAGGAAAGTATATCGCGAAAGCAGTACCATCTGTGCAGAACGTGACTTACCTGTTATAAAACCCACCTTGTGTCTGATTTTTATCTAACTTTGTCTTCCATGGAGGCCTTCCCCTCACGTGCATGCACAGGTATGCAAAGCTTTACCGCTTATGTACTGCCTGTGGGCACATCTGTGTGTCCACCCAATGCTGTGCTCTAGTCATCTAGTACCACACTTCCTCCTCCTCCCCTACTTGCTAGATCCTTTAGAAAGCTCTGCTACCAACCCCTTGTTTTATTTTGACAGCTCCCTCTGAATTTTGGTCTGGAGCTTGTCTGGCTGTCCTCTTTGCCCAGCTGAGCACATCCGCCTTTCACTGGAAATGTCCATGTCCACATTCTCATCTCTATCAACCTTTGTACGTTTCCTCTCTTGTTCCCCATCCTCCTCCTCACTGAGAACTCAACCTGGTATTTCCTTCCTTTGACATGAGAGGTCAAATCTCAATTTTCTTTTTGATAAAACAAAACAAATTGAGTGCTTTACAGGTCTGCTGAAAAAGTTTGGGTGTTTTCCCCCTGGTGCACTGAGATTATTTGGCTCCTTCTATACCCGGTTCTTACCGCAGTCTTTTCAGAGTGTTGTCACTGCTCTAGAGGCAGTGAGCTGGGAATTCGTCTGGCTAATGTGAATCGAAGGTGCATATGACTTGCTTACTCATTATTCCCAGAGCATGTGTCCATCATCACCCTCTCGCCACAGCTTTATGCTGTTAGTTCGTATTCCGCCACGACCTCCAAAATCCCTCGCAGAGCCTCTTCTTTCCAGACATGGCACCCGAGGAGCCTGCCTGGCATTCTTTATTCCAGGAACAACTTCTGGCAGTAAGATGCCATTCGTTTAAGTGGGTTTTGCTCACTGAGCTGTAGAGATTGCTTTGCGCGGTTGCCCTGTGCTCCTCATTATTCATCACTTTGAATCTCTTTGTCATTTATGCACTGTAACCGCACTGAGATTTGGATTTGCTTCCTAGTCATGAAAATGCTGGAAAGTGTCAGTTCTCAAGCAGCTCCTCGAAGAACCCTGCTAGAAACACTCCCATCTGAAGATGATTCACCACTGACAATTACTTGTTGAGATCTGGCAGCCAGCACTTAATCCAGTTAACGTGTGGTTTATTGATATTATATGCTGCTAATTATTTAATCAGAATGTTGCACAGTCAAATGTCAAATGCCTTACAACAGTCCTCCCTAAAGTTGACTTGGAGTCAGCCTTGGAGTCAAGTGGTAGGTGTGATGTGTGTCAAGTTAATGTGTCACCTCATCAGAAAAGGCCCACAAAACTATCAGAGTCAGTTGTCAAATATATTCCTATCCTCTAATTTGCCATCGTATGAGACCCGCTGTGAAACTCTCAGGAACTCCACACCAGTTTCGCAGGGCTTGTTGCTGCCTTAGCATGTGCCCGCACATCCTTCGGTGCAGAAGGAGCTTCACTGCCCTCTGAAGTTTTTTCCTTTCTGCAGCTTTCCTCCACACAGCATTAGTGTGTGGTTGTCTTCAGCTGGGGAGCGTACCTGATGCTCAAGCCTAGGCAGTCCCCAGGGAAAATTGAACATGCAGCATATGGTCTCAGTATCATCTGTCTCCAAAGGCAGTTGCTTGTGTAATTATTCATCTAATCCCCCTGCTCCTTCTGGTGTGTGTAGGGGGGAAACCTGGAATTTGGGGGAGCAGAGAAGACACTGAAGAGCACTCAGTCCTACAGGAGATGTTCACTCACTTCCCTATTAAACCTCAGACTGATGCACCCCTCTGAAAAGACCAGTGATGGCATATGCTTCTCTGGCCCAAGGTGGAGCCCGGAGAGACCGTGTTCTGGCAGGAGTTAGGGGCACAGAGGCAGCCAGGAGACAGGCAAAGCTCTGAGGACCCATTCCCTCCTCTCTGCATTGCCATTGGGCCTTGTAACTAGGATGTACTCAGCTTAAGTCAGCTGGTAATTGCATACAGTGATAAATAGTAAGAAACAGGAGTTCATCACAAACAAATGAGCCTCAACTAACCTCATTTCCTTTTTTGACAGGATAACAAGCTTAGAGGATAAATTCTCCCCTGCCAGAATTTGTTCCTCTGCTGCCAGCCACCTCAACAATTACCAAAACCCCATCCTTCCTCTTTGCTAACTTCCTGGCTGCTTAAAGCAAAGGCGGGTTCAGACCACCCTCCTCAAGTTTTGGATTTAGTCCCACAAGTTTTTTCCCTGCAGGCTGGTGTAGTCATTGCCTATCCTTCCACCCTTTCCTCTGGAGATGCTCGAGCCTTCCCACCACCTGCAGCTGCCAGGAGCACCGGGCTGTGTGCTGACAGGTACGTGGGGCTCTTGTACTCGTTACTGGGCTGGCTGGAGAAACTTAAAGTCAGCCTGAAATGTGAAATATCTCTATTTCTCTCTGGGCACCATAGGGTAAAGTGAGGATGCTGAGCTCAGTTGCCTTGCTGGGGAAGGGACTGCCCAAACCTCACTTGGAGAAGGCTGCAGCAAAGGATGAGGTCAGGCGTGCACACCCCTGACCCGGGTGGCGATGAGCTGCTTTGGCTTGGGGTCAGCTGCTGTCTCTTCTTGTGGCCCTTTGGCAATGCCTCTGCAAGGGCGCATCGTCCCACAGTTGTGGCCTCGCTTCTTGGCTGCATGTTCCTGCTATATCTTATCCAAGGGGAGAGCACAAAGGCCCTCTCTAGGGCAGTGTTGTTTGAAGGTCTTCCCGATAGCCAGGAACTAACAGGGACAGAGCCGCGAGCAGGCCCAGCGGGACCCCTTTTTCTTCCCAGGGCCAAACGAGGTCTTGAGAACTGAGCCCAGCTTGCTGATGGCACGAAGAGCCACGCATCCTCAACCAAAGCTTTGTATTTCACATCCTCCACTGAGGCCAGCACGGTGCTCAGAGCTATCCCAAGGTGGTTTTTGCTGAGCCAGCAGCAGGCAGTTGTACAGTATGGTACGCAGCTCCGGGGTCATGCTTCTACTCCTGGCAGCAGCTCCTCGCAGGGCAAGCAAGCACAAGGAAGGCCCTTGCTGCCAGCTAAAACTACGTAATGCCTTAGCAGGCAAAGCTGTTTGGTCTTCAATGAGGAGCCAAGGTTTGGGATGCTCTGCTTGTAACTCAGGTTTTGGAGTGCTCTGGATATCTGACACCTCTAAAACATCTGGCCACAAGATGCAGAGCGGCAGGTACACCAGTGTAGTGCTCCAGTAACATGCTGTTTAGCAGCAGCCTGAAAGGACCTTCTTTTCCAGGCTTCAAGTCCTGGGCATGATGCTCATCTTCTCTGGTGACCCTTTTCACGGTACCTTTGTGCAAATAAGAGCCTGGAGGCTTACCTCCTCTTAGGTGAAAGCACCGTGGAAAAGGACATATTTAAATAATTAAAAAGCACTTTTCTCCATTCACTCTCTATGCTCATTCGTTGTGTCCTTGCTGAGCACAGTTGTGTGCAGCGCTCAGAAGAACCTTTTGCCTATTTCTCCCAATTGGTCAAGGGCTTTAAGAGTGAAATCAGCAGCATTCAAAACGAAGCAAAACTCTGCCGGCATTAGTTTTTTCCTAACAAAGTCAAATTTGCCCATGGTTTATTTTGAGGATTTGTTAAGGTGTGCAACCTGGATCGAGATCCAAGTGGTGCTGGCAGGACAAAAGTCCTCCCTGCGTCACAAAGGCACATGTTTCTGGGGCACCATTTGCAATGTGGCAGCCCCTCTGTGTCAGGAGAGTAGCTGGCCATTTCCAGTGGGCTGACCTGCTGCCTGCTCAGAGACTCACACTGCCTGCAGGTCTTTCTCCAGAAGTGCTGAGCATGTACAGTTCCACTGACTCTTTGCGGACAAGCTGTGTGGGTTTGACAGGTTAGATCCATAGTTTGGGGGATTTTTATCACGTTTAGTGACATCTGAGAAACGGCAGATAAAAATACAGTTCAATCTTAACCCTGCCTGCAGATTAGCATTTTAACCAAGTTCCCACTGTGCTGGATGAACGACGTCAGAGCGCTTTTCCTTATAAGAAACTACCGCTTGAGTGCAACTCTGATGCAAGAGCAGATCGATCTGCCCCTTTAGATTACAGTTGCTCTGAAGTTTTGGACTTGTTCTGAATACAGAATTCAAAACAAAGCTTACGAGACTGAAAACCTGTGTGGACTGAGAATAAGGTTTGTGCAAACCCCTGCCAAGCAATAAGGCAGCTCCCCCTGGCTCCGAGACCTGAACGTTCCTCCCCAGCGACGCTCAGGGGTGAGGGGAAGATGGTGCTTCTGTGAAAACGCTCAGTCCTGCAGCTCTGGGTTAAGTGGAGGCTCTCACAAAGTGCTGCGCTCGGTGTCTTTCACCTGCAGTTTGCCAGTGGGAGCGGAGGCAAATCAACAGTTTGCTCAAGAAAGTATCTTTACAATTCAGCACATCCGTTATCGAATGTGTAACTAAAAGATGCCCGCTCCACTGCTTGGCAGGTGTCTGACTTTTTCATATCTTGGATTCTGGCTCCACAGACACAATCTGGTTTTCCCAGAGCTTCTTCCTGCTGCGTATTTGCCTTGGGCTTAGATGGGTCACTAGGGCTTTGGATTGCAAAAATCAGATCGGATGCTCCTATCTTTTGTTTTCAACAACAGGGACAAACTTTGCCCTTTGCAGTGCCCGCAGGGCAATGAGTAATGAACGTTTATGGGAATATCGGTTAGCTCCGATAATAACCTGCCCGACCTTGCTGGGGAGAATCCCTTCTGCCCTTGCAAGACAGAAGTGAGTCTCCATCTCTGTAGCTGTGAGTCACCTGCCTTCAAGGTCCTTTGAAGCAGGTGGGGGAGGCTCTTCCCTGCCTGCCTGCTCCAAGGGAATGGAGATACAAGCTCTGGTGGGCATGCTTGCTGCTCACATACCACTATGAGTATAGGCATGGCAGTCCACAGCCCGCTAGCTATGCAAAAGTTTACCTTAAACCAGGTAAATTTCCCTGTACAGCTTGGAAAAAATTGTGCTCTATCCTGCTATACCACTATATGAGCTACCTGCCTTCAAACGTGCTTCTGGATGGTGCTTATCTTCTTGCTCCTTCTGCTCCCCTGCTCAGCCTGCTGCCCCCTCTCCTGGCTTCGACGATGCTGACCCTTCTGCAGCAAACAGCCTCTTTTCATCCCTGAAAACAGGGAACGCAATGCCCTCAGCTTCTGGGCACAGGCTCTGCACCATTAGTCTGAGGGACTGGGGACACCCCAGCTCCTGTCTCAGTATTCAGTGGCATGCTGAGGGCTTTTTCTGCAGGAGGAGTGGAAAAAGCCATAGGTGACTGGCAAGGGTGCTCAGGCCTCACCAGCATTCATCCTGGGCTGCATCAAAAGCAGTGTGGCCAGTAGGTCAAGGGAGGGGATTCTGCCCCTCTACTGTGCTCTTGTGAGACCCCACCAGGAGTACTGTGTCCAGCTCTGGCGTCCCCAGTACAGGAAAGACATGGAGCTGCTGGAACAAGCCTAGAAGAGGGCCACAAAGTTGATCAGAGGGCTGGAGCACCTCTGCTATGAGGACAGGCTGAGGGAGTTGGGGTTGTTCAGCCTGGAGAAGAGAAGGCTCCAGGGAAAACTAATGGTGGCCTTCCAATACCTAAAGGGGCCTACAGGAAAGCTGGAGAGGGGCTGTTTATCAGGGATTGTAGTGACAGGACAAGGGGCAATGGGTTAAAACTAAAAAAGGAGGGATTTAGATTAGATATTAGGAAGAAATTGTTTCCTGTGAGGGTGGTGAGGCCCTGGAGCAGGTTGCCCAGAGAAGCTGTGGAGGCCCCATCCCTGGAAGTGGTCAAGGCCAGGTTGGATGGGGCTTTGGGCAACCTGGGAGGGTGTCGCTGCCCATGACAGGGTGGTTGGAACTAGATGATCTTTGAGGTCTTTTCCAACCCTAACGATTCTATGATTTGAAGGAGCATAGCACTTGCTGGGAGAAGAGGAGAAATCCTGTGTATGCTTCCTATTCATCCCTCAAGGCAGGGCTGCCATCTCACCACCTCTGCTGCCTCTCTACCTCTTCCATCTCCCGCACTGAACAGCACCTTTATGTTCACAGAACAGGTTCTTCAGTGTATCTCCACATCTTCAGAGGCTCTCAGGAGGTTCCTGTGGAAGGAGAGGGGGTTGCACCTGGAGTACAGTTTCTCATTCTGAGCTGCTCAAGGTCTCCCTGCTGGCAGAGAAGGTAGGAACCTGTTTCACAGACTGCGTGTGTACATTTCCCACTAGCCCCTGGGATTTAATTTTAGGATTCCCTTCAGGTGCCTTGCTTTCCCTGTCCATCTCCACAGGACATTGTCGCAGTGCACCACTAGCTAAGGCAAGATCTGTGACAAGAGGCAGCGGAGCTGGTGGCCTCTCTCATGGAGTTCCCACCACTGGGCCACCGTGATTACAATCAGATAATCAGAGCTGATGCATGAACAAAATATTACTGTCCAAAAATCCTCCCCTTGCCATCTTCCTGCATGTCTTGGCGCTCTTTGCGGTTTGCTTGTGCGCAGCAGCCTGTGTAGCTGAGTACAGTTCTGGTATGGTTTGTCCTCCTCTATTCTTCTTGTTTAGCCCTCCCTTATTGAATCTGATTGACTCTGAGGCCATTGATTATAAATAAGGTCTTGAGGGAAGGTCTGATGGGTTTTGCTCTGTTTTTACGCAGCAGGCTTTGAGTTCTGGTTGGGAGCCATTGAGCATTGCTGCTGTATTAAATGATGGTCAGTGATAGGAATGCAGTCACCACTTAATACCCCAAATTGCTGCTTTTAAGTGGGCAGGGTTTGGCTTTTGGCCAGATCTCCGTGCTCCTGGCAGCATGATTCATTACCTTGTTCTGGCAAATGTATTTTCATCTGCTAGTTTAAATCTGATTTCTAGTACTCCGTGTGGTTCTCACAGCTGAGGAATTTCCTGCCCTTTATCCACCCGTTCTCTTCCAATCTAGGCTAAAATCAATACACTTAAATAAATAAAGCCATTGGGCTTGCAAGTACCTCCTGCTGTGTCAGCAGCAGAAGTTAAGCTGAGTGACCAAAGATTAGTTAAGCCATTTTCTTCTTCTTTAAGTAAATTTACTGTTCTTGAGGCACACCAGATGTGCCTGGGAGATGGCATTTCTCTGCATGACCACAGCAGGGAGGGTTTACCAGCCAGCAGATGCGAGAACATGCCTCAGCTCCCCGCCGGTGGCAGCTGCCTTCCTGGGGAGTGGTCTCTGTCCTGGTCTGTTGCCACCCCTACCCCTTAGGGTCTGGTTTACCATCATTTTCTGGCATGGATGTTTTGTGATGGGGATGTTCTGCCACCGAGTTCAAGGGGATGGAGGCCACAGGGGGCAGCCCCATCCCTAAAGCACTTCCTAGGTGTTGCTTTTGCTTCCACAACAGACATGATTTTCAGGTCTGCTGCTTCTGAGAGGGTTATACAGTGTGTATAGAGAAACCTTCACGCAGCTCCTGTCTGTCCTGCAGAGGGGGATGATGGCAGGAGCATCCTCCACCAGGATTCACACGTAGCCCTTTCTTCTGGGGCCAGGGGAAAAGGTGAGGGCGGCAGGACCTTCAGGCCTTCTCTTTCCTCCCTGATGCCAGGAGTTACCCCCCCAAGCACTTAGTTCAAGAAGCAAGAAACTAGAGGGGTGACTGTAGACAGATTTGGGATTTCTAGACAATGCCTTAAGGTTTCTGCAGCCCTGCTCTTGTGCATGGGGCATGGAGAAATGAGGGTCTTGTTGGTGAGCAATGTGGCATACTTCCTGCCCTGGACTTGGTGCACTGCTGCACCCTGGGCAGAGAAGACCCCAGTGCAGAGGAAGACAGATCCTCTCCTGCCTACCTGGGCAGAGGCCCCAGTTCTCCACAGAGCCTTGTAACTCAGCTTTGCATTCATGTGAAGAGCAGTGGTAGTGCTCCTGGGCTTCTGTTTGGTACCAGCTTCCAAATCACAGTACAAACCCTGCTGCAAAGGTCCTCCCTTGAGTTGGCAGAATGTTTCAGAGATGTTTCTACGCAGTAGCTGTGATAACACATTTAGGGATGGAAAGAAACTTCCTCTCTTCCACTTTTTGTTCATGCTAGGTTTTTTGGGTTTGTTGCTTTTTTGGAAGAAAAATTATTTTGAACCAAATTGAAAATGTTAGTGACAAACATCAAACATTTTTATTCCTCCCCCCATCATTTGCTGCTTAGTTTTGTGAGGAAAAACTGTGTCAGAAAAACACATCCCACCTTTTCTATCCTTATCATCTACCCAGCTCTGGTTGCAGCTCACTCCGTGGGAGCAAGTAGGATGTATTACGACCCAGCGGTTCAGCACAGGCAGGGGAATGAAAGTGCAGTGCCTCCCCTCCCTCCTTGCCAATAATTGCAGGGCCTGGAGATGAAAGCCATGCGGTTTGCAGCGCTGGGCTCTTGGCGCAAAGGCAAGCGGGATGCCACATCACCACCGGGATCTTGCAATTCTCTGCCATGATGGTGGGTGAGATTTCCAGAGCTGGACGTGCCTGGTCTCTCTGCGCTGGGCCAGGATGCCCTCAGACGCCCAGAGCGGTGAGAGCACCGTGCAGGGAGTCGCGCTGTCTTTGGCGGGGCTGGCCCGGGACTTCCTCTGAAGGTGAGCACAGGTATCACAAGCTTTGCCCCGAGCTGGAGAGATGCAACCGAGTGGAAAGGAGACAGGCTCTGTTTACAATCAGATACCTGTGCAGCCAGAAGCGTTAGCGAGAGAAAACAGAAAAGGACATGACAGTTACACTGGGTTTTCATTAAATATTAAATGGAATGAAGTTTTCCAGAGCGTGCCCGGGCTGTTTTCAATTGTCTGTCTGATGGCAAGAGAGAGAAGCTGAGAGTGTGAACCCTGGGTCTGGAGGTGCAGGGCTTCCTGCTCGGGAGCCATGACGACAGGCATCGCTGTATGCTGGCTGTCCATGCAGCTTCTCTTGTTTCACCCGGAGCAGCCAGCGACTCCACGAGTTGTCCCACCACTGGTACGGCCCAAAGAGAAGAGCTAACTCTTGCAGGCATCTCCAGTGGTGAGAGATCAGGGAAAGGAGACAGCAGAGGTCCTGGGGCCTGAGCATCACTGGCCCAGGCTGGAGCAGCGATTGCAAGCAGCAGCCACTTACCTGGTTGCTCTCTGGGGAATAAACTGCTCATGTACCCCTTTCCCGCAGGTTTAACATAGAGGAAAATTCCTGTGCCTAAGAAATACTAAAAAGGTGCTGTAGCCCATTTTCTGTGCTTGCTTTCCTCTGCTTTCCCACCACGTTTTTTTTGAGCTGTGCAGCTGTGACCCAGCCTGGGCACAGCCCTCCCATGCCCACCGCTCCCCCCACGTAGCCTTGCCTTTCCTTGTGCAGGAGCTTAGCAGGGCGGCAAGAGGAATTCTCCCAACTTGGATTGGGTTAATAAGTTAAAATGCAGAGCCTTAATCCCTGCTGCTAAATCAGAATGTAATTCAGCTTATAACCATAGCCCAATCCATGTGAATTACAATCACTTTAAGTACAGCCAGGGCTAGCTGGGATTTAACATCCTCCCAAGAGATCCTGAAAACGGAAACCAGGACAGGGCGCTGCTCTGGATGAACCTGCCACCACAGGGAGCTGAGGCTGTGGGGCAGAGAGATTTTGTTATCTCCCAGGTTCCCTGGAGAGGAAGACCCTTGGGTGAAACCCTTGGTCAGGGCGCACGGTAGGAAGACGCGTGTGTGACTCAGGCAAGAGCTTATCCCCAGGGAGGGGGACAGCGGCTGCCAGCAAACCCACAGCACTTTTATCTTTAATTTAGGATGTTTATCTCAAGAGATTCTTTGAGCTTTAAAACAAACGTAAGGAGATCTTTGTTTGCCTGGCAGCATCTGGCCTCTGAAAGCAGGCATGTACAGTCCTGGCAGCAGGGCTGGTAGCAAGGGCTCGTTCTCTGCCTCCTACCTCCAACTCTGTCAGGATGAACCTTGCCTGCTCCAAGAAACCGGTAAAGAAAATGGGTCTTCCCACAGCTTGAACCAACAGTGAGCACCTGGCAAATACTCCCATAGGTGCCTAGGAAGATCTCCTATTGCAGCTAGGTTTCACAGTCACGTTATTCAGTTCTGGCTTTCGCAGCTTCATTATTCAGTCCCAATGAGGAAAGAACAATTGCCCATTGTCTCCCTGCACTGCTCCAGCCTGGGAAAGCAGAGGTCTGGGAGCCTGCATGGGAGCAGCTGAGTCCTTCTGCCGCCACTGACCCACAAGCCTTCCCAGGGAGCCTTGGGCAGCGTCTGGGAGCATGCAGATTCAAAGGCTCTGCAGAAATTGAGGGTCTTGATGGATGTTCTTCCAAGCATTGAACTGGGAAGTCCCTGTGGGAACAAGGCGTTGCTCTTGTGGGCTGCCAAGCACAGATACAGAGTTCAAGGAGTCCAAGTTACTACATTGGTGGAGAGAACTTAGAAAATAAGATCTTCTTCCCAGACTGGTGCCTATGTTCAGAGTTCTTTAAGAAGATTGTGATGTTTGGTTGGTTTTTTTTTTCATTGTGCTCTTTTTTGTCCTTTCCTTCTATTTTCTCTTTTTTCCAATGATGAAAGGCTAGTGCTGTTGTGCTAATACCTAGCCAAAATGAGAATTCACAGTAATTTCTCAAAGCCTGGCATGTAAAGTGCCTGGTGTACTGGGCTAGAGAGCTTGTGAGTTTTCTGTGGGTGTGATGAGGGAATGGAAATGATCTGAGTTCTTGGGTGCTTTCCCAAACCCAAGCTAGCCAGTTTTCTATGTTTAGATATGGTTTACTTAAAAGCATGGGTAGAGTGGAGAGGCGGGCAGAGAGTTTGCAGGCGCTGGCAGAGCACAGCCAGAGTATCACAGGCTGGGATAGATCAGCAGTGGTATAGCAAGAACCTCTGGGCCTCCTCCCTGAATGGCCACAGGGGCTTGTTGAAAGGTGAAAGCAGTGATGAAAAGGGCTTTCAATGGACCCCAGGGGTTGCAGCCCTTCCTCCCTAAAGAGATGCAGCATACCCTGAGGACACTAGGAGGCCCACAGCTTTCTTTCAAAGCTCCCAGTTAAAAGCCCTTGAAGCCTTTTTCCATGCCATAAAGGAGGGCAGCCTGCCAGGAGTGACCTGGGCACAGCAGGAGAAGCCACAGAAGCGCTGAGATACCAGGACAGGTGTATGGACACCAGGGAGAGGAGTTGTGGGGATCTGAATGATGGAGCCAAGATGTACCTTTGTTCGCCTGACCTGCCTAAACAAGCAGTGGTGGGACAAGGACTGTAGCATGGCGGTGGCTGGAGCAAAGTGCAGAGAAGGGCAGGTGTGAAAGGCTTTAGTGGCCACTCTCTGGAAAGCATAGTCTCCCAGTGGGAGTTGTCTGCGGCCACCCGTTGTCTGACTGTGTCTTAGCACAGACCCATCCCACACAGAGAAACATGGATCTAAGGAAAGCTTCCTGCTGGGCACTGAGATTTTTGGGGTCTTAGGCCAACAATGCTGGAGCAGCCTGAGACTGCTCCTGCCTCAGCCAGAGCTGCTGGGGTCCTGGGTTAGAAGAGGGTGAACTCCCCAGATCCTCAGACAGCTTGTGCATATAGCTCCCACCTGCACTGCTCGTGGCTCCTTACAGAAATATATGATCAGCTGATGAATCTCTTGCTAGGCAGCTGGGCTGGCTTGGTCCCACAGCCATTCTTCTGACATCCTCCCTGCAACCACCGAGATGTCCACATGCATCACAGCCATTGCCCCTCTCAGCAGCAGGATGGTCATTAACCAGACTTAGAGGTAAGGACTTTTATTTAGCTAAAGTCATCACAATATTTTGAATTTTTACAGGGCCTTACAAACACATTGTTAGGTACCCCAGAGCTTTCAGCGAGTGCTGTGAGCAATGCTCCCCCTTCTTTTGCTGGTCTATTTACAGAAGGGAGAGATGCTCATCCAAGCAAGACTAGGATGGCGCTGCCTTCGTTTCCAAGGCAGGAGATCACAGCGCTTGCCACTGGGGCTGCTCATCCACACACACTCCATGTCTGTAAGGAAGATCTCATCTCTTTGAGGGTGAACCATCAAAAGTGTTTTGAGAGAGAGGTGGTCCCAGGACCTTGTGCTGCATGAAGAGGTCAAGCTGACCCTGAAACCAGGTATGCTTCTTGGCTTTGGCCCATATTGTTCCCTTTTTTACAGTGATCCCATCAGCAGGGATCTGTCTGTGGCGGACAGGGCAGGAGGTAGGACAAAGTCCCAGATGGCAGGCTGATCCCTGCAGCCATCTGCCATCATTGCTCCATGTGACAGCTCAGGGCTGAAGGATGTGATCTCTGTGCTGGTAATGGCGCAGGCACTGGGTAGCTTGAACTGACCACGTACACCTCCTGCATGCAAGATGTCTGCTGGGCTGGGTGCCCACAGTAATTGGGGCAGAGCATCTCCCACCTTTGACAAGAGAGGTGTCCTCCCCCAGACCCACCCCAGCACATGATGTCCCCACAGCCGAGCCAGGAAGCGTAGCTGTTTCCATCTTCTAGACCTGGATAAGAGAGGGCATGCTCAGTCCTCCCATGGGATGGTGGTATCTCACCTCAATCAAAACATTTGCTTTTAATGGGCATGCTGCCCTGGCTGGAGGTTCACGCTTCCTGGGGAACTCCACCGTACAGGCCCTGGCAATTATTTCTTTATGAGATTGCTGCTTCTATATATGCCCAAAGATGCCTGGCTGGAGAACAGCCTAGAGTGGCCAAAGTGCAGGTTTGTTTTGATGGGATTTTTTTTGATTTGGTTTGGATTTCTTGTTTGTTTGGTTTTTTTTAACATAGGCTGCTTCACTAGGTTGCTCGCTTTAAAGTCTCTTTTATTAGGTTTCCTCTCTGGGCGAATGTTAAAGGGCACCTTTTCCATCACAAGGCTGCCCAGCCCCACCAGCGGCAGAACTCGCAGGCTGGCAGCAGGCAGGCGAGCCTTACAGAGGGCATGGTACAGCATCTCTATCAAACAGCATGAAATTATCCCTTATCTTACATGCTGCCATACACAAGCAGGTAACGACAAAATAAGGCTTCCGAGTGGTTCTAACAGGGAATTACAACATCTACTCCATCCTTCACGCAGGCTGTAATACTGGGAGGAATAAGCGATTCCATGTGAGAGTCTGGCCCCAGCTGCAGTTTCTTCTGTGCTGGCAGAGCCATAAAGGCCACTGCAAAACCTCCAGGGAGATCATCCTAAAAGAGGATGGAGGTCAGAGGTAGGAGGACTACTGTGTGCTCATCCTCTCTCCCTACAATGGAGTGACTGGAACAGACAGTAATGCCAGGACAGACTGAAGTCCTGCTCTTTGCCTTCCCCAAAGACGACCTCAGGACCAGAGCTCTCTCATCAGCAGTCACACTGGTGCCTGCTGATGCCGAGACATGGGTAGGTCCAAACTAGCACAGGACTGGCTTTGCTGTCCTCTGCTCTGGATGTACCTCTCGGGTCGGTCACTGCTCAGCACTGAGATGATGTTTGAAAATAATAAATAACCAAAACGCTTTGTCAGCGTGGAAGCCCATCACGCCAGCAGAGGCTGTGTTTGAAATACAGAAGCAGCGCACTTTTTGCTGAGGAACTCCCCCAGAGACAAGCAGCTCCTGCATTATTAACAATGGTGCTGATGAATCCCTGTTAATGAGACATGCTCTCTCAGCCAGCCAGCCAGCAAAGTGGTCCTGCGCCTGCTGCTCTCAGCCCCGCACTGCAGCGTGTGCATTTGAGAGCAAGAGATGACTGCTCTGGGGAGCAATTGGCAATGCTGTGCTGTAAGATTTGGCTACTTTCCCTAAAATTTACTCATATCCTGCCAAACTTGAGCTAGGTGGATGTGGAAATCCAGCGTTGGTTTTCTGGTGGCTGTCAAAAGGGAAATAAAAGGCTGCATTCCCAGTGATATGGGCTTGTGACTAAAAGAAAAAGATCTGTTCCTTGGTGTGTACTCTCTGATCTGCTCCAGAGAGCAATGTGGGCTGTGTCCTCTAGTCTACTCTTAAATGGCTCAACCAAGGGAGTTCCTTCTTTTATGGCTCAACAGATTTTGCTGTTAGGAAAATCTTTATCCAATTTTCTTTAACTCAAGTTCATCTTGCTCCATTTATCAATTCTCCTTTCCATTTCTCAATGCAATTACTTTCCCACTGTGGTCATTATACCTCCTAGGATACTTGCAGAATAGGATCTTATGCACCCTCAGCTGACATCTGGCCAGGAAAGATATCGTAAACTCTTCCAGTATTTGCTAAGTCAAAACCTCTCTGAGCTTTCCTAGCAGTGCAACACTGTTCTAACAGTATAGCACATTGGATGGTATTTAGCAACCTATATGGATACAGAAAGGCTGGTCATCCTCCAGCGCATCATATAATGTCTCCACAGCTCAGCGCACCATCACCCATTGTGCTAACGCATTGCAAGCAGTGTAATTCCCCCAGCAGAGCAGCCAAGATACTTTGCACTCCAGACACTCTGATGCTTTCCAGATGTCACAGTTGATGTTAAACTTCTGATGTCATTGCCTTATGCAAAATGAATCTGATAACCTAATGCATTCATGCTACAATTTTCCATCTGTTGATGGGTTTTCCTAATGTGGACAGTGTCAACCTCCAGTGCTTGTCTGTGCAAGCAGAGGGCAAAGCAAGCTCTCCAGGAGCTAAGAGGGCTGGTTAAGATTGCATAGGAGTAATTGGAGTAGTTCCTCAGTTTGTTTGGTTTTAAAGCAGGCCTTCTTGCAAATCTTCTGAGTAGTCTGTGAAGTAAAAACGTCATCAGGGCAACAAAATGAGAGAGGCCGTGTTGGGAGGTCACAAGAGCTCCTGGCAAGGGATTTGTTCCCCCCAAAATGTTTGGCAAAATAAAAATATTGAAGTTACCTCCCCTTATACTTCCAATTCTTAGGCATGTGACTAGAAGGAGGTAAGCTGGGGGTACTGGTTTACAGCCAACTCAACATGAGCCAGCAGTGTGCCCAGGTGGCCAAGAAGGCCAACAGCATCCTGGCCTGTATCAGGAATAGTGTAGCCAGCAGGAACAGGGAGGTGATTGTCCCCCTGTACTCAGCCCTGGTGAGGCCGCACCTCGAGTGCTGTGTCCAGTTTTGGGCCCCTCACCACAAGAACGACATCGAGGCCCTGGAGCGTGTCCAGAGAAGGGCAACGAAGCTGGTGAAGGGGCTGGAGCACAGGTCTTATGAGGAGCGGCTGAGGGAACTGGGGCTGTTTAGTCTGGAGAAGAGGAGGCTCAGGGCAGACCTTATTGCCCTCTACAACTACCTGAAAGGAGGTTGTAGTGAGGAGGGTGTCAGGCTCTTCTCCCAAGTAACAAGCGATAGGATGAGAGGGAATGGCCTCAGGTTGCATCAGGGGAGGTTTAGGTTGGATATTAGGAAAAACTTCTTCACAGAAGGAGTAGTGAGGCATTGGAACAGACTGCCCAGAGAGGTGGTTGAATCACCGTCCCTGGAGACATTCAAAAAATGTGTAGAGTGGCACTCCAGGACATGGTCTAGCATGCATGGTGGTGTTAGGTTGTTGGTTGGACGTGATGACCTTGGAGGTCCTTTCCAACCTCACGGATTCTATGATTCTATGGGATGCTAATGTTGCCCTTAGGCTCTGATTTTGCCAGCAGAGTTTTGAAAACCTCCCTGTGAGCTCACATAGAAGACCAAGAAACTGTGACGAGACATTGGAGCAGATGTTGGAGATGGCTGCAGTGCTGGAGATCAAACCCAGAGGTGCTTAGGATTGAAACAGTGGGAGGTGAGGGTGTCTGGTTAAGCATCAGAAGGCAGAGCTGAACTTATGGTAGGGATCACACAAGAAGAGATACACCAAAAGGGCTATCTGTCACCTTAGAGGCAAAGTCTTACCTGCATGTGAAGTCGTGCAGCCTCAGGTAAAATGTTAATAGTGTAGGAGTTGACTAGATCAGAAGTGTAATAACTTAATGTAGAAATGGTGTTGCTAATGCTCAGGCTGCAAGAACAGCCCTGCACCGACCCTCCTGAGCTTGCCCTCACCATACCGGGTGTCTCACAAGCGGTGGTGAGTGCATCCTCTGAGCAGCTCTAGGCCAGGGGGGGACAATCCCCTCACAGCATGAGGGGAACAGAGCCTGGAAAGGAGCTGGGAAGTCCCCAAGTGTGGAATGGAAAGATGGGGGGGAAACAGTCTCCCTCGAGCAGGAGACCAACTTTTCTCCTTGCTTGCAGATGTTGTACCTGTAATGATAATCCATGCTACAGGTTGAGAGTCCTCTGCAGAACAGAAATATCTTGCTAATTGGTGGCAGCAGGTTACACTATCTAAATTTTGCAAGCCTACTGATTGCACATTAATCATCCTAAAAAAGGAATAGGTTAAAATAAGATGAGGCCTACCGCTGATCCCTGTAATGCCCCACCAGGCACTTCCTCCAGTACCCCAGCTCTCTAATTACCATCCCACTCGTGCTGTGGTCATCCTGCCAGATTTTTGTCAGTGTGGCAAAGCGTCTTGAAAAGCCCCACTAAAGTCCTCTTTAAAAGCACTGTTTCACCAGAGGAAGCATGACCACAGGGCCACGCTCGGGAGAGCTGGCATCTACACCCAGCTCAGCTGCTGACCACTTGGGTAACACGGAGCATGGCCTTCACATCTGTAATTCAGATATTGCTACCCACAGCCTTCTGCACCTTGTGCAGTGGAGCCGCAGGGTCGCTGCCCCTCCATCGTCCTCCCCTTCTTTTGGCCCTATTCCTCAGCCTTTGCGCTGGTCCTCCCCGTTGGGCCAGGTCAGGTTGTGGGCAAGCAACCCTGGTCCCCAGTATGTCATCCGCCAGGGATGCTGTGAGGCCACCCGTGCTGGAAGGAGGTTTTGGGGCCCACAAGCATTGCTGGTGCCGTTGCAGCTTGCCAACGAGCGAGCTCTGGTTGTGCCTTGCCGACAAGGACCGCAAGCCTGCCGAAGCAAACCTTGAAGTGACAGTGTGAAGCCCCTGTTTTCAATTAGCGTTGCTATTTCGGAAGGGAATATCTGCGGAGCAGAGGTAACCCATGGCAACCATCTGCTGAACTGCCGTTCTGCTGCCGGGGCTGGTCGGGGAAGGGGGGGTGCGGGTGAGATGGGGGCCTGGGGGCGATGAGGGGGGAACCTCACAAGTATTGGGAAGGCAACATCTCCTCCATCTGGGTCCCTCTCCTCCCCCCACAGTGCAGGAGCAGCAGGCGGTGTCCATAAGCCCCTCCGCATCCCACGCAGCTGGATAATTTATGGGCAGCAGCAGCTCACCGTCGCTTTGTTTGCAATTTACCTCTAAATATAGCTGTGCTTTAAAGGAGGAAGGCGAGTTCCCGTCTGCCCGCGTTTCCCGCTTGCTAATGAGGGGTCTCTCCTTGCCGGGGACAGAAGGGGCCAGGCAGACTGCGTTGGCGTGGTGGTGCCCACGTGGCACCTTCTTCTCCATCCTTCGTCACCCACGCACCCTGCCTCGCTGGAGAAGGGCGGCGATGAGACCCAAGCCTCTTTGGCTGGGTGTTAAACCCCAGCCCAGCCTGGTGACAGTGTCCTGCCCAGCTGAGGCTGGTGGCTTGCCTGGGTGCCCTGAGCCCAACCCCTCCCCAGAGGATCAGCTCTTGTGGGAGGATTCCCCTCGCTCCCCCCCCC
>VWZZ01006677.1:241190-263850 GCA_013399095.1 Psophia crepitans
CCCCCCCTTTTTTTTTTTTTCCAGTTAACTGCATTAGTCCTAACAGAGGTGTAACACCGAGACTGGTGTAAAAGATTGCCTGTGGGCAGCACTTCAGCTACTTAAAATGCTGGAAAAAACCCCAAAACCCACACTCTCATTTATCCCCCTGCCACAGACGCCAGCCTCCACAGGGAGCACAGCGTGGCCCGGGCCACCCGCTGCGGGCAGGGGTACAGGCTGCGGAGCACTGGTGGGGACAGCCGGCTGGGCACCTCCCAGCACTGGCTTGGGGCACCCTGCAGCAGCCGTGGGCTGGGTACTCCTCGTCTGTGTAAACCCAGGGCTTGCCTTGCCGGGTTAGGAGTTACCCCGACCCCTGCATTATGGGTGCCACGGTTGCAAGCCCCAGTTTTGACCAGGGCTATCACGTCAAGGGTTGAACCCAACTCCAGGCCTGACGGGAAGGGAAAGGCACTGAAGTGCTGACAAGGCATTATAATAAGTAGCGAGCAGAAATAAGAACCTACTTATGTTTTAAACATAACATTAATTAATAAAGAAAAGGGTACACTGTAGATACTAAAAGCCTTCAGACACTGAGAAGAAAAACTCTTTTTCTCTTATAATTTAGAAACTGGTTCCCTGGACCTGGATAACAGCAGGTGCATGTCACATCTGGGGAGAAGACCCCTCTGCAGTGGCACGCAGACCAGCTCTGCCCTACAGAAGAAAAGCTTTCAGAAAACAGTGTGAGGATAAAAGGAAAAGGTCATTTTCAGACCGCACCACTCCATCACATCAACATTAATTCATGTTGGTCCGTTACTTTGGATGTAACTGAATGCAATGAAAAATGACTCTAAGATTCCCCGGCCCAATCTGGCAGTACACTTCAGCAAACCTATCTAATAGGTTTATTATAGTTTATTGAGCAAGTGTTAGCCCAGAGTAGATCAGAACAACGGCTGAAATGCTAAATGGCCTCAGGAATGATGGCATTTTGGGAAGAATTATTGTGGCAGGATGGGTAACGCAATGTCTAGGGCCTCATGCTACCTCCATCCCTGTCAGAAGAAATAATGGCCAAATTTCCTTCTGAGTCTCATGGCCCATTGGACTAATATATAGGGGCCAGCCTGTCCAGCACATACAGTACCTTCAGCTCCCCCAGCCTGGAGGAACCTTGACAATCACTTTTTATGAGCAGGTTAGTCTCAGCATCAGAAGCCATGCTCCTCTCCTGCTACACACCAAGGGAAATTCCCCTCTCCCAGCATATCAACAAATGTTACTGGGCCTCAGCCCTTGCGGGAAGATGTCAAACTTGTGTCGCAGCTCTTGGGGCTGCCACAATTAGCTCTGACTGGGAAAGACTTGGAAAACACTTTTCTCTTCCTGAAAAAAGATCTCTAACCCCTGCTAAAAAACAAAAGGGACTTGCAAATCTGCTTTATAGAGAGACTACACTTTCTTCCCAGACAGAGTTAATAGCAAGGTTAGTTTACCATACCAAAATAAAAGCTAAACATCTGATTACTATCTCTGGAAACAAGGGTAAGGAAGAGAAAACAGCAGAAGGCTCCACCAACATCTGCCTGCAGCCTTAACTCCATCCTGGCCACCAGATCCAGATTTCTTTCATTCACTGCCCAAACTGAGGCTTTATTCAAGCAACGCTTTCCCTGGCAGAAGGAAGTTTCAAGAAGCCACCCCTCCTTTCCTTACAGTCCATTATCTATGTTCCTACCTTTTCACGAGAGATGTAGTGTGAAAATAGAGTGTTGAAGGGTATCGCTGGGGATTTTACAGGGAGTCATGATATTTCAGTGCAGGTCTCCAGAATCCCCTTATTTTACAGTAATTTAGGGTCTCTCTATAAAGAGTGGCATTGCTTCAGCCATCCGGCGTTTGTGAGACTGCTAATGGAGTACTTGCAAGTTTACTTGAAAACAGATGGCTCTGCTGAGAAGAGGGACTCTGCACCCTGGATTCTTCAGCCTCTGCTTTCATCACTTCTCAAAGTCAGTCAGCTGAAGAGCACTCATAAACTTCCATTGCAGCATTCTCCAAGTTACTCAGTATATTGAGTTCTTCAGCATCCCACCGCAGTTTCTCTTTTGCATCCTCTGTTCCTCGGCAGAATGACTTGCAACATGCTTTCCTAAGCAATTTCATAATAACCTGCAGGAAAATCCTGTACTTTTTTTCTCATTACAACCCCCCATAATTAATGCACTACTTCTGACACCCACAACCTGAGTTGTGGCACTCCCACAGAGACCGCACCAGACATCTTAATGATGCCTCTGACTGATTCAGCCCCTGGCATGGGGCCATCTCCCCCTGTTGTCAGGTTGTAAGGAACTGAGGTTTCCCTCACATTGCATTGATGGACCAGCCTTCAGCATCAGCCTGGAGTGAGCTTTAAACTCATGGTCTCCTTCTATGGCTGCCTCCCTTTCATGAAAGCTCTCTCTAGTGTCGTCCCACCTTTCCCTCTCCCCTCTTATGCCATCTTTCTCCCAGCCTTTTCGCAACTCACAGCTGTGCCCCAAGGCCTGTCTAGCAGAGAATCCCAGCATTCAGTTTTCTGAAACCCAGCTGTCATACCCTTCTCCGTGCTCCCACCCCAACAGGAACACACCCTCTTTCTAAGGCGCAGGTTACAAACACTGATGCTCCATGCCAGAGCTCCCACACGCCCTGTGTTGCATCCCACAGGCAGTCAGGTACAGAGGTGGCCCCTAACAATGTGACACCATGATGCCAGGTAGGACCGTGTAATGTTCAGCTTCAACGGGAAACCGATGCCTGTTGGTCCAGAGGATGGAGGTAATGTTGTCACAACGCTGATCTGGATCTTTCACCAGCTGACCACCCGTGCGTTTGGGAAATTCCTCCCTGACTCTTCTAGTAGAAAAGAGGTGGTGTGCATGTGCTGCCCTGGAGGATATATCTCTGCCTTCAAAAGTCTTCACTTGAAATACACAAAGATCAGACATGGATGTACCCCAGGAGAAACACAGAGGATGGTAGCAGCATATACTCAGTCCTATAAAAATCCCAGGTAATTAATTGGCAGGACAAACTCAAATGAGATTTGTGCTCAGTGATGTTTCTAAGGAGTACTGCTCCTTCCCTGCAGAACTAGGGACACCAACAAGTGGTGTAACTGAACTGCTGTCTTTGCTTGTTGTGTCAGACCTTGGTGAGTTATTCCAGGGAAGGGAGAGATAGGGAAGAAGGCCAAAAGAAATCAGACATGACCATACTTTTTCTGTATATGAGCTTAATCATTAATAGTACTTGAGTGATGTTGATAGCACAGGGGCCTGGTGAGTTCTGGTGCAAGTCTGTGTTAACAATTAAATTAAAGACCTTCCAGCCTTGTTTCATTATCCCTCATGTTAGCAGCTAAGGGTTTCCTTCCCCCCATCCCCATTTTCTTTTTCCTCTGGGTAAGCAGAGGAATTGCCTTTTCACCCTGTTTTAATTACAGGAGCCACATGACCTTTCCTGGAGCAGCTGTCAGAGACCATACGACTGGAATATCACCAGGCCAGCCGGCTGACAAAAAATATGTAAGTAGGTTACTTGGGGGTGGGGGAGACCATTAAACACAGCAGGACCCACTTAACAGAGCACCTGTTAACAGAATGGAAAGTGGGAAGAGGAGGAATCGGATGGAGAGAGCAACAACTGTATGGCTTTACTCTTTCTAACAAACCCTGGCCAGGCTCAAAGAGCAGTGTGCGAAGCTGGGTGGTGAGCAAGGCTGGGAGAGAAGGAGCTGAGAGCTTGCTGAGGTTAGTGCTGTGAATGACTGCTTACCAAATAAATAAATCTGAGAGCTCAAATGTGTTCCTACAGCCATTGCTGTAGGCTGGCTGGCAGGAGGGTCCACACTGCTAATAAGTTTTCTGCTGTTTGTAGAAAGCCTTTGCACTGCTCCAGGAGAGCATGGGGCAGCTTGCTCCTGACCCCATCCCTTCTGTGTGCAGAGGGGTGCTGAGCCTAGCCAGCTTTCTTGGCCCCCAAAGCATTGGGGTGGAGGATCTCTGCCTGCATGCTCTGCATCTGCAGATACAGGGTGGCAGTGGGTGTTGGTCCACATGGCCCATCCATCCTTACCCTCCTTCTGGATGAATGCACCACCTGGTCCTTGCAGCCCCAACCATGCTCTAGGCTCTGCAGTGCCTCAGTGTTTCTGCTGCTGTGGCCAAACTGAGCTGCTTCTTCAAGCAGCCCCACCTGTGCACCATGCCCAGGGCCACCCCCCTCCCTGTCCCTCACTGCAGCCAGGGCTGGGTACCCAGCAGCCCTCCTCCCCCAAAGCCCACCAAGAGCACCCCTCCAGGCAGAGGCTCACCTGGCAGCTAAACCAGCCTAATGCTGCTGCTGGAACCTGCCTGGATTTTGTCTGACCTGCAGATAAAGGTCCCTCAAAAAGCAAGTGGGCATCTCCCTGGGGATTTCTCGTAGTGAAACACATCAAGGAGGAAGCCAAAGTCATGCCTCTGCCTGGCAGGATTGGGAGACCTGGACAGGCAACACATAGCAGGGTTTGGTCCGTTGTATGTGTGTTTGCCAGAAACTGCAGCTGCTGCTGGTGGCGCACGGGTAAGAACAGATTTGGGTTTTATCCTTTTTGTTGTGCCCGCTTGGAGGAGAATGTCCCCAGGGCAGGGGACAGTGGCAGCAAGGGAGGAATGACATGCTGGTTTTAGATCTAGTCTCCTTTGTGAAGGCTTTGGGGGACTTCAGGCAGATTTAATCTCCTTGCAAAATATATTTGGATTCTAAGTTATTAAGGGTGTTGTTTTGACATTGCCCTAAATAGACTGACTGCTTTTGGAGTCCTTTTGGAGAGAGGTCCCTCTGGCCATCTGGAGAGCATTGCTGGTGTTTGACTAGCCACGTAAAGTTTTCCTTTTCTTGACCAGGGGTAAAACTGCACTTGGTTATATTTCAGTATAAGGATTTTTTCATCAAACCTTGTATTTATATAATCTGTCTGCCCACAGATATACCCAAATCAAACATCTAAATAGGATTAATGCAGGCAACTTATTACTGGTTCTTGAGGAGGACCAGGAATTACGGTTATCAACCATAACAGTGAAGTTGAGGAGTCTGACCCCTACAACTTATCCTTGAAAAATACTACACAAATAGCTTCTGAACCAGTGAAAAGTCATTTCATACTCACTGAATAATAGAGAAAAGCACAAACTAAAATATCTAGATCTCAGTATCAGAATGTATTTTGGGTCCTTTCTTGGTGAGAGGAGGACAAACATAATCATAAGCGAAATAAGTGCCGAGCCATATTTAACCCTCTCAATACTCCAGCAACGACTGTTTAAAGCTTTCCAAATGTAAACAATTACCTTACCATAGAAAACAATACACGCCGTTCTGTTTTGGATCCACCCCCCCTAATGCAAGCGAAATATTCAGCAACGTCTCCTGCCTTTGGATGGGATTTATCTGCAAAGCCCAGAGAAACCTGTGCAAAAGCTGCCTAGGTGGCTCCTGGTTTCCAAAGAGGCAGGTAGGGTGATGTGTCCAAGACTCTCCAGGTCAGGCTTATGGCTGGATGTGATGGTCCTGTACAATTTTGTTCTGGGGAATGTAGTAGACAAGGGCATGGTAATGGATATACATTTTTCCACTCCAGATGGCTAATTCAAATTAATGCTTTGGAGATAGTGACTGAAAGTACAGTTCTTACCTCCTGGTGATTACCAGCAGCTTGTTTGAACAGCGTTGATGAGTCCCAGTGGTGTTCTTGATGGGCAGCATCTCCATCTTTTAACATCATCCTTACAGACAGGTGATTAGTTCCCTTATTGGCATTATCACCTACGGAAATGAGAAGTGAATGGGCTGGATGATCATTTTGCACAGTAATTTATACATGTAGTCCAATATAGCTCATATTGAGGATCTATTCCTCTCTTATAATTGGGGCAAATTCCAACTCTAGAAGCTCTTCTTCCAAGAGAGGATGAATTATCTAAGCCGTCACCTGTCTAACACCATTCAGCTGCTATTTATTTCTGACATGTTCATGTCAGTAGAAGGCTTTCCAACTTCGCAGAGATATTGGGAGGTTTCATTTATACAATACTGTGAGATTGTCTGATCAAAGGCATACAAGTGGAAATCATTACTGTTATTTTCAGACATGCCTTTAATCATAGAATCTCTCTATTCATCGCAATCATTGCAATTGTAAATCAGAAGTGGGTTCCCTCACCACCTGGCCACTTGGTGCTTTTCTGATCTTTGCCTGTTGCCTGTACGGTGAGTTTTCTCCTGCATCTCCCCCTCCACCTCTCCGTGACGCAAACATGTTCACTAAAATATGCCGTGATAGCTTCACTTCATGTGGATTTGTTTCTGCAAGCAGAGATGATATTGAACCTCCTGAATCTCTCCAACTAGGAAATGAGAAAAATACTTGGAGCTGTCAATGCAGGGACCATTCATGGTGCCTGACAACCTTGCTGAAATGACTGAATTATATTCCTATCAGAAGAAAGTATGAAATGACTTACAGTTATTTAAACAAGGGAATAGAGGAATTTGCACTTCTAACTCCAGAAAGGAATAAGCTTGTTAATGCCCTGTCTTCTTGACAATGTTCATCTTTTTCTGTCTGATCATGCACTGGGTCGCAGTGCTGTAGTAGCTTCAGGTCAGAAGAAGTGAGGTGTCTGCTTTCTGTTGTTTCTATGGGATTTGGGCACGTAATACCTTGATAAACGTGGTCTATAGTTTCTCCCAAAACCAATGCACATGCACTTGGTTTTTTTTTTCCTCCATCTCTCTCCCATTTGTAAAGATTTTGGGAAGTGTGGCGGGTGACGGTGGAGCATCTGTAGAAAGGCCTGTGTGAAGGATGCCCACTAGACTAATCTGAGATCTCTGCTGGGGATCTAAGATCCACTAGGGCCAAGGAATCCCACCTACTGGACCTGTAGGTTTTGTTTCAGAGACTGGATCTTTTATTCCCAAAAGGTTACAAGCATACAGGATGGGGTGGCTTTACCCAGTAGCTCAGGTCAATCCAGCTTGAAAATGGCAGTGGAAGTCTGGTTTGGTTTTGAGCATAGTGATTTGGGGTGCTGGAAACGGTGAGAGTGCCAAGAAAATGCTGATGTTGCCAACTGCCTCAAGTGACAGCAAATCTCATACATGCCGACCAAGGAAGTGCCTTCATTCCAGCAGCTGCAGGTATTGACTCTGTTTCCACATGTGTGTCCCATTTGGCTTAAGTCCCCTGTGTGGTAGCTGTTGCTGCTTTTATAAAGGCTATGTTTCCCAATTCCCGTGCCAGGGGTTCAATGTCTCGGGAGGATGAGAATGGGAGGCGGAGCCTTCCCATCTGAAATCACAAATTCTACTCTGGGCCCAGGTCATCTGAAAGTTGTCATCACTTAGAATTTCAATTTACTTCTATTTGCCCTGCATGATTAATTATTCATGCCAGGATATTCTGCCATGCACGATGAGAATATTCAATGTTACCTCACTGGAAATCCTACGTTGGAGATGTAGTCAATGTCCTGCTGCTTTCTGAAATGAATTCTGCATTTGTCAGTTGTCCAGACTTCAGACTAGTCCCAGATGTCCATATGATCATCCCATTCCCAGAGACTGATTTTTACACACACACACACAACAAAAACAAACTAACCTTCCTTATCTTGCCTGATAAGGCCAAGGGCGTAAGGCGGTAAGTAGCCCTCTCCCTCCCAGAGGTGGGTGATCCATCTGAGAACCAAGAGACTCCTAGGGAGCAAGCCCTCTGCTAAGGATCACAGCAGAGCAGCTTCTAGTGCAACTAGCTGATGGCTAATTTGCTTGGGGCTGGCAGCCTGGTGCTTTCAACAGCCTGAACTTCACTTAAAAAAAATTATAGTGATTAAGTAAACACAGCTATAATGGAAATCTTTACTCTGCATATTACAAACCAAAATGGCCATGAAGGGAGTAATTATGAAATCTCAGGACTGTGGTGAGGGGAGGAATCATTTGAGCTGTGCTGTTGTTTGTTTTTGTTCATCATTTATTTCCCTGGGGAAGCTTGGCTCTGAAGCAGTCTCTGCTGCATTGAGAGATTTTTTACATTTTTGTTAACCCAGTTTTCCATCCAGTCTTGAGCAAGATGGGAGGAAATATAAGGGTTTTACATAAAGTCACGAGACATGACGGACTACCTTGAGGAAGGATTCCTAGATCCGGTTTCCAATTTCCATTATAAGCCCACAAAACAAGTTACACATCACTTATATTCACTCTCTCTCTCTCTCTGTTTGTCTTCAGTGACATGACTGATTTTACAAAGACTTGACAGGGTGGTGAAGATAATGCAGAACAGGCAATGTCAAAGCTGTACTAATGGGAACTGCAATCATGATTCAGAGACAGTGGTCTTCTTCCTTTTCTGGAGATGGTCCTAGTGGGTCTTTGGGACTTGCCTGATTCAGGAAAATTATAGTGTAAAGCAGCACCAGGCTTTCAGCTTCAGTTGATTTTTGCTGATGTTTGTTTAAGACCAGAGGGAAATTAGCTGGTGGACTAGTCAGCTGTTAGTAGAAAATTGACTGAGAAATAGAGAACATAGCTGAGAAACAGTTGGTGAATGATGGGATGAGCGGTAATTCCTAGGTAGCAAAAAGATTGATCCAATCTGAAAACCCAATATACTTTCTAAATGTATATAATAATGCAAGTTCAGGCTCAACCAAATAAAGATGGTCTAGCATTTCCTTTTGAGCCCTGCTAAAGCCGCAGCAGGCGCTCAGTGCTAGAGCCAAGTGGTGTACAGACCTGAGAGCTAAGCAAAGGAACTGGCTACCAAATGATGATTGTTCAAGATCTCCATACGAGGACAAACATTTCTGTTAATGGCTTAGCTTGCTTCAGGAATGGAGAGCAACCCACACAGCCTTGACAGAAGGGAACGGCAATGTTTGGCAATCCCTATCGCAAGGCTGTGTCTTAGCTAAGGAAGAAAACTGCCCTGGTAACTGTCCAGACTTTCCCCCAGTGCCGTGGTGAGCACATCCCAGAGAGATGCTGTGTGAAAGACAAGACAAACCTTCTCGTCTCCAGGCAAAACACACTCAGTTCAGGTACAAGGCCTCAGAGCTGAGCTAGCTGTCTGAAACAAGGCAGTCCGAAACAGCAGCAAAGCGGGTGGTGTCTAGGAAAGAAAGGACTGAGTTTGGAGAAAGAGGGACTGAGGGCTGAAAGAAAGGGCCGAGTTTGGAGAAATAGGAATAAGTATAGGAGCTATGGCCTCGGCAGGCTAACCAAAGCAAGGGAACCTCAGCACACACACACACACAAGGAATTGTTATTATTACTCCTATTCCAGGGTGATAATCAAACACATACCTGCAGGCTGGTCTGAAACCACCTCCCCTGTTCATCCTCACTTTTTCCAGAAGCCAATTAAGTCCTTCCCAAAGAGATGCTACGTGAAACAGAGACTTTTCTGAGACTGGTAATGGTTGTCACCCCAGCAATAATCATAATGAATCACACTCGGCTCCTGTTGAGCTCATATTTTCAAAGTGATGTTGGTCCTCGATCCATGCATTAATATTAATTAGCATGGAGTCACGATTCATTTCCCACTTATGTGTCCAACCTGCAGCATCTTTGTGTGTCCTGTGCTAACAAACCAGATGCCATTTATGGCTGGCACAAAATAATTAGCTAATAGTTGAGGAATACGTATCTCAAGTTAGTTAAATATTTATGTCAGACTTCTTCCATTTTGGCTCCCAGCCCTCATCTGGGGGTTGCAGTGCAATTTAGGGAGGATATGAGAAAGTTTTCACAGTTGTATGCAGCAAACTTTAATTATACATTCTCCATATGGATGCAAATGTTTGATGTTATACAGATGTTGGCAATGAATTGACCACCAGGTACCAGAGTAAAAATAGGAAACTTCAGCAAGCAGACCAAAATCTAATCCCCTTGTTGTGACTGGATGCTGCATAATGCAACAGTCACTCTTCCGCTTCTGATCCAGTCTCTTTTGCTCAGCCAGAGATCGCTGCTGTAAAATATTTCCAGACAAATGAAGAAAAAAAAATGGCCAGGGCTGGAGAAGGGGCACACATGGCTTGGAAGTAACTGGAAGTCACATCCTGCATCTTCCCTAGAGCTGGTTTCTGGCAGTGGGAGAGGTATCTGCCTTTCTGAGTCTTCAGATTTTGTTTATAACATCTCCAGATCCCCAGGCATCCCCAGATCTTTTGCTTTGTCTCCTGGGAGCCCTCTCACACAGCCCTGTGCTGTAACATCCAAGAGCCAGGACTATGAGCCTGGACTATGTTGTGAAAAGGCAATAGCTGTGCTCAGGGATGAGACGATAACTCCGAGCTGTTGCGTGGTGTTTTTCTGCCAGGCTGTTCCCGTGCGGCAGATGTTTGGTACAGTGCTGCATGAAGCTGCTGGGCAGAGAAACTGCACTGAAAATTAGTTCCAGCAGAGACATTCACCACCTTGTTCTTGCTGGCTGCTGAAGGAGGCTGGGACCACAGCAAGGTTATCACGAAGAGCAAGGACATCCAGTGTTCCCCTGAGTTGTATGGGAGCTGGGACTCCTGGTGCTCCGTGAAATCAAGGAGCATATTCCTGCTTCTGAGTCCCGGTGTCAGAGATGTGTTTGTGTGTGTCATTCCCAGGGTGCCTCCCACCAAAGGAGCAGAGAATGAAGGTGGCAGGCAGGGATGGTGCAGGGCTGTTAGCCGGATTTCTCCCTGAGGATAAGCACAGAACATCTACTCTATTTCCTACTGTATACATGAAAAGCATGGATACCTGAAGGCTGGTCCTGCTGAAGGCTGCATTTTGCTGAACTAACCTACCTCTCCCGTGTCCTGACCTCCCACTCTTACCAGTGCTTTTGCTTGCTCAGAAGCTCAGAACCCCCAAATTATCTGTAATGTCTTGAGCATGTAATTATACTGAGCTAATCACTATGATACCTAGGCACTTTCACCTGACTGTGCTCTCAGTCAGATGCAGTCCTGAACCAGGTTCGGTGGGGATACAGTTCTGCTGAAGCTTGCATATTCTGGAGCAGGCTTGGGCAGGGAAGCAGTGGTGGGGAAGGGGTAGTGTTGACTAACACCTATCTGTTAGAAATAATACCAGAAGAAAAAGGTGCTGGTGATCAGCTCTCACAGGAGTATCACACCCTCTAATCAGCTAAGATGAGACGGCTGCCTTGTGAGCTGCATCTGGGTCATGCAAAGGAGCGGCGACCCACACCTTTTCTATTTCATCTGCAACCCTTGTGCTCCTGTCTTTGAGCTTACCTGGTTTCACAAGTAAGCAGAAATGGGCTTACTCACTAGGTAAATAAAAAGACTTCTAAGAAATATGTGGGTGCTGTAGTAGATAGTGTTGTACTTCACTAAACAAAGCCCTTCCCTTTGAGTCAGCCCATGCTTTGGCGATCCAGCCTTCACAGGCAGCATTTTTTCTTTGGGCTCAATTATGAAAAACGTGAAGGATTTCTCAAGGTTCCAGTTAAATTGCAGTTTTTGCCATTCCAATCTGCTGTTCCATCTCTGCAGGCAAAAACAACTGCATTTTCCGTGCCACTCCTTCTGTGCTGTGAAATAGCTGTCATGCTCTACCTCAGAGTTAGCTGCATTGTTGCGGGGGAAGAAATGTTTTTTTCTGTCCATGCACAAAAGTGAATAGATAAATCTCTTGAGATGAAGAGGCAGTTATTTTGTCCTAAAGAGTGGGAAGTGCATGGAGGAAACAGAGAGGAGTCTACAGTCAGCTACAGCTTAAGAATCAGTGGAAGTTATTTATTCCTTGCAGAGGCAAAAGACAGCAGTCCCACAATTTTTCTTCTCCTAGGTCAGGAACGCAGGAGTGACACCACAGTAACTCGCTTCTTCCCTCTTCAGAGATAGCTGTAAAGGCAACGGTTTTAACTTATTGTATTTAATAAGGAGGTGAGGGACAATAAAGCAACAAAATGAAACTTCTGCCCACAACATAGCAGAAAGGGCAAAGAGGTTAGACAAAAGTCCAAATGCCAAGTCTGAAAAGTGGAAAGCAGGAGCGTACTGGTTACAAAGCACTTACTCCACAGAGCTGGCCCTGAACACGATGGATGCACTCTCTCTCTGGTTACCTACAGCTAACATCTCTCCCATTAAAGTCTTCTGCCATGGCAAAGGAGCTCTGCTCCTTGCATTGCAATGCAGAACTGCTGGGATTAGGATGGAGGAAACCAAAGTAATCTTGGCTCAGGGGCAAGACAGCCCTGCAGGATTTAGTTCTTCGGGACCTTCGGTTTGTATACTTTAGTATGTCCATTAGTAATTTTCAGGGCCTTGTGTGAAAGGATGCTTGTGCTGGATCACTCACCAGGGCAGGGAAGCGATGCACAGGAAGGGCTCCTCGGGCCTTGAGAGCTATCCTCTGGATAAGAAGATAGCTAAAGGGTAGGGAGTGGAAAACCCTGGGAATGCTGAGAAGGCAGCTACTTGCTTTTCCATTGCTCTAGAAACTTTTGTAAAGGTGCAATAAAATAGAATAGAATAGAATAGAATCATTAAGGTTGGAAGTGACCTCAAGGATCATCTAGTCCAACCATCCCCCCACCACCTATTACCCACTAAACCACGTCCCTAAGTACCATATCTAACCTTTCCTTAAACACCCTCAGGGACGGTGACTCCACCACCTCCCTGNCACCAGGGCAGGGAAGCGATGCACAGGAAGGGCTCCTCGGGCCTTGAGAGCTATCCTCTGGATAAGAAGATAGCTAAAGGGTAGGGAGTGGAAAACCCTGGGAATGCTGAGAAGGCAGCTACTTGCTTTTCCATTGCTCTAGAAACTTTTGTAAAGGTGCAATAAAGGTGTTAGCCACGCTGCCCACAGCATAAGGGGCCGGATTTTCACTTGCACTAAGGCTGGCTAGAGGCCTGTGCATGTTTCTGTCACCGTGCGGCGTGCTGCAGGGCAGAACAGCTGATGTGCAGCCCCAGGATGCTAATGAAGAGCTAGGTGGGGGGTCTCAGAGGGGTATGCGCTTTCCCTTCTCTTCTGGAGAGTGTCTCCTCTGTTCTTTGTTAAGTTGGGAAGAAGAAAGCGTGGAGGGCCAAAAAACAGGAGGTGACCAAGGAGCTCTGTAACAAAAGTTCCTAAGTAAAGGAAAAATCCTCTCTCGCAGTCTGGTGAGAATAACACACGGTGCTCTAGTTACTGGGGGCACGGATGAAGGGAGCTAGTGAGGATGCCAGAAAAAGAGTGCAGCAGGCGTCATTGCATGGTGGTGATCTACTTTTAAGTGATACCAGAAAAACCTATTAAATATATAACCTCAGCGCCCAGAAAAATGTGTTAAGAGGTTTATTCGTGTAGGAAAAGCTTCATCTTATAAATATAGATAAGGACTTTTTTTTCCTCCTCCTTCTTTTGGATTTCCTATACAGAAAATGTATTTGGACTGTAATGCCCCTTCTGGGACGCTCTACCTCGTTATGCTGTTTTCTGTCTGGCAGGATGGCAAGGTCCGTGCTGCAAGTGGGATAGCTCAGTGGAATGAGTCCTTCCTAACACGCATCCCACTATGCCCTGTTCGTTTGCCTCGACTTGCCACACCTTCACAGCTCTTCAGCTATTCCTGGGCTGCCCTTTTCCAAATGACTTGGGAGACGTGGAGGCCTGTACCAGCCTTCCCTTCACAGTTCTTGAGACAAACATTGTTGGGGTGTACCCGTATGACAATTCTGGCCAGGGAGGAGCCCGCTGTGGACATCCACAACACTCTGTTGTCATCTCTTTTCACATCTCCTCTGAGTTCCTGTCATGTGTGTCTACAAACAAGTAAACTAAATAACTGCAAATGTAGACACTCTTGTGGCTTAATCATGATGATTAACGTTGCCTCATGGCTTCTTTATGCTCCTCTATCCGCATCCATCTGCTGTTGCTTTGCTTACCAATCGATAGCTGTGAATCAGGGAGTTTCCTCTTCCCTTCTCTGCCCCGCCTGCATGGGGGCCCCAGTCCATGCCTGTTGATCCTAGGGGCTATGACAGCTTTCAAAATCACCCCATTCCCCAGAGACAGGACAACTCACGTCCTGCTGGTACAGGGAAACTTCCTCTTATGGAGGTTAAGGATCATCCCATCTGTATGAGTTGTGAAATAACATGATGACACCGTGCTTGCGTTATAATGCCATTGTATTTGACTGCTGAGGTGAAAGTGGAGCTAGCTTATAACCAGGTTGCAAAACTCCTGCCCTGCTCCTTCTCGCGCGCTGTCACTGGTCTGTGACACACTTGCAAAAATCTCATTTTGCTCTATTTCTACCAGAGTGCTTTGGGTGTTTTTTCTGATTGTTTTTTGTCTCTGGAGTATAATGACATCAAACCTGGTCTTTCCTGGCTTTGTCAAGACCTCTGAGGTGAGGTCTGTCTCTGCATCCGTGCAGCCCAGTCCACGTGCTAGTGCAGGTACTGGCAGCTGTTCCTCTTCTGACACCTCTTCTGACAGGGGTGTTTGCCAGAAAATCCATTAAACACTGCAGTGAGCACCACTTTTTCCTACTGGGGTGGAAACCAAGGCAAAGAGCGGCACAGTAGCTAGCTGGTTATCCTAAAGCAAACCAGGAGGAAAGCTGAGGTTAGAGCGCAGTGGTCGTGCTGACCTCTTCCCTGCTGGTGGGGCCAGCTGCCCCCGTTTCTGTTGTCCCCCCTGGGATGGGGGCTGGCACTGGCGAACAGGCAGCAGATGACACTCCTTCCTCAGTTCCGGCCACGCCACCGCATCATTAGCTCCAGTCTCGTGTCTTCAGAGGAATTCAAACAGCACTTGAAAGAAAACAAAGCAGAGACAATGGTGCGTCTGAAGCAGCAGCTGGTGAACTCCGCTGGCTGGAGGCGTAAGCCTTTTAGGGCCAGTGATGGTTTCCCCTCTCCCCTGGGGAAGAAGGCCCTGCTACAGCTTAGCTGTCCAGGGAGGTTAGCGAGGGAATCTGGCATATGTTTTACCAGAGCAACATTTCAGATCTTTAGTTTGCAGCCCTGCTCTAAATCACATTTCCACATGGGCAGGGTGACCTGGACGGCTCCAGCGCTGCAGATGAAAACCTGTCCGTGTTGGCTGGCCAGGGTGATTTGGCCGATAGCGAGTCAAAACTTGGGTGTTTGTGAGGGGGTCATGACTGGGTCCTGCCTCAGGGGAACCCATGACCTCAGTTCTCTCCTGCTCTGTCCCTTGATCTGTCTTTTCCATCTGGGTAAAGTGGGAGTAAGATAATATCACTAGGATTTGGTAACCAGCTGTATCAGGGCCAGCTTTAGTCACAGCAGTTGCTTTCAGGAAACAAATCGCTGAGGACAGCAAATCAGCCTGGCAATAAGCGTCCTGCAAACCTGTTGCCTCTTCTCCCATCTTTGCCCTCTGCCCGCCTCGTCTCCAGTGATGCAGCCGCTGCCGGGGCAGGAGGCAGAGCGTGGTAAGGGCAGCAGCAGAAGGCTGCCTGGGCTCCCTCCTCCCCTCATGCAGGGCCTCTCTGAAGAAACGACAGGGTGCAGGGGGGGATGACACCAAACAGGCTTTCAGCCATGGGAAGTTATTTTGTCCTCATTCTTGAGCAGCAAATATCACATCACCCGTTTGTCAGACGATCTCTTCTCAGCACGCAAGCGAACAGCGCTGGGAAGTGAAGACTCGGCACAAAACCGTGCCGGCTGTTGACCTTTCATGGAGTCATCGTCAGCAGGCTGGGCCGAGAGGGCTGAGGAAACCCTGGAGCAGGATGGCCCCTTCGCCTCCCCCAGGCGTGGTGCCTCCGAAGGTGCAAGATACTGTCAGGCAGGGAATAGGGAAAGTGGGGAGCTAAGGTCACCCTTGCTCCATACTGAAACCAGTGGCTTTGTCCCACACACAGTTCCTCATTTACACAGCATTTAAGGGGGGACGGTAGAGAGGAGAGGGAGAAAGGTATTTCTTGGTAAAGGGCTTTTAGCTCCATTTTGCTCTGGGGGTGTGGGTTTGCTTTTCCATCTGCAGGCTTGCCTGCTCTTTTGCTGTAAGGGTGGCACAGGGATGCTTGGGCAAGCTCCTACTCATAGCTCACCGCAAGGAGAAGGGACACTGTTTGCTCTGCCAGTGCACTAAATTAAAATACCTGGCTGCAGCGCTAATGCACAAAACCTGTTGCCTCCCTCGGGAGACTCTGGGAGCTGAGAAGAGGTAATGAGTCATTTGCAGTGCAGTAGAGGAGTTATTCACTGCCTGCTTGCGTCGCAGGCAGGTATCTGGCTGCTCATCTGCGCTGTGTGCTTTCACAGCTTTGGGTTGGAAGTAAGATAGCAAAGCCTGCTGTGTTTGGGAATGGTGACCCTATGGGGGTCTGCTCCTTGGAGTTAGAGATGAAATGCTGAGGGAGAATGAGAAGAAGCTGTTGAAGGGGACAAATGGGGAAGCAAGTCTTGTAATTTAACATTCAGGAGCCTTGGTAGAAGGTGAGACTCCTGGGCTTTCATTCCTGCTCTCATGAATATTTTAGGGTTTATATAAGGATTCTTAAATATAAAATGCAAAACAATTCTGGGAGTAAGGGCATGATGTCCTGGACTTCTCCCTCCTAGATGAGTCCAAAATCATTTGGTTATTACATAAAGGTGACCAACGCCCACAGCAAAATGCAAGCAGAATTGCTGCTATCTTTCAATATCTTGCTGTCAGGCCAGTATTGAGAGAGGTACACACTGGCTTCAATCACAGAAATGAAGGTGTGGACTCTGAAACCTAATGATTACATATTTCTTCCAGGGAAACAATCAAAGTGCTTATCGTAGCCAACTGGATGAAAGAAATGTTTTAAGATAAATGACAGCAGCTGAGAGACTGTTGGTGTGTTTTTGTACAGTTGCCCAGGACTGTTTAGAAAGAATTCAGACACACCCAAAGAGTCTCACATTGTTAGATTGGGTCAGGAAATAGATTTTCTTTCCTAAAAATGATTTTGTGGAAAAATGTGAAGCGCAACCAGGAGCTGAAAGTCTTGTAGCACGGGACGCTAAAAGTTTATTTGGCAAAGGTACTTTTTTTTTCTTTTTAATGCTGAAACACCCGGCTTTTTGCTAGTTGCCATTGAAAAAAGTCGATAATGGAAATGTCCATTTGCCGATTTTTCTGTGTCGCTTTCCTTCCCAGGTGGGGGGGCACAGACAGACGAACAGACCAAATTGCTGCTCCGTGAGTAATCGTGAGGCTTGGAGTCAACCTTTTACTCACCTGCCTTACTCTGGCACATTCTCAAAGCATGGGAAGGTCTGAATTAATGGGCAAAACATCACAAAACTGGGACTTGAGCTTGATTTTTGGTAGGTAGGATGAAAAAGCAGAAAAACAATGTGTTCATTCCTGCGTGTACTTCAGATGAAGCCTAGAGAAGCTTGCAAGGTCCCTGCAGCAGCTGCAGGTCTGGCTAGCCACACAGCAGAGCTGACAGCAGCTTGCCGAGGAATACCTGGGGCCTTGCCTGTGTCATCCGTGCTTAATGAGCCCGCTCCTCTTGGCACCCAAGGGCTGTCTGCCCCTGTAATTTGTGCGTGCGCATGTCAGGACCAAGACATTTTACCACTGCAGTACAGAAGAATTGTCTTACGGACTGCTACCTGCTTGCCCTTAGCAGATGAACGATGCAACAGCTGAACTCCACAAAACACAAGGTTTGAGAATGATGTGAGGAACAAGTGAGGCGTTGCATTATTCTGGCTCTTCACTCTCGCAGATCCTGAACTGTGCATCAAGTTGTACTACCGCTGCAGCTGTGTCTGGACGTGCAGGAGGCCTTCTGCAGCTCTCTAGCAGGCATTTGAAGCCAGAGCTGACCATCAGCCCAGCCTTGCAGCACCAGCCCTCTCCCCTGCACTGGCTTTGCCCAGCCCAGGAGCGAGCCGGCAGCAGGCAGGGGTGTCAGAGAAGGTGGGAGCTCTGCGTGAATCTAGTCAGGTAGCCACCTCGCCTCTGGCTACCTTCATCTTCAGAAACCATCTTTCGATCGGCACATATTCCAAAGCCTGAAGCTGCTGCCTCTCTCAGCGAGATGTTTCCCTAATGCCATTTCTCAAGCTGGTAGTGTAAAGTTTTTCCTCACAGATAGATCATAACCTCAGGCGGAGCGCAACTTCAGACATGGGGACGTTTATGAAAAAATTGGCATACTCTTTTGTCAAGCAACAGTTAAAAGAAAATCTGCAAAGGGATTAGCTGCCATACACTCTGGGACTTGCTGACAGATGTCCTGAAAATCTGGAAATGTGTCGATCTATCTTTACACAGGGTGGTTTGGTGGTTGTTTTTTTCGTTCTTCTTCCTTCTTCCTCTCCTCATCCCTCTGCCCAGGGCACACAAATGGGAATTCCTTCACATCCACGGGGCTACCTGAGAACTGCATGGGTGCTGTCCGCGGACCAGAATACTGGTCCTGGGCTGCAATCTAGGCTGAGCTAGACCCAAAACCTCAATCTAGTTACAGATGCCAGCTTCCCTGCCGTGGCAGCCCTGCTGCTTTGTGCCAGGGCAGTTAGGATTTTCTCTCTATTTCACCTGCAACTTCTCATCTCATTTTAAAGGAACTTAAATGTTGGCCATTAAATATAAATATCTTCTTTTTCTTCTGGGTGAAACTGATGTTCAAAACTTCGCAGTGTAAATAAGGTCTGGAGAAAATGTTTTAGGCAATGTTTCAGTCTAACTAAATGGCTCTGCCATTTGTCCCCACCAGAGCCCTAAGTGCGTCTCTGCTCCCTTTCACAATGCGGCAGAGGAGCTGTGACCCCTTTGTGACCTTCCCCCCCAGCACATCTTCAGGCTTGGGGTAGCCAGAAGACCGCGAGTTCTGTGGGTTGTGTTGCGTGATCTTGGGCAAATCCATAGGGCTTTTTTTTTTTTTTTGCAAGTGCATTCTGTTTCTGAGTGGTTTGATTCTGATTGCTCAATTTGAAACATTCAGGTGGCCTGTGAGAGGAGGGTGATGTGGGTGCCACCCCACCTCTCAGAGCGATGCAGCCTTTTAAACTCTTCTCCAGCTCTGGCCAGAGTCACTGCCCTCAGGGAGGGAGTCACCCCTGAAACTGCAGTTAAATCTCCCCCTCTTCTTTTCCCTGTACCTCTTTTCCTCCCATACAGGAAGGAAATCACTCCTCCTGACTTGCAGAGGAGTCAGGAGTGTCCTGCCTTGCTTCGTTGAGCCCAGTCCCTTTTTGCTATACTCCATCACTATTAGCCAAGCAGGGTTCCAGAATCCAAAGGCTGAAAATCTGTCTTGTGCCTTGTTCCCTGCCCTGTCCGCTGATCAGAGGAGTGGGGTAAATACCCACTGGGTCCAGTACTTGAGGGTGTGCAGTGGTTTGTCCTGAAGAAGGACTGGCATTCTTATTTCATAACGTATGTGTATTGCATTTCTGCCAAACCTCTTTTCTCTGAGGGCCAGACAATAGTCTAATTTCACTCTCATCTGTGGGTCACGGGAAGGCAGTGCACATCGGGCGAGCGGCGTATTCGTAGTCTGGATGTTGACGTCACTTTGCTTCCCTATGGCAAAGGATGCAGCTCTCGGTCACAGCTGTTGTATTACAGCAGCTTCTGGCAGCCCAGAGGACTGGGAGACATCTGCCTTGACGGTCCTGGGACACACAGCAGTCGCCCAGCCTCACCCCTCAGCCAGGCTGCAAGCACCCCTTGTTTGTGCTTCTCCTGCTAGAAAAGGCAGGGCTGACGGGAAGGGGAACCTCTGACTCGGTGTGAGCACGGAACAGCTCAGCAAATGGCAGCGCACAGGATTGTCTCCCCTTCGCCCGGAGAGCGAGGCCCCGCTGCCTGGCCTCTACCCCTGCCTGCCCAGGCGAGCAATGGGGAAGCAAGCCCCAGCAGGCTGCTGGCAGTGACCGAGCAACAAGAAAGAGACGGTGGTGTGGGTTGCGACCTAATGTGTATATCATCAGCATCACTTGAGTCACACCCGTCTGCCTCCAGCTATTACAGCGATCCTGCTGCCAAAGAGCAACCGCGTGGCCCGACCAAAATGATCCGGCTGCCGCTGAGGACGGCGCTCCTGAATGACTCAGTTGTGCTGGGAGTACAAAGCAGCCCAGATCTGTCTTCCTGGAAAGCTCCTTTGCAGTAACCTTGTGCTTGAAACGGTTTTGTCTTTGAGGCGGCTGTGGCGTTCGTTCCCATTCATCTGCGTGAATAAACCACGTGGATGGACAGACGTCCACGGGGAGTTGGAGTCTCACCGCGGGAGCTCGAAATGCTGGAGCCAAGCCTGAGGGAGGGCTGGCTGCCGCCCTAGGTTTGAGGAAGCCAGCCCTGCCTGAGCCTCAGTTTCCCCACTGATGCAGAAGCGAGGCCAATGTTTTCCTCAAAAGACCGGAGAGTGTTTGTGAAGCCCTCCGAAGAAGGGCGCGTTCGGGAATGCCAAGCTATTTTTATTATTGGGGTCAGGGAGGAGAACACGCGCAAAGGTGATGAAGCTTTTGAAACACAGGTTCCCATTAATAGTCTTTAGCACACAGAGTTCTTATTATAATCTAATTTGACTGGAATTGGATTAATCTTATAATGCTATAATGTCATTTCCATGGTCTTTTTTATATTTTTATTGTTACTATGCATTAATGCAATACCCTGCAAGAGCTCTGAGAAGAGGATGTGAATGTTTAGTGAATCTCTGATAACATTTTTGCAGGGCATTGTTATGCTCCTGTTAGGCTTGTACGCTGCAAAGTCACACAGGGTCTGGAAATAGCAAGAATGCACCCAAATTCAACTTGAATTATCTTGCAACAGGCTCCACGGGCGAAAGCAGTGTATTCAGAGCCAAGAAACCAGAGGTCTGCTCCTGACTTGCCCCTGATCTGTGCCAGGAGCTCACCTGAATCACGCTGGTGTTTTCCTCCCTGTCTCTTCAGCTGGAGATGGAAATAATTTGTCCATACAGGAATGCAGTGGGTCCATGGTCTGTATCCCTCACCACCAAGAAAAGCTTTCTTGGATCACCAAGCTTTAATGCTTCCTTTTTATTGAGTCTACCCTGAAAAAAAAATTTCTTTTTCCTGCCTGTGCCCTGCATTTCTTAATTTGCCCATTTTTTTTCTTTTGCTATAATTTCTTTCTCTAGTCATATATCTTTTGAAGCATTAGAGTAAATGATCTTTATCCTGCATCTGTTTAAAGATGCTGGAAGTTTGCTTCAAAGTAGCCCCACAGAGCTTGCTCTAAATACTGATGGGCTTGTCTGTGAGGACTGCACGTGAAAAATATTGAGCAAGCTGAGCGATATTACACTGGATGACATTTCAGCCCTCAGATCACCTAAGAGAAAAGGCAAATAGACTGGTATTTTCTATCAACTCTTATCATTACCTCTGTTCCTCTTCCAAGTCTCACTTGAAGGCAGTCTTGATGTAATTAAAGCTTGAGGGCCAAAGCGTGAGTTTAATTTTCAGTGCAAATACAACGCTAACCCTTTCTCTCCCACATCTCTCTCGTTTACTCTGTTCTTTGGCTCCTCCATTCAGAGAGCATGACAATGATGCAAATTAAACCTCCCACTCCGAAAATGGCATGGCTTAACATTATTAGCCTGCAGAAACAGAATTTGCTGGGTCACTAGGAGCTGGCTACCAATGCATCTGCCACAAAAGCCATGTTGGGAAGCGAGTCCATATGGCAATACAGACAGCTTCTGACTTCTGCTGGGTACAGCTTCGCAGGACTTGGCATCTTTCATTAGACAGCTTGGGATTGTGCTGGTTTCTGCCTTTCTGTGGCACAGAAGGGTTGGGTTCCTGCATTTGCACCACCGAGCCTTCACTGGGGATTCTGTGTGTAGGCAGAAGGGTCTCCTGCGAAAGGGCCCTTGCAGGACTGGAGCACTGGAAGGGTACCCCGCTCTGCTTATTGCTGTCATTCCCGGCCTCTTTTCTCATTTTTGTCAGCAAACAAGCGACTGGGGGTTTTGTTTCCAAGGACGTTTGAACATCTGTGCCCTTGAGAAGGGCTTCCTCATTCATATTTTATTTACAAACAATATAAAACCCAGTCCCCAGTGTTGCCATATTTATGCATTTCCGTGTCTCCCGAATGTACTTTTGATGCATTTCTGGCGTTGACACGTTGTAGTGTCGATTGCCTGGGCAGCATCCCAAGCGCAGCAGTGCCTGCACCCAGGGAGGGATCACATCTGGCAACCTGGCATTAATACCAGCCCCGAATTCGGGGCTCGGTAACAGCGCATCGCAGCCGGACAGATGCGAGTTGGTCGAAACTCGGAAAGTCCGGCTGTTATTTTTGGTTTGCGTGGGAACAAAAGGGAGCATTTATGCCATTTCCCAAGAAGCCGGGTTCCCGAGGAGCGCCCGAGGGCTCCTTCCCCTAAAACAAAGAAACCCGGTTTATCCCTGCGCTCTTTTACGATCTCGGCTTCCCCCCCGGCCTCGCAACCCCACGCCACAACCTCCCAAAAGCCACGGTCCGCGCCGCCCCCCCGTCCCACCAGCTCCCACATGCCGGGGACACCCCCGGCCCCTGCCCGCTGCCCGCGGCCGCTCGGCGAGCCCTGCCCGCCGGCCGGGGGCTGCCCCCCTCCCTC
>VWZZ01006677.1:264338-355932 GCA_013399095.1 Psophia crepitans
AAATACCCAGCGCCTTTCCCCAGGAGTTGTCACCGCCCGCGCTGTGCCTGCGGTCGGAGGGAGGGAAATAAATAAACGTAGTAAAAAAATAGGTATCTATGAATTAAGCCGGCGTTTCAGCTCCACCTGCAGTACCCCGGTGACCATCCTGGCCGAGTCCCGCGGCGCGACGCGGGGTCCGGCCGGAGCGGGCTGGCGGGGCGTGGGAGCGGGGNGGCACCTCCTCCGCGCCCGGCTCCGGCGCCAACTCGAGAAGGCGAGTGGCCGGGCAGGGGCTGCGCCGTGCTCGGGGCCGTCTCGGAGGGGAACCGTAAGGGTGGGGAGTTGTGGGTCGGTGTGGAGCTGGCACAGTGAATGCAGGGAAATGGCCTGGGATAAGGTAGGCTGGAGAAACAAAGTCTTCTTGCGGAGTGTGTTGTAACGTAGAGGCAAGGCAGCTGCTGCTCTCGTAAAATGCAGTTTGATTGCTTTGCGCTGTCTCTCCGAACTCCTCCCGCAGTCCAGTTTCTCTGCCTGCCTGCGTGTTGAACCCTGAGAACCGTTAAACGTGCGGTTTTGTCCCATCCCACAAGTGCCTTCAGGATGACTGTACGCGGCTCTGTAAAGTCCTTTGGGATCCCGCTGCTGGGTGAGATGCTGTGGCAATGCAAGATCCCTTCCCACAGATTTGTGACAAGCAGAACACAAGACAATTAAAATGCCTCTTACCTTTTTTTGTGGCAGCCCATGTGCTTGGATTAGTACTGATGAGTCGACAGGAGCGTTTGTGGAAAATACAGTACGGCACCCTCACACTGCTTTCTGCCTGTGTGTGTACAGAGCAGCCTCGGAGTTGTTTTGATTTGCCTTTTCACTGGTAAGATTTTCTGCTGGCATTAACGCTATCGAGGGAAGAAGCAGCAAGGCTGGCAATTTTACTGTCTTGAGGATTGTCACATACCTGCTCTGCCAATTTGGAAACAACACCTTTACTTGAATTGCAGTCGTGCTTCCATGTCTCTAATTTGTGTGTGTGGTTTCCCGTGCTTCTGACTGTCTTTAGGAAAGAGAAAGACAGGTAACTCTTGGAAGTGGTTTTTGGAGAGGGTTCAAACTTCCCTTAACCAGCAGCTTTCTTCCTTGGGTTCCCTGAAAAAAGCCATATTAAAGCTAAGTTTATCCAGGGTGACTTTGCTTTGCAAGTACAGGCAGACTGGTGTAGCTCTCGAGATGGGTGTAGGCAAACAGCGATCGCTTGCTGCCTTGGTTTCGCACGCTCAATCTCTCCAGTTGAAGAACAATAACACCATTCTGGATTAAGTCTTCCTAATATGGAGCGAGCAAGCGAGCGGTCGGTTGCCTGTGTGCTGCTCCGAAGTGCGCCCGGCTGATGCTGCGGCGTAGCAGCAGAGGGCATCGTCTTGCCGAAGGCTTCCCGCGGCGGTACAGAAGTGGGACCCTCCAGGCCTGCACTGTATGCCCCATGTGGGTGCTAACCCGGCACCTGGCTGGCTGCCAGGGCCACCCTGACTCCCTGCTTCGGGAACGGGCTTTCTGTGTTTAACCTAAAACCAGCTCTAACGCCCCTTCTCCCTCCCCAGGGGATGAGCTGTGAGGTGTCTTCTGTCACTTGGAGAATCGGTTGCTTTTCAGTGGTCCCTAAATCCCACGGGTGTATGTAGTTTGTACAAACATCATACTGGCCTCCTTGTGTTAAACGCGAGGCTGGTTTTAGCGGTAGGAAGCCTACCACGTGCATGCTTGGAGTTAGTTTTCTTTTGGTGTTTTTCACCTGGATTTCTTTAGACAGTTGGTCTGCATTTACCTAGCTGCCAGTTTTAACAAAACCAGGGATGTGCGACCGTGCCTCAAAGCCTTGAGCTGCACAGAAGTGCTTTACGTTGCTGTTTGTAAAACCGAGGCATCGTTTGACTTAGCGGGGAAGAAGCTGCAGTAAAAAACCTTATTTCATAACATAAATCTCAGACTGGCTAGAAAAGGACTGTTGCTTTCCAAACAAGTAACATTAACGCTGGAATGTATGGGTAGGGTACTATGGGTTGAGTATGCCGAAAAAGAAATACAAGTCAATTTTTCCCTATTCTTTTGCAAACTTGTAAGAATTGCGGAAGGAGGAATTGTGGTTATGGAAAGAGCCGGTGGATGATTTAATATAATATATCAAGCGTTAACTAGCTACCAGAATCCAAGTAACTGCAAAATCAGGGTTTGAAAACCCACATCTGGCACGTGGGTGTAACATTTGTAGATCTCTGCTGTTTTTTCCCCTCTTCTTGCAGTGTTTGTTACAGGGTTCTTTAAACAAGTGGCACTTCATCACAGCAAGTACAAAATGGGAAAATAGAGCAAGTGCCGTAAATAATCCTCATGCAGCGATGAGACCATTAATACTTGTGCCAGCCAGTGCTAATCCTGTGTGTAGTTGCAAGATTTACCTTCTTTTTTGCAGGGATGTAAAGTCTGATACTCCTCATATTTATAGTGTAATATATAGGAAACACAATAGGCTTCTGGGGAATGCTGAATTCATTCATGTCGGTGACTGGTTTATGAATAGTTCTGCTTTTGAGGCTCCTGCAGTCTCCAGAATACCACCTGTGAATGCAATTTACAGCTCTTTGTGTTCAAACATTGCATATGTATATATGTACATAGACTCATTACCCTCTTCCTCTCTCTATTCATGCATAGTAATTGGTGATTTATTTGCGATTCCTAGAGGGGAGTACAGCCCGTGTAAGGTCTTGAAACTGCAGCTCACTTGTCAGTGGCATGTTGGAGTGAAATAACAATGCAGAGGCGACTCTTGGAGGTAGGAGGGATGATCTTAAAGACCTGTCTCCTGCAGGGGAAGGGGTGCTGGCTGGGGAGCAGCGGTGTGCAGGTCACTGCTGCTGAAGTGTTCTGCCATTGCATCTCCTGCTCTTCTGCTGCCTGCCTGGGCACAGGGGCTGAGGGGGTGACACACTTGTAGATGTGATAGAGCTGAAGGGTGCTTGACTGGCGGGGGACAGCCAGACAACACAGCAGAGTGGGTGTTTGCGTGCACAGGGGGTTTGGGGTTTTTTTTTTGTTAATTGAAGCTAGCGGCCCAGGAATGTTTCTGGCGCCTCATCTGCCCCTTGGTGCGTTGCTAGCAACAGCGGCCAAGATCGTGCTTTCTCCATCGGTGTCTGCCCAAAGTCCTTCATTTTGCAAGCTGATGGTGCTGCCCTCACCCCTGTGTTTGCTGCCTCTAGATCACCATGATGTGTGGCGCTGGACCTGAACCAATCTTGAGTGTGCCAGGACGGGCTGTGGCTTTGCTTCTCGGATGGAGGACGTGTCGGACTGGGGAACATGTCGGACTGTGGCTGTGCAGATGGCCCTGGCTGTTGCCCCGTTTCTGCATGGGGTTCAGCCGACTCTCTGGGTTTCCCGAGCGTGGTGGGAGGCTGCTGCGGCCGTCGGTGCCAGGCTGGCAGGCTCCGCTCTTGCGCATCCCCAAATGTAATTCTTCGTGGGGAGACTCCCTCCCTGCCGTCTTGGCCAGACTGCCTGACATCCTGAGGCTCCTGCAAATCCTGTTTATTTACACAGGAGGTTTTGGTTTATGCGCATTGTCGTCTTTTAGTTGACCTTCCGTCAAGTTAGATGTCTTTATTAAAGCAGTTTTTATTGTAAATCGAATGTGTACTTGGAACACTTTTACCAGACCCATTATATAAAGTGAAAGGCAGAATAAACAGCGCTGCAGACCACAGGGAGGGGGGCGGGAGAGGGAGGGTCATAGGGAGAGCATTGCTTCTGTGTTGGGAGGCTTATTGAATGTTTTGGACCAGGAAACTGCTTCTTTTTTTTTTTTTTTAATTATATATTATTTTCTTTTAAATTTCTTCCTTTCGGTCTCTCTTGGCTTCTTTCTTACCCCTACAAAATCAGTCATGGATTCAGCCATTGACCTAAAGGTTATACAGTCTAGTATGGAGCCAGAGTTATTTTACTTGGTTTAACTCAGATGAATCAAGAGTACTATAACCTGAAAGAGTGCTCCTCACTGTCTGATAGCAATCTGCAGACCCTACCCAGAAACTTACAGCACCAGGAAAATTGCCTGAAAGAAAGGGGGAAGCTTTTCAAGCACAATTGGTTTTCTTCTTGTTGCTAGGCTTCCTCTGCTTGTGATTTGAGTTGTCTACTAGTATCAAGGACGTTTAGGCCCTCCAGCCAGTGTCTGGAAAACTGCAGTGTTGTGATTTGCCTCTGGCTTTTAAGTTGCTAAATACTCCTTAATGATAACCTGCTAAATTGGTTTTGACTCCATTTTTATATTGGCATTTCTTTTCTAGTCATATAAAATCCTCTTAAGGAATAGTTCTCTGGTTAAATCTTAGGAGACGTTTAGCATCTGTTTCTTATCAGCTATGGAGAGGCTAAAATGGAGCCTTTCCTGTCAAAGTGGGGTTTGATCAAATTGCAAGGCAAAGAAATTGGATCTGCAGCTGCCTTCGGTGGGTCTAGGATGTCTGCGCGTGCATGTCCTTCCCAGCTCTAACCTGTTGCTTACCTTGTCTCCATCAGTGTGCTAGGAACGTGTTTCCAGTGATGTATGTTAGTAAGCTTTTTGTTGTCAGGAGCTTGAATTAGCAAATGGCAATGAGACAAGAGGATATCTTGCCTTTCCAGCTGCTGCTAAAGTCACATTTCAGTAAGGAATTGAACATGAGCTCAAAACCAGACCATCCCAGCTAAGTGACGGGAAGCCTTTTTCGAAAAGGGAGACGCGTTGACGCTCGGGACTCGTGCTGTTGCTGCACAGTACTTGCACAAACCCTAGAAAGCAGAGCTGTCCCTGAGAGGAGTTATTCCAGGCTGGTTCCTGCCTGGCATGGGGAGGGGAGGTTGCAGGCCAGGTTGTTCACATGAGGAACTGCTTGGAGGGACTTTCTTCATACGAAAACTAACTTGGCAAAACCATGAAATACATAGAGGGACTGGGGGCTTGTCTGACTTGAAAGTAGATCTGTTTTTCACATGGTCCCACAGATGTTCATGGGGGCCCAAGGAAGGAGAAGTGCTGGGGAGGCAGGTGGCTGGAGGGCATGGTGAATTCATTTGTCTGGGTTACCCTGGTTTGCTGTTCATGCATCAGGGCCTCGGTACCATGGGTCCAGGGTGTGAAACCAGTTGCCGTGCCCTGCTCATTGGGTGAAGTGAGCCCGGTGTTTGACTGCAGCCACTGTTACCGGCTCCTGACGGAGGCTGCCTGCGCTGCCCTGCGTAGTGTTTAATCTGCAGTTTCTGGCTGAAGCCACTGCCTATAGGCTCCTGTGGCTCCTTCTTTCTCATTTTACTCCACTGCTGGTGGTCGCTTGGTGTTTCCAGGTCCTTTTCCTGCTCTTGTTGGGTGATGGCCCACTGTTAAGTGGAGAACTGGGGAAAAGATGAGCCAAGGGAAAACACTAGAAGGAGAAGGAAGGTGAAGAAACCAACTGATGAGAAAGATAGACAATAACAGGCTCTGGAGGATGGATCTCGGCAAATGCTGGGCCTTCCACCACACCCACAGCTTTTGAAATGTCAGACTCTGGAGTACAGAAGAAAAACAGATAGCAGGGGTCCCTCAGTGTGTGTTCTCTTGTTCCTGAGCAGTGTACTTACCACCCCTCTTGGCTGACTTCTTTCCTACGAAGCTATTGATTCCATTCGGGACTCAAAAAATCATCTAGCTCTTCTCCCGTCTCTTCTGATCTTGGTGGCCGTAAGACTTTGCCAGGAGGGGCTGAGACTGCTGCTGAAGCACAGGAATAAGGAGATTCCTGTGCAATTTCTGGCAGCAGAGTCCTGTAGGGACAGCAGAAACCATGGGGATCCAGAGCATATGCCACAGAGCATCACGCGGGGCAGCTGCATGGCCATTAGCACCGTCCAGTGTTAACACTAATGCTGGCTGTTTGGTTTGGTGTTCTGTGCTTTGTTTTTCCGGCCCTTGCAAAACAGCTCATTAGGGTCTGACAGGGTTGGATGTGATTTTGATGTACGGCTGTTGTGGTGCTGCTAAGTTTTGTTTTGTTTTAACTAGTGGCCTGAGTTTGGAATCAGTGTTGTTCGCCTAGCGTTCTCTACTCCGCACACAAAAGTGGATATCTTTGCTTTGCAAATGAGTTCCCCTCTGGAGTCATCACGATTACAGGGGAATAGCAGGGAGCGCATGATGCGTCTGGGCTTTTGGGGGATTTCTTTGGTTTGCGTTCTTGGTGGTTGTTTTCTTCCCCCTGCTTGCATCCCTGATCTCTGCCTGAGGCACACTGTCACTTTTACGGCTTTTGGGCTTTGTATGGAAGTTGGCTGGAAAGCTTGTTAGAGGGAGCTGGGAGCAGGGGGTGAGGTAGATGTGTTTTTCTACAGACTCTGTAGTGCTAAATGTCTGGTTTGTGTTTGAGAGGAGCTCGGCACTGACCCAGGTTGCTGTGTGAAATGGATGGTTTCAAAGCCGTTAGAGAAATGGAGGCTTGAAGATGAGATACTGAGTACCCAGAAAGCAAAGAAGTTTTTGTTTGCCTCTCGGGGAAAGAAGGGCTCTGATCTCTCATTACGGTGTGGTTATCCAGATTCGTCTGCTTCAATAAATTGACATTTTGACATCTTGAATAAATCTTTCTGTCTCCATTCAGCACCATCGCCAGGGACACGGGAATCTGCCCGGATTCCTCCAAATCTCTCTGGAAGTGGAGCTGGACCTTGAGTTAAGAGCCACAGGAGAAGCCACGGGACAAGGCAGGTGCTTGTTGCCAGAAGTTGTCCAGAAGCTCTTTACTCTGGAAAACAGTACTGCTGGAATCTGGCACTTATTAACTCAAGTTACCCAGTACCTAGGATCTAGCCAAAGGGCTGTGGCTTGCTGCCAGGCTGAAATTACCAACCTGGGTGTCAGGCCTTGTTGGTTGCTTCTTGCTAGCTTGAAATAGGAGCTCCCAACGAGCACGTGTGCCAGCCCTTCTTCTAGTCATGTTTCTTCTTACAGCTTTGTAAAGTGTTCAAGGTAATTATAGTACTTACTAATATTTAGTCCCTTTTAAGCAATTATCTGAATGCATTTATCTCCAACGTGCTTTCAAAGTACTCTGCCCCTTCTCACCATATCATTTCATCTCATCTCATCTCCCCAGCTCTCTGCTTTCTGCTGCCTTCCTTCTCATACAATCCTCGGTCCTCAGCTTCCTCCACCTCTGGAATATGATGTAAGGCTTTGCTTTCCTCTCCTAGAGGTTCCTGTACACTGTCTTCCTACTCTGCTTGTCTAATCCCATTACAGAGGAGGGATGTTTGCTCCGCCGTGCAGGGGATGATGGTTTAACTACCCCACCAGGTGCTGAGGCGCTTTGCAGTGAGGGGCACAGATACCAAGAGGAGCTGAGCTGGAGCTGTGCCATTTCCCAGCTTTCTGCTGACTGCTTGTGGCCTGCAGACAGTATCTTAAGAGCTCCTGCTGAAGGGTTTGACCTTTATGCCTGCAGTGTTACCCGGCACCTACAGCAGGAGTCACAGCATGCAAATTCCAGTGCTTTCTTCTGGCTTGCGATATAATTGTAGGCAAGTCACTCTCCCTCTGCTCTTGGCTCCTTAAAGCAGAGAGAGTGGCTTAAAAGGTGTCATGGGATTTTTTTTCTTTTGGAGGTAAAGCGCAGTGTTAGGGCTGAGGTTTTGCTTGCTGTTGTTAAGCAAGCAGGCTGCTTTTTTCTTATACATGTTGGGAGCATAGCGTGGAAGAGATTGTTATACCTTGATTGATTTCACTCTTGGTGTTAGGAAAAGAAGAGAATTGATTTTTACTTTGAGCTCTACGGTATTACTTACCTGCACAAGCTCTCTCACTTATCCTACGTGAATGGGACCAGCCTCTCCTTGCCACCCCATTATGCTTGTGGGGCATGGCCCGTGTGACTGTAACTTGGAGCTGCTGTGATTCATTCCAGCCATCAGTGTTACAGCGGCACAGTTAATCTATGGGTTACTGGCATGTAAGGAGCTGTTACATCTAATCAGTCCCATGCCATGAGCTAGTCGGCAGTTCAGTCTAATCCAGAGTGCATAGCTGCCAAATGCTTTAAGTCGCCAAGCACTTGCTCCTTTCTGCTGTAAATAAGACAGAGTTGAACAAGATCAGCTTCAGGTGCCCTGCCTGTGAGCAGGGATCAGAGTTCAGCCTGGGATGCCTGTGCTGCAGAAGGGCAGAGGTTGTCCAGAGTCTGAAGGGTTGCAAGGTGGATGTAAATTTACCTACTCATCTTCGTATGTAGATATCGAAACATCTTCCTTTTTCTCATCTCAAATTGCTCTTTCTCCCACCCCTTTCCCCTTGCCTAGGTGTAAGGAGAGGTGTGCTCAACAGTGGCCTCTCATGTACTGCCATTGTCATTAGAGTATAGAGGGACCCTGTCTGCGTTCTCAGGTATGTTTAAGTCTTGCTTAAGATGCCTAGTTTTGTTTTGTTCTTTCCTTGTTTCCACAGCTCTTACACCTCTTCCACTCCTCTTGAATTTTCTGCTTGTGCCTGCAGGGTTCCTCTGCAGCCCCAGGTTAGCGCCTTCCCCCTCCACAGCGAGAGCTCTCCGGTGATGTGCTTGGAAGCACACCTCCTTCCCCTGCTGAGCGTGGGAGAGGTGAGGCTGAAAACTTGCTTCCCCAGCAGCTTCCTCTGCTTTTGTGGGGCAAGTCACAGGAGATCAGCCCATTTATCTTTTAAATGGAATAACTTTGTAAAAGTAAAGGATGAAGACTGACAGTTGCTATGCACGCAGGTCTGTCATCAGTCTGCTTTGGCTCGGGTGGGGTCGAGCCTTGTTGCTTGGCAGGGGACCCTTGTTGCCCTGTGACCACCATGCAAAGGAAGGCAGCGCTTACTGCAGCAGTTACTTGGATTTGTGCCTGGACCTGGTACTTCAGCTGACTTTTTTTTTTTCTCTTCTTTCAGCCTTTGCAGGGAAGAAGGTGGCAGTGAACGTGTGGTGGGAAGGAGGTTGGTTTCCTCCTGGGGTGGGATGTTACCACGTGGCCATGCTGTCCGAGACCACCCTGAGCTGTGTCGGGTGGCGTAGGGCAGGCAAGGGGTCAGGGAGCCATGCCCTAGAGAGGTCTGTCACCTGTTCTTGGAGGCCTGCCCATGCTGGACTGGTGCCACCCTGCTTCTCCTGGCTGTCATCTGGATTGTAAAGCTGTATAGTCTAGTCTGTCCCTGTCTTTTGCCTGGTTTGTTTTGGGGGAGGATGTAGGGATGAGAGGCATGAGCGTGAGCGAAGATTTACTGTGCATGAAATACCTAATAGCTGCTCTAGCAGATCCACTGGGATATGTTACTAAAAGCATCCTAATGATCTCAGTGTAATGGTTTTGAGCCTTGGAAACCTGCACGCTGGGAAGGGCAGCCCAGAACTTTGGACTCAGCTCCTGGAGGAGAAGGGCTGGGCTCCTGGCAGGGGTTGGGGCAAGCAGCAGGAGTTGGCTCTTCATGATGCCGGCAGGTACTCGTATCTCTGTGAGAAGGAACCGGAGAAGAGCCATACGCAGGGCTTTGGCATGGCAGAGGAATGACTTGGGAGGCTTGGCCAAGCACCAACTACCGCTGTTATCTCAGAAATGTAGATTACCAGCAATTGCAGCTGTGTGTAGGCCAGCTGAGTCCCTAAAGAGATTTAATCTGAGGAAAGGGTAATTTTCTTCACAGAGACATCTGGGTGTTGGTAGAAGAGAGGGAGATGTGCAGAGCAGCATGACCGTAGCTGAGGCCGGCTGCCTCTAAGCATGGCCACTGGCAGCACACGTGGGAGGGAGAGGTACTGGGGGATGCAGCTCCCACCACAGCTGCAGGAGCTGTGTCCAGCTCTGCTCCTGCTTCTTCTAACTACTGCTGTTCCTGAAGGGGCAACATCTAGCCTCCTTCTCTGGGCACTGGCCATGGTCTGGAAAAGAGATGGTCCATTTCTTGCCTGCAAAAGTGCTGGAAGCAAGGGTGATGTAAGAAGGGAGGGTTTGTCAGTCCTGGAGGTTGCCAGTGGAGCCATGAAGACCCCTGAAATGGATGGGGGTGATGAGGAAGGGGTAGAAATGAGGGTGGGAGACAGCAGAAGGACAGTTTTTCAATACGTGGTCCTAGAAGTGCTGTGGTAGGGGTTCTCTGTAGTTACTGGGGTGATCAGCATCAGTTTCTAAATCATTCTCTGTATGTGGACGTGAGTCTTGAGTGTGGGTAGGGTGAAGTGAGGCTTCTGGGGAAGTGTGCTAGCGGGAGGCCAAAAATAAATTATCAAAAGAAAGAATTGAGAAATTAACAAAGCTAAACAGATGTATGAGCTCTAAGAAAAGGGTGTCATATTTGAAAGCATATTTTTGAAAATCCGTTTGCTTAGTCATCTTACAGATAACTTTGCTATTTTTACCTTCTTTGCTCTGATGAAACTTCTCTGGATATATAATGGGTTTAGCATCTGCATTCTGTTCTAGTGTACAGGCAAAATATATTTGCTAATTTTGAGTTGGCTTTGTAGAATTGTTTTACCTTTTGGCTGTGAAATAAGTACAACACTTATTAAAACTATTTTAAAGGAGCATAGCTGGCATTATTTCCCTTCTAACCTTTTTTTTTTTTTTTTTAACCCATCTCCCATGTCTGCAATCAAATTTAAATAGAAAATGTATTCCCTTGCTGGTTTATGTGTATTAAAGACCATGCCCTCATCTCCCCAAAACAGAAAAGTAGTAATGTTTGGGTTAAGCACAGTAATCTGCTGGGGAGTGAATGAGAGATCAAGGGCATTTGCAGATTTTTATTTCTGTGTGTTTGCAGGGACTGTGGCATCGCTAGCAGGTTGTTCGTGGATGGTAGCTTAGGTTACCTCTCTTGCAGGCAGTGAGATTTGCATCTTGCCATTCCTATTTGATCTGCAAGTGGTGATGAGAGCTGTATACTCTAAGTCAGATTCTCTGCGTAGCAGTCTGCAGTCATTAGGGCAGTGCTGGGACCCCAGAGGCTTTTTCCATGTTTTCATCCTGTTTCAGTAACTGTGTCTCCTGTTATCTTGTTCCTGAATATTTTCTCTGGTAAGAGGAGACTGTTTGTTGCAGCTGTTAAACCTCAAACGTCTTGAATCTCCCTTAGGGAAGAGGAGGAAGAGTTCCTGAGATTTCTGCCTAAGTAGACTATAGAAATACCTACCTATCTTTCCCAAGTATACAGCCAGGAGGTATGCTTAGTGCTGGCCTAAGCAGCTGATGAATTCTGGTGGGTTCAGCCTGAGATTCCTCCCGCTTGCTCACTTGCTGTGTAGAAGGGCTTTAGTAAGGGAGCTGGAGTTTTTCTCTTTGGTGTGTAATGGTACTGGATGCCTCTGGTTTCTTTTGTTAGAGCAGTGTAGCTGGGAGGTGTCAGAGGAAATTATGGATGTTTGTTTGGTCTCTTGGCTGGGGATAAGGATGCAAGTTTTAGTGAAATGTGCATTGAATAAACAATGGGTAAATCTCCTAGGACAAGCACTGCTTGGAAGCTGGTGTCAGGAACCATGCTTATTTTCACAGCAGAATTTAAAAAAACCCATGTTTTTGAGAAGTGTTTTGCACCCTGTGTTTGATTCCCATCATTTCAGTGATTTGTAATGTCCCTCCTTATGTTCCCTTTAAAGTCAGCCTGCTGGCCAACCTTGGGAGGGCATTGTCAGAGTAAAATTCTCCAGAGCCTGTACTGCCATCAGAGTTCTTATTTTCCCCAGCTTCCACAGTGCCGGTGGCAGACCTGGGGCCAGGCATGCCCCGGTGCTGGGGTCATCCCTAGGGCTTGCTGAAGGCCCTCGGTCCTCCCTCAGGAGATGGGTTGTGCCCGGTTAACACTGCTTTGCTGGGCGGCAGTGGGGGACTGGGTATGGCCCCGGCAGTGGCTCGCCGAGGCCGGAGCAGCCACGATGCAGTGGTGTGGCCTCCTCTGTGCGACCGATGCTTTGGGTGGTCGCTGTTGTAATTTTCTCCTATTTGACTCCTGCAAAGTGCTTGGGGAGGGATGTGGGGCCATGCTTTGTGTGCGTTTTAATGGTGTGGGAAAAGTCCGTTTTTTAAACAGAAACCCCAAGCACCCAGCCCCTGTCTCTGCGAAAGCAGCTGTCTGTGACATGCTTGACCCCTGTGTTCCCACAGCCATGCCTGCTTTGGACAGACCCTCTCAGTGAGGCTGCCATCTTGCACTCACGAAGATGGGCTTTGAAGGAGCTCTCACCCCACAGGGTGGCACCTGCCACCAGCCCATGGCACAGGGCCCTGGCCAGCCGCCTGCTCCAGACGTGGGGTCCCTTTTAGCCTGGGCACAGCAGAGCAGGCGTCTGACTTCATTACACCATCATGGCTGTGAAATGTCGTCTGCAGAACTTACTGCAGTGCTGCCATCTCTGGCTTGTAATTCACCCCCACTGGCCCCAGAGCTATTTGGGGAAGGCAGCCCTCAGCACAGGGCAGGGTCTGAGGAGGGGGCTGTTGCTGACACGGAGTGCGTGCACGGCCACCCTGCCATGGCTGTGGCCCCCTTCCCACTTAGATGTGGGTGGTGGTGGCACGCTGTGCTGTCCTCCCTCCTGGGCCCAGCCCCTCACCGCAGAAAGGGTGGGAGCTGCGTCAGGGCCACCAGCACTCCTCGCCCTCATGGTGGTACTCTGTCCCAAGTGGAGAAAACTTGGTGCCTTCCTCCTTGTGGCCTGGCCTGAGACGGAAATCTGGGGCAACAGTTCCATGGTCGTTTCGCTCCTGCTGCCCCCTTGGGTCATCCTCCCTCCTCACTGGGACACCCGTGGTGGCAGGAGGCCCTGGCAGGAGCAGGTGGCTGCGGTGGGCCTGGGAGCAGCTCCACAGCTGGGGTGGCTGCAGCTTTGGGTGCCAGGATGGCTTTTGTAGTGCTTTGTGATGCTGACCAAGAGCAGTCATGCACCAGCAGTGCCCTGACCTTGCCACGCAAGCTTGTGCAGGGCATTTAATTTTGCCTCCGTGTCTGGAGGTAGTATTTCATAGCTGCTGCGGGCAGGCGCTCACGCAGCTGTGCTAGTGGGTGCTTAAATGCAGCCAGTGTCAACCCTCATCACTTGCAGTCTTCTGCAGTAAACTGAGGAGGGGGGATGGCATCAGCAGCTCCTTTGGGCTTGCTCTTCCCAGCTTCCTGACCCTGCCTTCCTCTCCCTCCCTCGCTTCTCCCCATCTTTGCACTGGGGTCCTCCAGCTCTGTCAGTCTCCGACAGGTTTGGAGCGTGTGTGGTGTTTTGGTGCGGTTGCTGTATCTCTTCAGCTTGCATCAGTCAGTCGCTGTTAAGGCTTATTATAATCAGTGTAAAATCTCTGGGGTGCAGCTATTTACAGAAAAAAAATCAACACCCTCCCAGACTTGCATCAAACAAGAGTTTTATTCTCATTAATTGAATTCCTCTAGAGTCTGATAACTTGGGCATGTTGAAATCAGATAAATAAAAAGCCTCCCTCCCTCCCTGGTAGCTATGTAAGCCTTTCCTTAACTCCCCAATCAGAGGCGACTAGGCTCTGCTAAGGAAGTAGCTGAAGATCAAAACTTCTGCATACATCTGCTGGTCGGGGAGTGTAGGCAGGAGGACGCTCAGTGTGGTGTATCGGCACAGGAAGGGTTTGCCTCTTCCCCTCCTCCCCCTTTTTTCTCAGTTGATGGGAAAGATTTTCTTGTTTAGTGACAAATGCTGGTTAGTCACCCTCAGACACGTATTCTGTGTCTAGGAGCTGGGACTGTGCTTTCTTCCAGACCTTCAGATAAACTTGCAGCCCTTACAGAGGGGCAAGTCTGCTCTTGCTGAAGTCAGGGTGTATCGCCTTTGGAGCATCTCTCAAGCCGCGCTGCCCCGTCTCATCACGTGGGTGCTGAGACGCGTTGCTTTGGGAGGCAAGAAGGGTGTTTGGACTTGTGCCTGAGGTGTGGTGTTGCTGAGCTGACGCTGTAATCCTGGAAAAATCTAACTTGCAGCTTTTTCCGGACTCCATGCATCAAGTGAGACTTGCAGTCATTTAGGGCACGTCTCTTTCTCCGTCACCTCTCTTGTGTAGTTCATGTTGTGGTGCTGGAGGATGAGGCCCTCCCTTGTTCAGCAAGTGCTGTTGATTAAGCTGGGTCCTTCCTCCCTGTGCCTAGATCATCCATGCCATAATGAGCTACCTGGCTTGCCAACCAGGCTTTTGCTTGTCTTGGTTTTTCAGCCAACACTGCTGTCCCCCTTCTGGATCGTTCTGCTTTCCCCCTTCCCTTCCACCCTTGGTGCCACCTTTCTGCTTGCACCCTGGACTTAGATTTCCTTCCACTTCTCTTCTTTTGTCAGTATTTGTGTTCCATAGCTGCTTACACCGCCAACGCAGTGGCATCTGCCCCCACTCCCCCCCGGGACACTTTTTCCGCCCTCTCTCGCATCTCTCAGTCCCACCATCTGCTGCGTCTGCTCCTGCTGTTGTGCAGTGGCACGTCACCGGCATGACTCCCTTGACCGTGCCAACCTCCCTGGCTTGGAGAGTGCTCAGCTCCTTCCCTCTGCCTTGTGCTCCTAAAGGCTTCACTGGATGCTGCTAATGATACTTTCCCCCCAACCTGTATAGCCCCTTCTCCACCTTCAGATTTGCTTCTCAAACCTTAGCGATTTTACAAAAAGGACTGGCGTATAAATAAGGGCCTGCCTTTACCTGGTGGTTTGCCCTGTACTCCTCTCCTTCTCCATGCTTTTCACAAAGGTAGATTCTCTAACCCTTTTGCATCCCTCGAGGGTCCCATTTTCTGTTGTCTGTCGTTTGCTTTGCTACTCGTAGCCTTTCTCCCTCAATGCAAAGCTCTTTATCCCCTCCTCCTTCAGCAGCTGCTCTGTCCGCCACAAGCCCCATGGGATGCTCTGTCTGGAGCTCTTGCCTCCCAGCTCTCTGCCGGTTTAGTCTGTCTCCATGATTTACTTTGCAAGGGTTTTCCTAGTAGACCCCTCTGCTCTACATCTCGGTCATGATCCAGCATTACCTTCCTTGACTTAGCAATTGCCCTTGCGATAACCAGTTTTGGCCTCTTTCTGGAACAGTTTCCTCCGAGTCCTGTTGTCTTTGCCTTTTCCTGCCTCTCTGGCAGAGCTTTTCTTCCGTCCTCATGAGTATACCCTGCCCAGCTTCAGTGTTTGGGTTTTTGTGCCTGCAAGGGGCCTATTCTGTGATGCTGATTACCTCTTCCTACAGTCCTCTTGGTAATTTTATTCACTAGTAAAAAACTGGGCTGGCCTCTCTCTGCCAATGTTAGAAGTTCATATTTCTGTTCAAATTAAAATCTTGACCTTTGTCTCTGGCGCGTACTTGTTTACACGTACGTACGTGCACCTGGGTCTTTCTGCTTAAAAAGTGTAGGCTGCAGCATGTCCTATCTGTCTTTACCTCCGAAATCTGTTCAGCTTTTCTTGTTGTCTGCTCATTCCCCTGAACTCTCCAATTAGTTCCTCCTTCTCTGCCCTGCCAAACGCCAGACGCTTGTCTTCCCTTTAAAAGCCCTTCTTCACCTTGTTCTGCCTTAGCTTTTCTGTGGCCTCTTCCCTCTGTGTGGTTTTTTGATTCCCAGCCCCTGCCTCTTGATGGTTTTCCTCAGGCTGCGTTCTCAGAGAAAGATGGCTTATCTGATCATCAGCCACCCCTTCCCAGATAACCTGGCAGCCCTTTGGCCTGTTTCACACAAATTTGGTGGGAGTAGAGAGCGCAAATTTGATGGGAGTAGAGAGCTTGCAGATAAACGAGTTCCTGCAAGTCTTGTGAGAAGCAGGTAGCCAAGTCATGGGGGGGGGTGTGTAGTGGCAGGGAACTGAAGGAGACCCTTTTCTTCAAGGGCTCTAGCAGCACCTCCAAATGACTGTGCCAGCCATGGGAAAAGCTCCAGCTGAAGCTTGCAGTCAAATCATTAGTCTTGGAGACAGCCTCCCTCCTGATGGCAGAGGAAGCTAGGCTTCATTAAGTCCCTTGCTGTTAGGGCTGTGTGCTGAAAATGGTGGCTTGGAGCCGTTTTATTTTCTTCTGTGTGCTTGGGAGTAGCCTGCAGCGAGCCCCTGCAGCACTGCTTCACCTGGTGCTGTGCCACACCGCCTGTTAGAGACCCGCCATCAGGGTCTCCCAGCAGAGAGAGACCGTGGCACTTCCTCGCACGCTGCCTCGCTCTCTCCAGCTCCCCAGCCTCTCTCAACCCATCTGCTGTCCCCATCTGAAGGTCCTGTTTCACAGCGTGGCTGAGCTGGTGGAATATCCCAGCTGCTAATGAAAAGGGTTGTTTGCCCCCATCCCTGAACCCCGAAATAAAAAGTCTTCTTAATGTCTTCGTGGCAACAAATAACTCTTTCCTTGGTAATTCTTCTTTCAACTCGCTATGGGGGTCAAGCACGGGGAGAGGAAGATGTATGTTGTTAGGAATAAAGTGAGTGAGAAGGCAAGACTGTTGTTTTTTCCTATGTAGCTGATACTTATATCTGCTTAACTGCATTGTGAAACCATGTTTCTAAACTGAATTTCCTGGGATGACTGTGTTTGTGCCGCTGTTTTCTCTGTAGGGGAGCTGGCACAGTGAGCCTGCTTAGAGTAGGTGCTTGGTGCTGAGCTGAGGTAAAGAAGAGCCCATGGCAGCAGCAAGTGGAGTCCTACTGGAGTGTCCTTCCATGACAGGGGTTGGAAGGGACCTCTGGAGGTCATCTGGTCCAAGCCCCGTGCTCAAGCAGGGCCACCTAAAGCAGGTTGCCCAGGATGGTGTTCAAATGGCTCTTGAATATCTCCAGAGATGGAGGCTCTACAACCTCTCTGGGCAGCCTGTGCCAGTGCTCGGTCACCCCTCACAATTGTTGTTTGTTTATTTGTTTTGTTTGTTTTTAAAAATGTCTTTTCTTGTGCTTTCCAGCTGGTCAGTCTCCCTTGGTGCATGAGGTTGTTCCTGCCCAGGGAAGAGAATTGCATCTGATTGTCCTTCTTACTCATTGGCAATAGTATTGTGTTATGAATGTGTGTGGAGGGAATGATTGTACCTTTCTCTTTCCCAGACTGGAAGCAATAGTTTCCTTTCCAAATATGAGAGAGCACCTGTCCTCCCATTTGAAACAGTAGCCTTGGTAATTTGGTGACAACTGCTGATAGTCTCTATAGCATGTCAAACTAATAAATTGCAGTGTAAGGAGACAAAGAATTCTGACATGTTAATTAGCAATGAGAGGCAGCAGGTAACTGAAGAATCTCCCCAGATCTGCGTGTCTCTTCCGGGGATGGCGTCTAGCTGAATCGCAGAGGTTTTGAGAGGCAGCGTTGTGCCGCTGTTTAGTGAATAGAGAAGAAACCAGAAGAATTTTGGGGGCAAATGGAAACTGCAGTTGTAGGGCCATGCTTTGTATTCTTGTGATCCTTTATGGTGGGATGGAAAAATTGTGGTAGAGAAATGCGAGCTTTTAGCCAATGTGCTTGACTTCGGGGATAACTTAATTTGCTGTTTACCTGAAAGGTCTTTCTGCTGAAGGTGATGTACAAGATGGCAGCTTTGCCTTGCAAATTGGATGTTCTCACATGCTAATGGCCATGGCTGAGGGGCACAAATGCTTCTTTAGCATGCCAGAAGGAAGTGGGAGAGCTTGCTCATGGCTGCATTCATTTCTAGATATTAAGCTTCAGAACTCTTTTTGCAGTGGCACTTCTACAGAGCTGTGTGCTCAGAAAGAGATGGGGAGCAGGGGCAGAGCCCGTGCCGAAGGGTACAGCTGGAGTGCTGGAGGAACAGTGTGCTTTGGGAGATAGGGAGGGGTGTGCAGCAGCACAGTTTGTCATCAGCTCTTCAGACCTGTCCGTATCCATCAAAGTCTTCCTTCTTAGAAAGGAAACGATTTGGGATTGAGCAATTCATAAATGGCTAATTGAGGGAGCTGATTTGGAGTTTGGAAAGGAGATGCTCTGGCCCTAGCCCAGAAGAACAAGCATGCATACAAGGTCGTAGAGAAAGTCAGGGTGCTGAATGCCTAAACATCATCCTTACTGAAGTAAAGGAAACTCTAGAATCACTCAGAACAAGGAGAGGGGAAGGAAGCCAAATAAGCAACTTTGAGGAGTATAGAAAGATGGACCAAAACACTGGGGGTTCTCTTCTGGAGGTAAAGGGAGGCACTTGTGTGAGCTTCCCCCTCCATTTGTTTCAAATGAAGAGAGCAAGAAGCTTTTCTTTTCTTCAGGAAAAGCACAGGGGAGGAAAGATAAGGAACCAAGCTCTCCATGGATCAGACGTATTTTGAGAGACCTCTTTATGAAAGAGAGGGAATTCCTTTAATGAAAGACCGACTAGAAATGCATTTCCTTTTGGCAAGGATAATGTGAAGGTAAGATTTGGGACTCCGCACTCTTGTCTCCTAGGAGAGTATTTTAAGCGTCTGGGATGTTATGAGGTGAATTACAGCAACAATAGAGCATTCACTTGCTCAGTATTGGGAGGGATTGCAGAGCGTGCAGGAAAATGAAAAAAGAAGTGACGTTAGAACATTATTGACTGTGAAACAAAATGAAGTTTCTTATTGTCAGAGAGTGAGTGATCACGTAGGGAATAGCGTTTGACAATTGTAAGAGTGACCCTGGTTGTTGAACATACAGGACCTGAAGACTAAAGAGCAATAATAAAAAGAAATACAGAGGCTGCAGGGCATAATGAACTATGTCAGAAATTTCCTGCCTAGCTTTGTCGCTCGAACAATTTCATTTCCCCCCCTCCTCTTGATAGGTTGGGAACACGTACCAGCCAGGAGTTCAGCAATCTGAAATGTGTGTTGACGCTTCATAGCTTTGGTACTAGCACGACAGTACTGAATCTTTTAGAGGTCTGGGAGCAGTACTAGAGACGTCAGGGTAAATGGTGTGTCCTTACCTGTATTTTAAGAGCTAAAAGAACAGAAGAAAAAACGCACATAGGAATCTTGGGAGACTTCACTTTTTGGGCAGGTCGACACTAAATCTTACAGTGGAGTACCTGTGGTTACAGCTTCAAAGCTCAGACTGGGAAGGCAGTAATAAAGCCATCTCTGCTTTTCAGTGGAAAATATAAAAGTAGGCATTACCGTGGGGATTCCAGCAGGCTACTGTAAACACTGCTGTGTATCGTAGTGCTTAACCAGACCTGGAACCAGCAGTAGTGATCTAAGTCACTGGGGCATGTATTCAGTGGGCTGCAGGAAAGAAGAAACTCCTGAGGATAAGACACACGGAGCAGTGCAAGTTAGAAATAGTGCGTGGGCAAACCAACACTTCTTGCCTGCATATTCCCAATGTAAGCAGGGAGCTTCTGCTGGCGTATTTTTCCCATAATGGTAAGGGTAATGTTGGTATGATACATGGAAAACATGCTCACATGAGAGTTGGTGAAGGGCTGGGAAGGTTCTGTCCTGCCCTTGGAGGAAGAGAAATAGTTGATTAAATAGATTCATGGAAAGGGGTCTGCCTTAAGAACAGAGAAGAGCTTATAGTGTGACTGGAGCTCTCTGCCTTTCTGTGGGCTTAGTAAAAACTGGTATTCCCTGTGGAGAATACAAGGATTGTGGATTCTAAGGGACTCATCTTTGCAGGAAAATAGTCAAACTATAATAAGCAGTAGGTGTGTTGCACCAAGATATTTGAGCCCCCGACAGTCATTTACCATTATGAATCTGAACCAGCGAGACAGTCAGCTCAGTTTTTCTCTTGTACATCAGCACGTGGTGTTACTCACCTTTTACATCAGGTACACCTTGATCCACCAGCTTCAAAGCCCACGTGAAGTGAGGAGAGTGAGCATCACGAGCTGCCGAGCTGAGGGACCTGCTTGCAGAATGGCTGCCCTGCCATCCTCCGTCCTTTTGTTAATATGGGGTATCGCTCTTTGCCTACAGGCGTGGCTGGCTGGCTTCTGGATGCTTGGCTCTGTGACTTTTCAAAGTAAAGCTATACTAGATTAAAGAGTAGTTTCAGACTTTAGTGCAGCTGAGTAACTTTAAATCTACTTTCTGATGGGATGATCGAGAGTGATAGAGCTATAAGAACTGGGAGATCTCCTGTCATGCATTCCCCGGGGCAGAGTCATCTCCACCTGTGATATTCTTGAAGAAGGTAAATGTCTGTCAGAGGAAGCTGTGGTGTGGGAGACCTCAGACTCACAAAGCAGTCTCTCTGGTGCTTCGCTTTCCTTGCTTCTAGGAAGTAGAAGGTGTTCCTAGCCCCAGAGGATTCCAACCTGAATCTCTGCTGTTCAAGTCCAGGCGTATTGTTTCTTGTCTTCTCAGTGTCCAACGTAGATAATGAATTATTCATTCCTCCTTGAGCATTTTTAAAAGTTTAAAGGTTGTAGTAATAGAGGTGATCTGTGGCTCCAGAATGTGCCATTCTAAGGCGGAGTTAAAACTAGCATATTTTAACGTGCCTAGTTGTAGATACAGAGAAGTAGTAGTTCGAGGAATGTGATATCCATATTGTTGAGGTTTGCTTATAAAAGAGAGGGGAAAAAAATCACAAGGGCAGATGATATTTAACACTGTGCAGCTGTAGAATACCAATGCCGTACTGGGGAAAGTAAGGAAGTCATCTGTCAGTATAAGGACCAGATCTGAGAAGAACCAAAGGATGAAAAATGGCTCTGATCTTGGTGAGGGGGTTGGATGTCTGACTGGATGCATAATTATAGCAGAGGTACAAGACCTCTTTTGCAGTCAGAACTTGGGAAGCTAGTCACAGGCCAGAACAATCTACGGTGATTAAAAGAAATGTCACCTCTTTCATATTTATTGAAAACATTTTTCTTAAAAGACAGTAAACATCTGCTGTGGAAGTGAGCGGTTGTGAGACAGAGCAGCTAGCAGGGATGAGTGAAAGCACTTGTGTTGGAAGAACAAAGAGCTTCATTGGCGGCTCCTGTCTCGTTTGCCCGTGCTTTGATATTTCCCCACTGATTGTGGTATTTCCATACCAATTATTGTATAAATTGTTCCTGGCTGACCTCTCCACTTAGCCATCCTTAGTTGGCTCAGCAGTGGGAGGAATTTGAATGAGGAATGAATAGCTTTTTGAGTCCGTTCAGGAAGGACAGTCCGTGTGCTGGGAGCGGTGGAATGGTGGCAGGAGGGGAGGAAGAGGATAGGAGATTAGGCACCCTTGGTAGCATGATTTAAACATCAAAGCGAAAGGGTGGAGGATGGGGACAGAGCTGTTCTGCAGGTGGCTCCAACCAGCCTTTCAGTGCAGCGAACTCTCTTGGCATGACAAAAAATACATCAAGCAAAATACTGTATTTTCCCAGAATGCGGTCTTTACAGTAATAAGGGGGGGGTACCACATGTTTTCTTCTGATAGCATTGTGGGTTTTTTTCCATCTGGCAGCAGGTTGCGGTGTACAGAGATTGTTCCTGCTGTGACTCATTTATGCAAAAATTAAGCTCAAACCTAATTTTTATTTGTGCACGTTAACAGGAGACTTCACAGAATAGCAGGTGCGTGTTGCTAGAAGATTGTCTCTGTTCTGGTGTTGCCTGTTGGGGCAGGGTCCCATAGAGATTGTGTGAGCCTTCAGCTGGTGAAAAATAACAACGGTCGCTTAGGGAAGTGTTCTTAGTGGTGGGACAGGGGCGAGCTTGGAAGAGCCTTCCTGAAACGAAACACCGTTTTGTGGATATCAGTCCCAGCCTTTTCTCTGGGTTCCACAGCAGGGCTGAGTAAGGGGCTGGTCTTGGCAAGAGCCATCTGCGTCCTCCCTGGAGGGCAGAACGGAGAGAGGAAGGGCCATCCCCTGGGAAGCATCCGTGCCTAAGGGAAGCTGAAAAACTAATCTGAATTAAGATGGCACGTGGGCTTGGAGGGTGTTAACTGTCCCTGAGCAACTCGCTGGAAGCAGAGGCCTGTGCAGGGCATGATGCTCCTGTTGTGGGGTAGAGGAGTGAAGCACTGAGAAGAAGCAGGGGAGCCCCGCTTGCTGGGCTACAATTAACTATGTGCACCCCGTTACTTTGCGAAAGCAGGTAACGCACAAACTGCTGCAGGTCAGAGGCTGCCTCTGCTGCCTGCCCTGCTGCTCCCCACGGCCTGCTGCTCCGGAGCCTGCAGGCTGCGGCATCGCCTGGTGGTGCTGCTGCCTTCCCTGTCTGTGCTGGGCTATGAGTGTGGAGGCAGGGGGCAAGCGACAAATTAACAACACTGGTAATAAAGTAACAGCGCCCTTGGACTGGATGAAAATGCTGTTCGCTTGCTCCGGGCACCGCATCCTTTCCTCGCCCCGCGTTCAGAGCGGGGTGCAGGTATGCCTGCTGCCTCCGGTGGCATCGGGCCAGGGCTGAAGGTGCCAAGTGCAGCCGGAGGAAAGAGTCTGCTGGCACGTGCCTCCCCTCAGACTGCGCCGTGCCGTGCGTTGGAGAGCAAGGACCAGCCGGGTGGCGAGCCTGGGCTCCTGCGCCGCTCTCGCCTGAGCGAGCCCCAGACCTGCCGGCGGGCAGCAGTTGCCACAGCCTCTGGTGCATTCGGCGCTTGCACCTGCTCTTGGGTCGTGCGTGCCCAGAGCATCTCTCAAGCTAGGAAGTAGACGCTTTAGCATAACTGGTCTTTAGCACTTGCGTCTGAATTGTCTTCATTACCAGGGACTTTCTGCCAGGTCCTGTGGCCTGCTGCAGATGCTAATTTGTCATAGCCAAATAGGATTTGTGCACGCTTCCTTTCCCCTCCCTGCACATGGGCACAGGCTCCCGCTTCAGCTCCAAGGGTGGCTTGGGGGAACCAGTTCAGCTGGCCACGTTCAAAGCTGAGATAGCCACGCTTCCGGAGAAAAAGCCGAAATGGTGCCTTTTTTAGCTTTGGTTGTAGTATAGCCAATGCATGGTCTGCAGACCAGATGTGACCCGTATAGCCTGCAATGACATGGGTTGTGAAGGGGCATGAAGACAGCTGTACCAGTTCAAACTAGATCCTCCACCTAGCTGAGTATCACATCTCAAAACGCTGTAGGTAGTCAGCTATGCAATTGTAGCTTGTTTTGGGAGCCTGCCGAACCTGATGTGATCTACCTCTTTAGTAGTCCTCTTTCAAGTACTTCTCCTACCCACATTTTGACCTATCTAAACTTTCCCTATCCACAGCATCCCTCGACAAGGACGTCCCCAGGTCTGCTATGTGCAGCTGCAAGAACTGCTTTGCTTTTTAGAAAACTGGATCAGACCAGTTTTGGTTGACAGCCCTTGGTTTTTAACCTGGAAGAGATGGTAAATGGTCAATTCTTGACCATCCCCTTCATAGCGTGCATATCTGTATAGACCTTTAGCAGATGCTCTTAAAGTCATCTTTCTTTTCCCCAGCCGGAGTCCTTGCCTGCTCCTTTATTTCTTATGTAGAAACCATTTCCTGGTGTTTGTTGTTGTTGCTCTTCTCATACATCTTTTGAGGAGCACTTATAAATTTAATAATGACAACAAAAAACCCCAACTGTGCACTGCATATTTGTGCAAGGGACTGGGAGAAGAGGAAGAGGGATCTCTTTGGAAAAGTTTCAGTGTAATAATTCTAGTCAAAGGCACAAAGTAATTTTTAAAGGAAATTTAGGATTAGCGTTATCAGTTATTGACAAATAACTGCTTTAGAGCTTCTAAGAGAAGGAAAACTGCTGTAAATCTGCAGGAGTAGAAACATCTCCTCGAGATACATAATCCATTTGGTGTTCAGTACTGTCCACTTCTGGAAGACACAGCAAGTATACAGACTTTTTTTTTTTCACTTGCTCTCTAATGATTAGAGACCCATGATAATACTCCTAAGAACTCAAGTTTCTCTTTTCGATTGCAAGTCTACTGGCAGTGACTACTGATATCTAAGACACCTTGATGTAACTTACTGTGGTGCCTTTGGGTGTGGTGCAAGCATAACCCACGCTCTCAGGGATGAGGAGTGTTTGTGCAAGAGGTTCCTGGTTATTCTGTCCCTAATTTTTATTTATTCTTCTGGCGTGTCAATGCTGCAGCAGACTTTCTGTGTGCACAGCCGTCCATCCTTTCATTACGCTCACCTATCCCCTATGATAAGCCTTGAATCAATGTTCGCAGATACAATTTTGCACACCTGTTGTTCTGAAAGGGACCTGAAGGTCCCCCTCCTTCCCAAAGAATGAGTGTTCGGCACTTTCCGAAATGGGGCATCTTCGAAGTATTTCAAAGCAAGCACCTGAAGTGACAGGTTGTGTCTGGAAAACCTGAGCTCTGCGTGTGTCCCTGTGGAAAGGTCGGGTGTTGCCATAATCAGCCGACGTTGCTGGGAGGGTGCAGATTTTGCAAAGACAAAGCGTACTCGGAAGCTGAGCTACAGCGTTTCTGGGCGAGGTGCCTTGCCGGCAGGGATGCTCAATGCTCCTTTCTTACCTGTAGATTGAATGGAGAGGGATTGAAGTCCTGGCTGTGATATGATGAGACGTGAACGGCCGGGCCACTCTGACGTTGCATTTCTCCCTTGCCTTTCAGAGCTGCTTCGCATGACATTGGCCGCAGCCCTGGAGACTGCTGGGCAGGGGTGCAGGCACCGGGCATCTGCCGTATGGAGGGACCCAGGCACTGGGCATCTGCTGGTGCCTGGGTCCCACGCGGTGCCCTTGCTGAATGACCTTGAGTCCAGTTGCCCGGCTGCACCATCCCCTCTTGCTGCTGCTGCTGCCTCCTCCTCCTCTTTCCCTCACACACCTTCCATCTCCCAAACGGGGCTCGGGAGATGGGTAAGCCAGCAGAAGTGTTGAGACCCACTTGGCTGTTGTTTGGCTTGCTCTTCGCTGAAAAGGCCGGCAGCAATAGCCCTCATCTATAGGGGATAAAGATCAGGGAATGCTTCCTCCTTATTGTGGAGGATTTGCTGCCTTTTGGAAAAAAAAAACAGATGCACAAACCTATCATTTCTTATTAATTTTAAAGTAGCTCTTGGCTCGCTACCTCCTCCATATCAGCCCTTGCATTGTCAGTAAATTATATTGGATTTGCAATTAAAAGCCAGCTGTGCCAGTGAAGTACCAGCCAAATGCCACTGTAACTGTCTCCTGGGCGTCCTAGGGGAGGTGTGGAGCACACAACTCCTCCTCCAGTGAGCTCTTCTCTCACTTCAAGAGGGAAAGATAAGAGTTTGAAATGGGATCTCAGGCACATTATTTTTGTTAATCAGAATGCTTGCTCACTAAGAAACGCAGTTCTTTTCTTGATACTGCATGTTCGTGGATACACCAATTCCCAAAGCTTGAAAACTGCCAAACATCCTTCACTGCATACAAAGTTAACTGTTTGAGGGGAAAACGTGTAGTGGTAGATGTCTGTCTTGGGCTGATTATTTTTCTTATTCCTTTTCTCACTTAAAATGATTCATTGGAGAAGTATTTTTGTGGGGTTGGTTTTTTTTAAATGTGGAAAAGCATTTGTGCCCATCTGTGGTGGAGCAGGAGTATGCGGCCAGGCAGGGGGAAGAGCACTGTGGACGTGTCGCTCCTTGCCCCTCTGGAGATCCACCCGGTTCAACCAACTGCTGAGCCTTTGTGTCTCGCCTCTCGGAGGCTGAACCGCAATGTGCTGCAAGTCGTAGCAAAACCCCGGCTGTTTTGTCTTCTTTCCATGCTGGAGCTTGGCAGGGCTTTTTCTGCACCAGCTTCTTCTGTCCCTCAGCTGCTTGGGCTCCTGGAGCCAGAAGGGGAAGCAAGGAGCTCTTCTGCTCTTACCTCTCTTTCTCACGCTTTGGCTGGATCAGGGAGGTGCAGCAATCCAGTGCAAGAGGGGATAAGAGAGGAGGAGTGTAGAAAGTGGCTCTCTTCCAAACCTGGAACAGGACTCCAGGTTGTAGAGTTACAGGCAAGGTCCCAAAAACCACTGGCAAGGGAAGAAGGAAGCCCACGTTCATGCTGGCTGTGAGGGTGGTGGATTTTGACACCTACCAAAAGACGTCATGCATCATGGTGCGGAGATATGTGCTGTAGGTCCCTGAGGTCATGATCTTGCCAGTGAGCTTTGGAAGGGCCAATACGTGTCACTGATAAAATGATGTTTTTCAACTGGACAGCTGGAAAACTCCTCAAAGAATTCCTGCGTTAAAAAACCAGCACTGCATTAAAACCCTGCAAAACAAGGTTGTACACTCAGCTGAGAAATTGAGCGTTGTGTGCACAACTTCTAATTCTTACTGCTTCATGTTTGCCTTGTGGCGCAATTGTAATTGTGTTGTTGCGTGCAGGGTATCTGTAAGCTGTAGCAAGGCTACATGTGCATACAGAAATTCTATTATGAGCTTGTCTTTAGGTGTGCAATAAAGCTCTTGCCCTTCCTGCTGCTTTAAAAACAGTTCACTTCAAAGGCTGTAGTATTAGCTTTGTCCTTTGGCCTTTATGGGGTGAGAGAAGAGGCTGTCTGCACCTTAGATGTGTTGGTTTTCTCTAGCGGTATCTTTCCCCAGGATGAAGAGATTGGTAGAGCAAACAGTGGGGGCGTTTGCCGCTGTTGTTCCTCTCCCTGTTCCTTTTGAACATGCTAGCTTTCCCCGTCCTCCCCTTAAATCACATTATTTCATAAAGAGTAGAAAGAAACGTAATTTGGAGCAGCAGCGAGCTGAGCCCAAGTTAATAGTTTGAATTGCACTCCATCTGTTCAGCTGCGTGGCCTGATGGATGTGCTGAACCTATTTTTCACAATTTGTTTTAAGCTGGTAAGAACCATCTCTCCTGGCTCCAGTCCAGGCCGGCTGTGGAGAAAAACTTCATATCTGGACATCCATGTCCAGAGGGTGGGATTGAGTCAGTAATCCCCAGATGCCAGGCTACCTCTTCCACCTGCAAGCTGCCAGTTTTTGAAAGGTTAAATTCTTCTCTGCACTTGAACGTTGTTGTAAAAAAAAATGAGAGAGGGGGGAGGAAAACCCCCAATGTGCACGCGTGCACAGAGGATGAAATTTGCAAGCGTGATTATGCAGGACCCCCTTTAAATCGGCTTATTGCTGTTTTATGATGGCAAGCAAGCAGTCGTAGAAGTCAGGGTGATTGGCCTCGCCATGTGCGCGTGCTGCCGGTAACTCAATAACCGATGAACACCCACCGTGGTCTCCAGACCTCGAACCTTTGATGTAGCAACAAACAAGATAGATTGCTGTAATTTATCTGGCCCCTGGAGGGCTGTGCTGGTAATGTGCCATGAGCCCAAGGGCCAGCCATCCATAATCTGTGTAAAAATACAGCAGATCGCAGTCGCCGTGCTGCGGGATTGTCTTTGTTCCGTGCTGCAAGAGTTTGCGTGTGTACAATGCACAGTGCTGGGTCTCCATTTCCAGCAGCCAGGGGCGGTAAGTCTTGGTGTAATATGCCCACTCCCTCCATTAACTTTAATTGTTTTTGTTATGTACTAAATATACTCCTTTCAGATAGACTTGGAAAGGCAGTGCCGGCAACGTGGTATTTCCCTGTGTGCTCTTACAAGCGTAACAGAGAGACTGGAGAGAAGGCGTGCTGGGTTTGGGGGAAAAGGAATGGGATTTCGTACTTGCCGAACCCTGCGGCGGGTTTGCTGATGGAGGATGAGTGCTTGTGCCGTTGCTGTTGGGTGGCCCGGAAACCCAAGGAGGGAGCGTGGCCTCTCGCCTTGCACATGAGGTGTCCCTCCTGGTGGAAGACTGTCATGGTTGGGCTGTGCCAGAAGGACAGGGAATCACTGCTGAACTGGGGAGGCCCACCAGTGGCACCTGGGTGCTGCAGAGCAGCCACATGCCACCTCCTAGTGCCCTCTGGCAGCAACCCACCGCTGGGATCACAGGGTGATGGGGATGGAAAATAAGAGTAGTGCTGAAAACAAAGCCCTGTCAGCTTGAGTTCCTGGTGTGTTGCAGTGCAGTGCCTTTTTGTGCCCGGATTCTTATCGCTACTAAAGAAGGGGTTTATGTTATGTCAACATTGCTTTTTTCATGGGGCATTTTAAAAAAAAACTTCCTTTGAGTCAGCGAGAAACTTGCTACGTGGTTTGGGGGTGCTGTGCCAGAGCCCAGTGTGCCAGCTTTAAAATGGGGTGTGAGGGCTTGCCTTGCCGAGCAGAAGGCCACGGAAGGCGTAGGGTAGGATGAGTATGTCTGGGGGGAGGCTCAGGGACTGCCTGCTGAGAAGTAATGCTGGGCTCCTCTCCTCCCACAGGCATGGCCTTGGCCCAGCGGCAAGTGGCGGTGCAGGAAGGGCCCCTCTACCGCACGGAGGGGTCCCATGTCACGCTGTGGTGCAAAGTGAGCGGCTACCAGGGTCCGGCAGAGCAGAACTTCCAGTGGTCCATCTACCTGCCCTCAGCCCCCGAGCGGGAGGTGCAGATCGTCAGCACCATCGACCCTTCCTTCCCCTACGCCATCTACACCCAGCGTGTGCACAGCCGGGGGATCTACGTGGAGCGGGTGCAGGGGGACGCCGTCCTGCTGCACATCACTGAGCTGCAGGACCGGGACGCTGGGGAGTACGAGTGCCACACGCCCAACATCGACGAGAGGTACTTTGGGAGTTACAGCGCCAAGATGAACCTTGTGGGTAAGCTGTCCTGATAATGGTGTGGCTGGGGCAACGGGGCATCTGCCAGCCAGCGTGTGTCAGAAGACTGTGAGCCTTCCCACACGTGATGTAGTCCACATAAGCTTTCAGAAGAGACACCAATGAGGGAGAATAGGAGAAGAGAGCAGGCAGCATGGTGGTGTGAATTGGAGGAAACCATGGTATAGAGACATAAGAGACATCAAGCTTTCTCTAGTAATAAGGCCCTTATGAAGAAGAGACACCAGGCAGCATGACTAGGGAGAGGAACGTGTGAAGCCATGGCTGAAAGCAAGAGGGATGTGGAACTGATTTACACGGAGAGAGGATGGGCAGGGAGGCTGCTCCAGATGGCACAAGCTGCAGAGGAGAGAGCTGTGTGCCAAAGGTGGTGAAATAGTGGAGTGGGGAAGAGAGGAGTGATAATGAGCAGCGCGTAGAGGGAATTGGAGAGATGGCCATCTTCAGGCTTTTAGCAGAAGGCTGTGCTGAATGTGTCCTGAAAGCAGCACACGGATCAAATTGAGCTGTCTGTAGATGAATGTGGGTGAGTTGGTTTGGGGTTTGCAGGGTTTTTTTTTGTCTGTGTTAGAAAAATCGAAAACAGGTTCTTTAAAATCCAGAGTATTTCCACCACACCTCTCTGACTACCTGATTTGACCTTTTCAAGCTTCATCTTGGTTTCTGTATCTCAAAATGGGATTGAATTTGGAGTCTCTAACTCGGCTAAAAGCGTTCAAATAGCTTTCATCAAACTCTTTGGCTGAAAGACTCCTAAAAGAGCTCCTCTGCAGCAGAGAGACCTCTCCAGCAGATTTAAGCCCACAGGTACTAGGCTTGCATTCCGTAGGAGATATTCCTGAGCCTGCAAGTCTCAGGTTTGGAAACCACTGGCATTTTCTAGGCGTTCTAATTCGTCAGGATGTTGCTGGTTAGGCTGTGTTGACACAGGGAACCTGTTGTGAAAGGAGCTGAGGTGTGAATTTAAATCACAATAGCCCTCCTTTGGGTTGTGCTTCTTGCCTTCTGCTTGTGTGCACCTTGGCTCCTTCCCTGCGGAGGTGCCAGCTCAGCCACTCTCCCAGGTGAAGACCTACAGCCTGGGTACAGGCACTTATTTAGGTGCCTGTTTTCCCCTCTGATGTCCACGAGCAGTCGGAAGGTAGGCTCCTTGAATACTCTTTTCTCTCTTTTTTTTTGGTAGTTCCGTGATTTGCTTCAGGTGTCCAGGTTTGCAGTTTCCTTGTTAGTTTAAAGAGGTCTGAGTCAGCGTTGCCACTGTAAAGTCACCTCAAGGAGTGAAACCTATTGAAAACCAGCACCTGGTGGAAAAAAAAGTGCCTGGGGGCAAAGTGGGATTGTGGCAGTCAGGGTTTGCAGCTGGGTTCCTCTGCCAGGGAGCTGCACCCTGTGGAAGCCAGCCCCTGAGCTGGGGTCCTTACAGGGGGGCTGTTAGAGCAAGTGAGAGTACCTGTGTTAGCCGCTGGCGTGGGGCACAGTGGGGATGCAGGCAAGTGTAGCCTGCGTGTCCGATGGCTGGGCAGGAGGAAGCTTCTTTGCTATGCTCCCTGGAGGCTGGGGAGCCAGTGCCCTCCTTGTTTTAACTGGAGTTCCACAACTGCTTTGATGGCCGGTTCAGGGCTTACTGGATATGCTTTTGCTCTGTCCTACCCTTGCCACAGGTACAAGGCATGTAAGATTTGGGACTCCACAGACACCCATGAATAGTGCTGTGAGGATATTGTCTTTGGGGCTTACGTGTGTCAGGGATGCTCAAGAAAATTGACCTAAAGTAACTTTTAGTGGATTAGTTAAATCACGTTATGCCCCTTCATGGATGCTCACGCTCAGAATGTGTGACCCTGCTTTGGTTAAGCTTAATTCACTTCTGAAGATTCAGTTCAGAAGTGACTTGGGATCGCTTGTGTTTTGAATATGTGTATCTGCATGGGTGTCTTCTCTGGTTTAACCAAATTGTGATAGAAACTGAGTGCCCCCTGTGATGACCTGTAGAGGACAAGCCCTTACAGAGAGCTTCCCCTCTGGCTTCCATTCATGTGAAGCAGTGCTGACTTCGGCCCTGTCGGACCCTGTTGTCCTGCCAGGCAAACAGGCTCCTCTCTGCAGGGCTGGGCAGAGCACATGCCCTTTTTTCCCCTGTCATTTTAGCTCTCAGCTACAGGTAGTGGGGGTTTGTTGCTGCACATAATATGCAAGAAGAGGTACACAAGAGCTAAATGAGAGTTATTGTTCTCATTTTCTCAGAAACAGAACCAAACTTTTTTTTTTCTTTCATCCAGTTATGAATTTTTAATTGACTCATTAGATAGCGTGGCTCTTTTTTGGCAGCAGCAAAGCCTGGAGGGAGACAGGTTTGTTAGCATCTCTGTTCTCTCCATTTATGTGTGAAATGGATGGGTTTGGAGCAGTGTTGATTTTAGACTTGCTGCTCTGGGAGCTTTGAGTTGTTGTGCCTTGTGGTTTGGGAGGAGAGCTGAGGGAAAAGTTTCTCCCTTTTTCACCTGACCAATGCAGCCCTGTGATGGGGGAGCTGGGAGTTCTGGGGAAACTGAATGGGACACTGGTGCAACGGCATGTGGGGCTGCTGTCTGCACTGGGACATCTCAGCTTGCAGCAAAGCAGCTGAGATGTGTCTTTGCTCTTGCCATCTGAGCAGCATTGAGGGCTATGTATGCAGTGCTCTGCAGCTCCTAAAAAATAGTCTCGTCAGCTTCAAAGACATGCTGATCGGGCTTGAAAGTACACTTCTATCTACCTCAGGAAAACAAGCATGGATGGTTGTCCCTCTCCCATTTTTGGTATCTGTGCGTACAGTTCCTTTTCGTTCATCGGGATCAACTCTGTGGACGTGCTGTCTCTCATGGCCTGGAGCAAGAAGTGCTCCCCAGGCACTTTGTGGGGACTCTTGTCTTCACTGATCTGAATTTAGGCATGCAGTACAAGCAGTAATCTCTCTGAAGCTAGGAATGAGGACAGTAATGTGGTTCAAGAGCCTTCTGCCATGTGTCAAGACTTAACATTTTTCACCAGTCTTCACTTCACTTGCTTCAAAAATAAGTCTCTCTTTCCATATCTTGCTACCTGTCTTCTCATCTCCTCCTGAGCTACATCACTGGGAAGCAGGATTTATACCTGGGCTCTGAGGTGTGATAGCGGGAAGAATTTAGGACATCTCAGACTGAGTTGCAGGTGCTGAGGGAGGCAGCAAAAAAAATGTAGTTGCAGCTCTTGATGTTGTGGAACCATGGCCTTGTGATTGATTTATGTGAAAGGATTAGCCCACGTACAAAGTCTGCAACTCCATTGTTTGCCTTCAGAGTTCAGTTTCCCAAGGCTGATGCAAAATTGCTGTGGTGAGTTCATGCTCTTTTACTCAGGGTGGGGGGAAAAGCTTTTTAGAAGATCACACAAGTGGCCTCCCACTCATCTAACACCAGGCGTGTTGCCTAAGGTAGACTTTGAGGTGATATCTGCGGTCAAAGGAGAGAAAGGGACAGATCTGGAGAGCAACCCCTCTTGGTTTAAATTAAATACGTCCTTTTCTAAATCGACTATAAAGAGCATAGATGTTAGACTTGGGTCAGGCAGCTAGTGTTGAGGGAAGTTAATTCTTCCAGTAGCGGCCAAAGACTTGGCTGCTTTTGGAAACTTCCCCCACGGAGTTCCTAATTGATGAAAATTTTGGCTTTGCGGTTGAATTGAGAAGACACTTGAGCATATTGAAGAGGGGAGTTACAAAACTGATCTGAGGACCATGCACACCTGACTGGTGACTGTATCAGGGTTCCTGGCCTGCGTGTTGCGAGAAGTACATGGGCTGCTCCTTTGCTTTTTGCAGAAGTTACAGATGACAAGGGATTTTCAGGTGCAGAGAAGCAGCATCCCAGTAACATAGCATCACCACTGGCAGGACAGCAGTATTTTTCACATTGTCCTTAGAATTATCCCTTGTCTTAACAACTCTTAAAATATGAGTGGAAGAGGAGGTTTATATGCAGTAATTTAGGTAGTGAAGCTGCTGGGGTGATGTGCAATCTGGGATGCTGATTAGTGCTTCTCAACTTATGTTGATGGGTAAATAAACTTGTGTTTATCTGTGGGATAGAAGCGAGTACATGGCAGTAACTGCAGAATGCATGAGTCACTGCAAATTTGTGCTCCACTATATCTCTGCAACAAGTTGTTTGTGTGCCTGTACCCTTACTTAGATAACAGCAAAGAGACCCAGGTCTAACCTCTTCAGAAGCTTCAGACTTTTATCTCGGTGGTTTTTTATCTGTGCTCCCAAAAATGTTGAGCTCTTTTTCAGAGTAAGTGATTTGAGGGAAGAAATCAAGCTTTGAGGTTTTCCTTAAACAGGTAGTGACAGAGTGGGAGAAAGGATTTCACAGCACTTGAGGAGGTGGCAGCTCTTGTACTCTTTATTTTAGAGGACGCAGCTGTACAGCATCAATGCTAAGCAAGATAAAGCAAAAAAAAAAATGAAAAGACTTTGGATGGGGGGAGAGACCACAACTTCCACAGTACCGCAGAGTGGGAAGGCGTACTGAAATGTGCAGCCTTGAGAAACAAACAGCATTCAGACACGGCTGTCTCGGTGGCAGGCAGGAGCTGCTGTGGAGCTGGTAGTGCCTGCAGGGATGGTCACCAACGTCTCCTTCCTGCCAGGCGTACGTAAAATAGGGGCAGGGAGGATTCACGCTAGCTAGATGCTATTTGGTGGCTCCCCATCCACGCTTCTGCTCTCTGCTATTTCTCACTGATCTCACCCTGCCCAGGTAGGCTGGTGCCTTGATCTCTGCCCTGTTCCCCTGAGTTCTGCCTAACTGTGGCAGCTCCCCAGCGGCTGGGTGTGTTTTTTTGGCTGGCAGCCCCATTGTGGTGAAGTTTCAGCATCATGCCAGGCTTGGAAGTGGGATGAAGAGCCTCTCTGCCTGTGGTCAGTGCTTGATTGGGTCTCGTCTCCAAGCGCTAAGCTGCCCAAGTCACTCGCAGCTCTCTGCGGGCCAGACCTCAGTGCATGGGTACTGTGACAGTGCCTTTAGAATTATGCCTTACAGGGTCCCCCGTGCCCTTGAGCTGTGGCCTGTAACTGTACGGCCACCTGCAAGCCCATGGCTGGGAGGGGAAGGATAGCTGTAGGGTGTATCTGAGAGGTGACACAGGAGGTAGAAGAAAGATTAATGCGGGCCAGAGGCTTAGCACGGGAAGGGAAGGAGCTGCATTGTCTCAGACGAGTGTTCAAGAAAGGAAAGCAGGTCTCTTTTGTCGACCTTGCAACCAAAAGTCTCCAGAATCTCTCTGTGGAGAGCTGAAGGGCATATAGTAGGCAAAAAAGAAAAAAAATGAACTTTTATTAGCCCGCACCAGCTGCTGCTGCTTGTTGCCAGCAGCTTCCCTTCTTCATCAAGTGCTGCCATGCATGATCTGTCTGCACACAGGGCGGAGGGAGAAAGTCATGTCTCAGGTTTGCCGTGTTTGGGGGAAGCACCGTCTGCTCCGGGGGACCTGGGGGCACTCAGAGCGAGAGCAGTCACTTCTGCTCGCATGGGGTGTGCGGACCTCGGTGACTGCTAGTGTATTGAAGCCATCAACTGGGCTGAAGGTGGCTTTGCTTGAGGGAGGTGTCAAAGAGAGGGATGGCAATCTTGCAGACGAGGATCTTCCGGTTTTGATAGAAGTCTTTGGGGGGCTCTTCTTTCTGTACTGTCGTCGTCTTCTCCTGGGAGACAGGGGTAAGTTTGTCACTGTACATGAGCGAGCAGCTTGTGTCCTGGGGAGGCCAGGCTTCTTGCAGATAAGCAACAACAGGCAAAAATCAAAATGAGCAGTTCAGACTGCTCTAAGAGGTTGCACAAGCTCCATCTCTGGAGGGTTTTGGGAACCGACAGGATCAAGCTCTGAGCAGCCTAGTCTGACCTTATAGCTGACCCTGCTTGACCCTATAGTTGTGCTACAGACCCCTCGAGGTCCTTTCCACCCTGAATTGTCCTGGGATCCTGTGATGAACTGCTTGACTGCTGTGCAGTAGAAACCACCGTTAGGCAGCAGTTTTGAGGAAGGGTGTTTAAGGAAAGGTGTAAAATGATATATAGTGATGTCAGTAATAATGCCATAATGCTGGGGATCTCAACCAGGTGAGAACAGCAAGGACCTATTGTACATCCCCACATTCTTTTTTCTGGCATGTTTGTTGTATTTCATACGTTTCTTACTGCTTTAAAGAGGTTTGTCTCTATTGCTCTGCTCTGGTATACAAGATAGCATTTGGAGATCCTAAGCTGGGGTGTCCTGATGTTTCTGAGGCCATCTTGGCAGCTTTGCTGCCTCCATGAAGCATGTGTGTGTTTTATTTGGCCAAGCTGTCAGTTAACCGAAGTGAATTCTAGGATTGGTGGTGTTGAAATTCCTACTTTGTGAGTTACGTTCATCTTTGCCTGTTTGGGCTGTGCTGCAGTAATTAGCTCCCCAGAGGAGTAAAATGTCCTTCACTTTCAAATTCCCCTTTAGCTGATGTTAAAAAAAAAAAGAAAAAAGAAAAAAACCAAAAAAAAACCAAACAAAAAAAAAACCAACTACACAACACCAAACCAAGAAACAGAACTAAAAATGAAAAAGAAAAAAAAAACAAAACCACGTTATAGGTGGTCCTTTGCAGCTAGACACACAGGGTATTTTGTTCTGGCTGTCCTCCTTTACGTGCCTAAATCTCTCTGTAGTAGCCTTGAAAAAAAGTTTGACCTATGCTGCTCTACTTTTTTCTGTTCCTGCTGTGGATGGAAAGGGAGTGTTAATGGGGGAGGGGTAAGGAGGGGGAAACATATTTTCCTATGGGTACTGCCTCGGGAATTGCACCAGAAAACCAGAGTACGTGGTTTCTGATGCTGCGGAGCAGTGGGGGGCTGCAGGCATCAGGTCCTGTCATGCTGCCGACTTGCTGCATGTCTCTGGGTACGGCTTTCTCAGTCTCCCTGTCTTGTTTTCCAGCTGGTAAAATTAGGGATAATAGCGTACAAGCCTTTCACAAAGTCTAAGCCAAATAATTGTGAAGTGCTTTGAGCTCCTCAGATAGCGGGAGTTAGAGACAAAGGCTTATATTTCAGCTCTGCCTTGTAATGATGCTGAATAGGATTCATCTCCAGTCCTGCTTAGTCATTTCTGATGTTTTGAAAGCGTAGCTGCTTAAGCTCGCCCAGCTTGGCCCTTGCAGAAGCTGTGAGGCTGACAGGCGCTGCCGGGCTGAGGGGGCCGGCGGCCCGCAGTGCCCGGGCCGGTGCCTGGGAGCCCGGTGAGGCACCGCCGCAGCCCCTGGCTCTGGAGCTGGCGGGGGGGCAGGTTCCTTCCAGCCTGCCAGTCCGGAGGCTCCATGCCCATCCCAGAATTAAAACTCCTGCTGGTAAGAGGAAGGCGCTAAGGCCTGTTTCCATTTCCAGTCTTTATTTTTAATAATCTTAGCTCTAGTCATACACAGCCTGGCAATGAGTTGCATGGGCTACTTCTTCCTTGTGCTGTTTAAAACACTTTTTCGTAGGTACTATTCAGGTTGTAAGGGAAAGCTTGTAACAAAAGTCTCCATACGTGTCCTCACATTGCTAGATGAGGCTTGCTCATTATTTCGTGTATCTTTATCTCGTCTCCTGTTACTGTGTTTTCCTACTAAACACTTCCAATTACTCCTGTTTTGTTGCAGTACGCCATCTCCTATTCTTTCCCATTGGAACTGCTTGCCTGATTTTTACTTTTTTATTGTTGTATTACGTGGCATCCCTTCTCTGCCTCTGTCTGCGCAGGAGACGGAACCAATTTTAGGCATACCATACCTGAAAAAAAATGGATAATCTGTTGTATCGGTCCGCTCCCTTCTTGGCCGTTGGTGTTTTTCCTGCCTCACCTTCCTGCCCTGCCCCTCAACACTTGGTGGTGTGACATGCTTTTCAGGGGGGGCTCTCAGTTGTGGAACTAATTCTTTCTTTCTTTTTTTTCCTGTCCACCTACCTGTTTCTCAAAAAACTGGCGTTAGACACATTTGGGGCACATCACTGCATTCCATATGTTTTTCCTACATTGTCCCTTTTGAGGTAGAGGAACTTTTTTAAATTTAACTAGCATGTGGAGAAGGTTCACAATGAGAATATGTGTCCTTTTTTATGCATATCTGTAGACTCGTACCTATGCATTGTAAGAAAAAAATGTATTCTAAAATGCATTTCTAAAAATGTAAAAGAATACAGCCTCAAGCAATTGCACAGCCCTCTGCTCGCAAATCTAGACTGGTCTTTAAAATGGGCCCTCTCGCTTCCAGACTTTCTACGTCCCTGACTTGTCAGGGAGGGAGGCTCAGAAGCCCAAATGCTGACTTGCCTTCAGATTGTAAGGAGCTGCAGTGTTTTGCTTGGGTAGGTTTCTGTGCAGCACTGAGCCTGAATATTAAAATCAGACCAGTCAGTTAAAATGATCTTTGAAAACTAAAGCAGTCTTTCCTGCAAAAGCCTCTTTTTCTGAAGGCTCGGAGTCTTGCCCTCTAGTCTGCTATGCTTGGCTCTGCTCAGGCGTGTCTCAGGTTGATGGGACCATGGCGCTCACTCTTCTCCTGAGCCCTTTGCCTCTTTGATGTCAGTGAGGCTGAAGGCTGCAAGGCTTGAGGTCCTCTGCTGCTCTGAAATGAGTTGCTGCAAAAGCCACACTCTGCTCAGCCCATGTGCTGCTTTTGCTTGTCCTGCTGACTTTTCTCATATGCTTTGCTGGTTCCTGGTAAAATGTGGCATTTGGTAATCCTAAATGTCTTACTGATTTATAGGGTGCCTCTCAGTCAGTCCCTGTGAGAAGAGTGATTGGTGGTATAGGCTGTTTGCGTAGATTGCCATAGTGTCTGGCTGTCACGTGCCAATAGGAGGTAAAGGATGCAAAGGTTTTTCATTAAGGTAGGAAAATCTTTCTCCAGAGATCCTGATGCATTTGAAGGCCAGCCCTACCATAAGTGGGTTACTCTGGACCCTAGGTTCAAATTTTGGGGTCTCCATTCTTTTCAAGAAAGTAAATTCAGCATCTGAGGGAGCTCTTCCAAGTCGAGCTCTGCTTGCTGATCACAGGAAGCAAAAGGTCGTCTGGTGTTAGAAACTGTCTTGTGCCACCTCCCATTCTGAATTTAACATTTCCTCCCAATGTGGTCTGGGCAACCCTCAACCTCTTCCTCCCACCCCCGCCCCCCCCCAATGATTACTTTTTCACAACATGCACAACTGAGGGAAACTCAGGTAGAAGAAAAAAGAAAGAGGGGCACAAAAGGAGAGCCAGAAGGAGCCAGCCTGGGTCAGGCGAGCAGGTGGTGGAACCAGCGGGCTGAATCACAGAATCATTAAGGTTGGAAGAGACCTCAAGGATCATCCAGTCCAACCGTGATGTGGGATGGGCAGAGCCTGGTACCTGCCTCCTACCTCCTGCGCTCTCCGCAGCTTTCCAGGGGCTGCCTCCAGCCGTATCTATCACCTTGCTGGGGGGCAGCTGAGGGACACCCATCTCTTCTACTTGTGCCTCCCCGCGTGTGATGGGTACCTGTGGGGCTGAGCGGCCAGCACAGCCTGGCGACTCCCTGGCATGGGGACCTGCTCCTGGACTTGAGCCTGTTGGCATTTCTGGCAGCTTTGCCAGAACGCCGGGTGGCGGGGGAGAAGCATGAAGTGTGCAGGTTTCTCTGCTTCTGTGCCTCCAAACAGTCTCTCAGCGTTAAATGGGGAAAGCGATAACTGTGAGCGCAGCTGGTAACATATGGCACCCGTCCCCTGCCTTAGCAATTGCTCAGTGAACTCTGAAAGTGGAATACGGTCCCCGTGGCTCCAGCCAGCTGCAGCACTGAGAAATCCCGCAATGGAGCAGCCTGTTATTCGATTACCAGGGAAAATTTCACATTCCACGTTGCCTATTTTTCCTGCTACCTCCCCAGGGAGGTTTTTGCTATGCTTACTCCTTCCTCCCACTCCTTTTTTTTATTATTTATTTTATTTTATTTTATTTTTTTAATTCATTTCCCCTGGAGGATTGGTTTATTTGCTCTCTAATTCCAGTGCTTAGACTTGATTGCTCTGCATTTCTGTTGGTTTGCTGCCCTGAGAGGCAGGGGCAGCTGTTTCTGCCTTTGATGCTGATGCTTGTCTTGGGTGGTCTTGAAGAAGTAGGTCTGGTGGTGAAAGATCAAGCCCCCATGTAGCAGAGGGGAAGTGCAGTGCCCATGGCGGACCCAGTCTGCTGCTGTGCCACAAAGCCACTGCTCATTGTGGTGTGGGTGCTCGGCTTTTTGTTGCAGAATGACGTAGCAAACTGGGGGCCAGCGCTTGGGCAAACTGCACAGCAGCAGTGAACCCAGAAGCCCCTAGCAGCATTACCACTTGTACATCACATCTTTTTCATCCTATCAGATAGGGTAGCGCAAGACTTGAAAGTCTACTGCTTCTACTCCATCCTTGGGAGGGCCCAGAAGCATAAGCTGGTCCGCTCTGGGCTCCTTATCTGCTGATGTAGAGACATTACTATTTGACATCCTGGTGGGTGGGGGGAGATTTCTTTTGGTTTAAAGCCTCAGAGGGTCTGCCCTGCTTCTGCTGTCGTCTTGGGGGGGTGGGAAAGGGAGAGCAATGCTTTGGTGCTCCAGAGGTATGGTTTGGGTCCCAAGGCAGCCTATCCCCCCCCCCTCCAGCCCGAAGCCCTGGCGGGACTGGCCTTTCCCCCTCCCTCCAGCTCCTACCAGGCCGGTGCAGGGTTTTGCTTTACGTGGCGAGAAGGAAGCCTGACCTGCACTGGGACAGAACTGTCCCTCAGTAGGGAGAAGCTGGGAGGAGAAATTTTCCATCTTGATTCTGTGGCTGCCCTGTCAGTTTAGGCCTGTAACAGTTTTACAATCTTTATCTGATATAGGTTTAAGAGGATTTCCCTGGGAGCAGTGGGATTATTATAAGTCAGAGAACAGTCTCCAGCTGATATTCCTTTGGCAAGTGTTTAGTTTAAGTGGGTTTAACAGTATTTAATTTTTTGAATTTTTTTTGCATAGGTTATAAGTAAATTGTTTACATTATCAGAGAAGTAGAGCCTGGATAAAATGAAGGAATGTATTATTGCTTTCCAGACTGGGGGTGGTGGAAGGAAAGCAGCAGCTGGAGGTGGGGAGGAAAGAAGATAAAATAGTAATGTTGGGGGAAACGTAACATTATTCCACGCAGCACTGATTAGTAATACTGCCAAACAGCTGTTTATAAATCGGAGATGTAATGGGAAGGAGAGCTGCAAGGAATGCGAGAGTGCTGCAGGCAGCACTGGCTCCTACCTGAGGAAGGGGTGGCTTCTGTCAACCACGTATCTGCCCCGTGGGGGTGGCAGTGGCTGCGCTGCTGCATGCGCAATGCCCCAGGCACCTACCCCAGCCCGTGTGGGGTGGCGCTCAGTCAGGTTTCCACTAACATGTGTCCCCCCCCAGTTTTAGGTTTTCATGCCACCTTCAGAAAAGAAGAGCAGTGGAGACCCTGGGCGTTAGGAAAGCTGTGCCTGTAGGAGAAACGTCTCCTTTCAAGCCACATGCAGCCTGTTCCTTTATCCTCTCCCTCCCACCAGCCGGCTTTATTGACGGCGGACAGCTCTGGGGCTGGATGTGTGCGCACACATCCAGAAGTCGTGCTGGCTTAGCGAGAGCTGCCTTCTGGCCGCCTGCGCCCGAACAGCATCCACAGTCCTTGGAGTATTTCAGAGGATGCTAATGGGATGGGATTAGTCGCCCCACTTGCCCTTGCCATCAACAAGAGACGTTTCTAGAAAGTCTACAAAGAGGAGCAAAGCCAGAGCTAACAGGGAGAACCTGAACAAAGGCGCTTTTGAACGTGGAGAGAAACATGATTTTACCCTCCGGGCTTACGGAGGCAAGAGGTGGGGCTGCTCTGCTTCCCATTTAAAGTCTGAATGAGCCTCTGCCTTAAGGGATCATGGTTTGCTGAGTTGGTACTAATGGGATGGATGCCCTTCAGTGTCCCTGCTCTGTCCTGCTCCAGTTCCCTGACGCTGTGTTTCAGCTTACTGCGCCCTTTAGGGCTTTGTTCCTTACTGCGTACTAGTTAGAATGGTAACTTAGGGCTCTGCAAAGGAACGTAGCTAGGGATGCCTGCCTCGGGGAAGTGTGTCATGACGGGCAGGTTTTCCTGGACAGGGATGCCTCTGTCCTAGGCACGGTGTGCTCTGAGCACTTAACTTTCTGAGACCCTGTCATTCTTCATTTTTAGCTGCCTATTTAAGAGAGCAAGATTTTTATAAAACTATTCCTTACCAAATGGATTTCATGATTGTAACTTGTAATGCCAAGCTTACTGAGGGTGAGAAGATTTAAAGAGACGAATTTATTTTTTTTTTATGGCCTTGTGCTGCTGCATGGAAACCAAGAGAAGATCCCAAAACAGCAGGTTACTTATCAGAGGGTTAATGTGAGGCTCTTCAGCCTTGTCTGCTGAAGAATTGAATCAGCATGCCACAGATGACCACGGGCACTGGGGCAGTCTGTTGTCACCTTTTGAGCTCTCTCAGGTGTACTGATGCCACCTGTCCGCAGACAGGACTCTTTGCAAAACTGCGGGTGATGGTCATGCGTGGTGGATGGTCCACCTGGCACTGCGGCTGGAAGGTGGGAGTGCTGGCGCAGCCATGCGAGCCTGCGGGGAGGGGGAAGCTGGTGGAGAGGTGGGGGTGCCAGAGGCATGAGCTGCTCATTTGGAGAGACTTTGTGCTTTGGAGGAGCTTCCTGCGTGGGGGTGCTGGCCAGAAAGGCCACCCTGAAAAAAGTAGCAGGCTTGGGAAAACACAGAGACCCGTTATGGCCACAGGGGTGTTTCCAGCTTCTTCCCTTCTGCACCGATGTCCTGGGCCAGTGTGTCACTATTGAGGGATGCTACTCAGGCCGCCGCTGTGCAGTGGCACTGCAGACCTTATCTAAGGAGTTGTTGTGGTTTAACAGAGCAGGCAGCTAAAACAATCACACAGCTGTTCCCTCTCTCCTCCGCTCAGTGGAATGAGGGAGAGAATCCGGGGGAAAAAAAAAGAAAGATAGCTTAATAGGACAGAAAAGGAAGAGAATAACGATGACAAAATAATATACAAACAAGTGATGCACAGCACAATTGCTCACCGCCTGCTGACCACTGCTACCCAGCTAGTTCCCAAGCCGCAGTCGCACCCTTGGCTAGCTTCCCCCAAGTTACATAACCAACATGATGCCATGTAGTATGGAATATCCCTTGGGTCAGTTTGGGTCAGCTGTTCTGGCCGTGTCCCCTCCCAGCTTGTTGTGCAGCCCCAGCCTCCTCACTGGCAGGGCAGTGTGAGAAGCTGAAAAGTCCTTGGCTTGGTGTAAAGCTTACCTAGCAACAACTAAAACATCAGTGTGTTACCAACATTATTCTCATCCTAAATCCAAAGCACAGCACTATGCCAGCTGCTGGGAAGAAAATTAACTCTGTCCCTGCTGAAACCAGGATATAAGTAAAGTTAAGAGCACTGCCCATCATCCAAAAAGCCCCACTGAAGCTGTGCAGCAGCTGAAGCCACATGAGTGTATCGCATGTCTGGAGGACATGGGCTGGCACTGGTGGCCCTGGAGGATAACCATCCCTTTGCATCAGGGGCTTCTGCCTCCAAGCCAGATGCTGAGGTGCAGGATAGGCTGAGCCAAAGATGGAGCCTTTTGGCTGTGGTGTGGTCAGGGGGAGTTGAGGGACTCCTGCCCTTGCTGGGGAAAGGGAAGGTTGTGGTCATCCTGGTGCCAGGCTGGGCAATGTGGAAGGGGGTGAATGGTGGCGCATGAGGCAGAGAATGAGCAGGCTGCAGGAGGCTGGAGACGAGGATGTTAAAAACAAGCAAAAGGCTGGGGAAGAGAGAGTTGAAAAGGGAACAGGAAGGAAAGCAGGAACAGCAGCACTGGGAAGGGAAGAAGAGGGAGTGGAAGTGACAGGTGGGAAGACCTTGGACAGGAGTGTGGAGCGTGTAGGAGGGTGGCGCCTGGAGGTGCTGGAGCAGGCAGAGCTGCATGTGGGGATGACCAGTGAGGGACTGTGGTTGGGGTGGAAGGAGCATGCCTGCTCCCTCCTGCGACGAGAGGAGACCCCAAAGATGCGGAACATCTGGGTCCCGGCCTCTCCAGCTGACCGCCTTGTGGGGGCCCTTCTCCCACCCTTTCCATGCGTCCTTCAAGTGCCCTAGATGTTGTTTCAGGCTCTTGACCCCAGAGCCTGCAGTGGGGGTTTCAGTGTTGCCCTCCATCAGGGCTGTTGGGATGCAGTAATTACCTTTGTGCTGCTGCCTCCTGCTCTTTCCTTCTCTCCCCTTGTGGCTGGGAAGTCAGAGGCAGTGACGGCATGCTTTGAGGAGCTCCTTTTGAAGGGATTTTGTGAGTCACAGGGCCTGGCGAGCGGTGGGGAATGAGATGCCGGCACATGGCACTCTCAGATTGCTTCAGCTCCCTTGCGTCTGTGGCCAGAGCAGCGCGTGATGCCCCTGGAGACACTGGGCTCCTCAGATCTCATCTGTTCTGAGAGGCTCCTGCTGAGAGTGATGTTGGTGGAGGGAAAGGGAGAGGAGGAACCAGGACGTCAGGTGTGGGATGGGATGGGCGGCAGTGCAGTGGTTTTGGGCCACATCTGTGTAGTCGGGCTTAGCCTGCGCCAGTTGCTGTAGATGAGCGCAGCGCCGGCTCAGGGTGCTGCGTGGGTGCTGAGCTGCCACACGGCAACAGTGGGATGAATTTTTGCAGGCAGCCCTGTCACAGACCATCAGTACGGGAAGATGGACTTGTCATCTCCTGTGGTGTGTTCAGGTCACAGCCTGCTCCGATAGGGCCAAGTCAAGCTGGATAACTGTGTGCAGTTTGTGCTAATAAGATGTTTTAGATGACATATGTGACCCAGGAGCCACCTCAGAACCCTGTGTTCCTTGGATCCTTCCCTGAAAGGCTGGAAGGTGCTTTCCATTGCTGCTAAAGTGTAACGGATTTAAGCCAGCCACCACAGTCCCTGGCCTATTACTGGTCCACCGAGCTGATGCCCGAAGGGCCACCCGTCCTGTCCTTTATTATCTACTGGCTGAAGCTGTCAAGGCTGAAATGTAGATGCTGCTGTTGACTGCCAGGACACAGCACTGCTGTTGAGCATTCAGGGCTGCTGTCTGGAGCAGCAGGACAGCCAGCCTGCTCGTGAAACCCCTGTACGCCAGCCAGAGCAGAGCCTGATTAAGCTTATGAAAGCTGACAAGATCACAGCCCAGGGTGGTATTGCTGGAGGCTTCTTGACTGGGAACCGTGTTCCTGCTGCAGCAGCACGAACGTTAGGGATGTGTCACTTGAAGCCTGTCATGACATACATCTAGCCGTTGAGTAGGGAGCACGTGAAAGTCTCCTGCAATCGTTAGCCTGCCAGCTGCGTACAGGAAGAGCCTCCCGAAAGAGGTACTGGCTGCATCTACCTGCAAATGAGGAGCAGCCACTTGTTCTGTGCTGGGTGATGCTTTGTCTCAGCTTTGGTCTCCTGAACAAGCAAAAGTTGGCCACGACACAGCTCCTCCATGGCTGCAAGTACAGTGACCTCTCCGGCTTGGCTGGTGTCTCCCCTGCCACCAATTAATCAGGCTCTGCGCCCTGCGAAGGACATCCCTGTAGCCCTGCTGCTCTGTCAGTAGCCTGCATCGCCTTGACCCCAGGTGAGGAGGTGTCTCTCAGGACGTGGCAGTCGGTGCCTGAGGGTGCAGCGTGCTGCTTGCTGTAGGTCTGGCAGCTGGCGGGGCAGGGGCTGGCACACAGAACTCTGTGGCCTGCTCACCATCAGCTAAAATAAACTCTAAAGCAATGCATCCCATGGTATGATCTGGGTAGGAGCCTACCTGGCTCACCATCTCTGCTGTAATAGCTGTTGCAGGGATCTTTATGCAGCTTGCTGTGGATCTGCATAAAATCAGAGGCTTATATTTCCTAGCAATCAGTATTTCTCATGCAGGCGCTGCCCTCATTCCTGCTGGTCAGATTTGTGTTTGTCTGGGAGAAGCAGCAGCTTCTTAAACAGACCGGTTCTTATGCCTTTTTTTTTCCTTCAGTCCCACAGGGTTAATCTCCTTCTTGGCACCTGATTATTTGCCGCTGCAGGGAATGCACATGGGTTTGCCGGATGCATGTTTGAAATTCTCATTTTGCTGGCTTTAATCCCCGTCTGGGAGCTGTGGCTGGGTACTGGGGGCCGAAGGTGGGTTAATACCTGAGCCCCCACAGGAACCCACTCCTCAGCAGCTCTGTTGCCTCTGTCTCTCCCCACGGCGGGCGGCTCTTGGGTATCTCTGAGGGAGGTATTGTAGCAAATGGACCATTTCCTAAACAGTTATTAAGCGTTTCATGTTCCTCGGGAGGCCGGCGCGCATTGGTGTTGCCAGCTCAGCAGCAGGGCAGCTGAGAGACAGGGATGGGGTCTTGCAGGGCTTGGGCAGTCAGGCAAGGGACAGAACTCCACTCCTCCATCTCTGGAACACGCCAGGGATTGACGTGGTGGGCAAAAACATTGCCATGCCCCCGTGAGCCCCCGGCTCCTCTCCCCATCCTGCAGCTCCACCTCTTTGCCCAATGATTTGCAGGAAACAGTCCCCAGAACTTTTCAGGTTGGTTCTCCATGTTGGTGCTGTCTCCTTCTGCCAGGGCCCCTGGAGATGCCCACTAATGCCTTTTCAGTATTCCGGTGCCTCCCCATTGCACTGCTGCCTGGGCAGGGCTGTCACGCTGTCCCCTTCCCCTCTTTCAGCGCCCTTGTGCTGCTGTGGAGTAAGACCATTCCCAGTGGAGCTCAGGCTGCTCTCTGTCCCCCGCCATGCGTCACTCCTTCTCCTGCAGCCCTATGGGAAGCAGATCTGGTCTCCCTAGCTCCTGGCCCCCCTGGTAAGTTACCCATTTTTTTTTAGGATGCTCGGTTTCCTCTCTTCATTTTTTTTTTCCCCTGCGGGTGCTTTTGTCGGTGTGTAATTAGCTGGTGCGGCACCGAGGCGTCGATCCCCAGAGTGCTCTCTCCCTGACATTAGCAGCAGACGGTGACTAAAACAAAGAGACAGCTCAGCACACGCCACACGCTCGCTTTGTACATCTCGTACTCCTCGCTGCTGTTGGGAGCTCAAAAGAGATCGCAGATGTGGAATAAACGGGAGCGCTTTGAACAAGTGGCACCGTAATCCCTCCCTGCCCCCGCCCCTCTCCCCCCCCCTTTTTGCAGACATTAGTTTGATTAAAATTGCATGAGCCCACACACGGGTGTATTTTATTTTATTTATTTTTTTCCTCCCGGCGAGAGAATGGTTTGAGGTCTGCCCTGTGGGCAAGCAGCCAGGGGGATGCTGGGGATTTCGGGGTGGTTTCAAAAACTTTCCCTCTGCAGACCTAGCCGCTGGCTGCAGTGGGGCTGGTTGTACTGGTGAGACCTGCTTTTCCTGCGGGACGCTTAAACGTGAGCACCTTTGTGCGTGGATGTGCACAGGGCAGGCGGGGACCCCTTCCAGCGCCGGCGTGGGGCAGCAGCATCTGGAAGGGTGTGATAGGCTCGCTCTAGCAAATCTTCAGCCGAGGCTTTCTGGGTTACCGAAGCCCTTTGTAGCTGAGGGTGGGTGTAAACAGCCAGTTTAAAACCTGGGTGAATGGGAATTAAGTCAAAATATCGATAAGACAAGATTAGATATATTCCGTTTCCTTTTTCAGCCAGGTTTGTGCACCCAAGTTGGCGAGAGCTGAAGTCTTCACTACCATTTGCAGCAGCCTTCTGTCTCCTTCTAGAAACGGGGAGATGGCACAGAGAGTTAGGAGATGACTTCGTACTCCAGCCCCATTCTACTCTTTGCACACACAGTGGTTTTGCTGATGCTGTGGCAGTCCTGTATCAAAACCATCGTACTCCTTGATGGGCATTTATAGGATGGGCTCTGCCTTGCTGCCTCGCCCAGGGGCACGTACAGTTCAGTGTTTGCATGTTTGCCCCTCTTTTGGAAAAGGAAAATGCTATGTTTTTCCCTTCAGGAGAGCTTGTTTTTAACGAAATGTTTGCAAAGTGCAGTAAGACTCTCCAGCAAGGGTTCGGTTATGTTCCAAGTGTGGTTTCCGTGTCTGCATCCTCCTCGTGCCATGTGCCTGGCTGGTGTGGGCCACGCTTTGCCCTCCTTGCGCCCCTGCAGTTCTGGCCAGGAGGAGCAGCGAAAGGGGCTGGTGGTTCCTGCACGTGCTTATCCTGGGGCACTGTGAGCTGGGTGCGGGTTTAATCTTTCTTCTCGGATGTCAGCGTGTGACACGGGGCTCTGGGGAATTGGGCTGGGGGGAGCTGCCATCCCGGGTGCCAGCTGGCTGCTCTGCCCTGAGCTCCTCCGGCTCGGCTGCTCTGCAGGCTGTCGGGTGCAGCTCGCAAGCCCCTGTGCTTTTCAGAAATCTAGTGGGAGCTGTGCCTTGCCAGCAGGAGACAGCTTCCTCTCCTCCTCCCTTCCCTCGGGGGTGAAACAGTTGTTCCTCCTGTTTGGAGGGAAGTGAGTTTGAGTGCAATTGAAAGTGCAAGACTCTGGCAAGTGCTCTTTGCGAGGGATTCAGCACCCTGGTGGGTCCCCCCCTAAGGCAAGGGGAGCCCCATGCAGCCCTGCTCACCAGCTGGTGTGCAGTGTGACCATCGCCCGGTGTCCCCTGGCGCTGATTGAGCCTTTAATGACCCCTCCATACCTACCCCCCTTTAGGAGGTGTGACCCCTCTGCTCGGCCTGCGAGAGACGTGCCTTGCAAGACGCTGTGCCGGTGCGTCCTCCAGCAGGTCTTGCTGCAGGGCACGGTTTTCCTGGTTTGGTGGGAGCGCAGCTGCTTGCCTGCGCCTTGGACTGGAAATTTTAGGCCAGCCAGAAGAGGTTAGCATAACAAAGCGGCAGGTGAGAGGGAGGCATTGAATTTCAATAAAACAGCAACTGGGGAATGAAATCGCCTCGCTTATAATTCAAGCACTCCGCTCAGGCATCCCTCTCGCTTACCTTGGAGCAAATCTGCTGTAACGCATAGGAAACAGCTCAGCAACTGCAGTCCTGGCTGCCATCGAGGCAGAGCCTGAGGTTTATTAAAGACCTACAGAGCTCTGTTAAAAAAAAAAAAATTCTATTACGATCTTCTTGGACTTAATCATTACAAGTCAAATATTTGAATAGGTAGGGGCAAGCGTTTTGCTGAAATTGGATGATCCCTTTCGTATTTATGCTTGGTTACGCTTGCGCCGCATGTACTTGGATGCTTGGCCAGGGGCGAGAGGGAGGTGAGGGATGAAAGGGACTTAGCACAGAGTGGGAAAACGGGAGCAAGGAGAGATTAGAACGGACAAGAAGGCAAAGGAAACTACTGAAGGTTAAAAATAATAACAATTAGGCTGGGGGGACCGAGGAGAGAAAAATAAAGCAGGGCCTTTGAAGAAAAAGAGGATAGACAGTCAAGCCTCTTATTAAAATTTAAATGGCTGAGTCTGAAGATAAATGAGGAACCTGCAAAGAAACAATGAAAATAATAATAAATAAAAAAGAAGTGGAAGACAGGGAGGAGGGAAATACTAGGAGGAAAATCGGAGGTTTTCACAGGTGTATGCTGTTAAGCACGTCAGCAGAGATGTGCCTTAATCTCCTCTAATAACGCGATGGGTACTGGGGGTTTTGTGAAAACAAAGCCCAAACCTTGCAATTATTTTTTCAGTGAGGTGAGGGTTCCTCAGCATCTGAAGCTGATGGTGTCCTCCTTTTGTGGGTCTCCCCAGCTGAGGATTGCGATCCAGATTTTCCTTCCTGGAGGACAATATGCTGGGAACTGCTGTTGCCAACAGTAAGCACAGCCTCTCCCAGGGCGCCGCTGGCTTTCGCTCCAGATGCAGAGAGACTGCAGAGGTGGCGGTGCAGTGCTTGCCTGGGGTTGCACAGCCAGCAAGGTGCTCCCCGCCAGGCAGCAAAGGGAAGGGCTGTTGATCCTGCCTTGGGGAAATGCTGCCGTTCTTCACCTGAAAGCCTTGGGTTGCTTGCTGTGTTCCGATGGAGGTGGTTGGGGGTTTTGGGAAAGGGGGGGTGTGGCACCCTGCTTGCTAAGGAGGAGCCAACCTCCTTTTGGACTACTGGAGGATTTGTAAGGTGGTTGCCTCTTTTGTCACTAGTTAGGTCTTTGGCACTGTGGGGAGTTTCTTGGCTTGGCGGGACGCAGATCTGATCATAGAACCATAGATTGGGTTGGGTTGGAAGGGACCACAAGGATCATGTGGTTCCAACCCCCCTGCCATGGGCAGGGACACCATACACTAGCCCAGGTTGCCCAAAGCCCCATCCAACCTGGCCTCAAACACCTCCAGGGACGGGGAATCCACAGCTTCTCTGGGCAACCTGTTCCAGTGCCTCACCACCCTCACAGGGAAGAATTTCTTCCTAATGTCCAATCTAAATCTCCCCTCTTTTAGTTTATACCCATTACCCCTTGTCCTGTCGCTGCACTCCCGAAGAAACAGCCCCATGCCAGCTTTCCTGTGGGATAGATGTAGACATCAGACTCTGCTCTGGGGAGGTGTGATGTTGCTTGCATTTGTGGGTGGTCAGGCCTAACCCATAGGCAGGCAGGTAGAAGAGTGTGGTTGCTCCAAGCCTGCCTGGCGTCTTCAGCGCTGACCGACTCCGTGAGCAGCTGTGCACAGCAAAATGGGGAAAGGCTGAATTCACTGACCTTGCCATTCCTCCTCTCCCAGTGGAGGAGTTTCTTTACAGTGTACCTGACTCCCACCAGAGAGAGTCTTGCTGCCGTCCACGCTGTGCATGCGTGGATGGGGCTGTGCGTGTCAGTCCCTCCATGGAGATAATGCTTTCAGGAGCGAGCCGGTGCTGCATAGCGTAGTGGAAAGTTCTGTGTCAAAACCTATCTGAACAATTAGTCAACGCCCAGGGTAAGACCACAGTGGTCTCCATGTTCCAGAGGTGGAAAGCAGATGTACAACTCTTTTCCTTAAAGGAAAAAGGTTGAGTCACAGGGGCCTAACTGAGCATAGCTTACAATAAAAAAAGGAAGTAGGAGAGTGGTGGAGGTGAGACTCAGCAAGCCAGTCATTGCTTTAAGCCCCTTTTAGGCTGCACATTCATCCCCCCCCCCCAGCTCCACTGCTGTGCTCAGGATGAATGTGGTACATTGGTCAGGGACGTGGCTGCCTCTTCCCCATTCTCAGCCTGTGTTTCCAGTATGCAGGTGTCTCCTGGGCCACGGGAAAGGACTCCTGTGTCAGACCTAACTGAAGCTGATGGAAGGCCATGCTCTCAAAGTTGTTAACGTGGTGGTGTGCACCTTAGCAGCTCTATGGGTAAAGGAGGAGCATTTGTCAGCCTCCTAGGCATCTTCACATTTTTCTCATACTGCTTTTGGGCACTCTTGGAGGTTGAATTTACATTGGTGGCATGAAAGGAATTGGCTTTTCACTTGCAACACGTGAAGTAGTGAGTTTTGCTTTTGACCTGCGTGTTTTTTCCACAATCTTGCTACCCTACCACCACCGTTATGTGGACACCCTTAGATTATCAAAGTAAACTGCATGGTTAAAGTCTGCTGCAAAACTATTTTAACAGACAAGTATAAGAAGCTGCATTAGTTTAACTGAAATCACTTTGTGTGGATTTTTCTGGCATAAACCAGTCCTTAACACATCCAGAACGTCTGAGGGTGATGGAGTACTCAAATAAACTTGCAATGAATTTTAAGGGGAAATAGCTTTCTGTCTCTTTTATGTTGGGGTTTTTTTTCAGTGGTGGCTAGAAGAATGAACATTTTTCTTAACCAAGATGTTTGGGTTTTTTTCTTTTTTAAATCACTTCCCCACTTATTATTTTGGGAGGAGTAGTGTACAATGTTGCTGTATAATTTATCTTGCTATAGAGTGGTAGCGTTTGGAAGAACCTGCCTAGAAGAGCTGTTTGGAGCCTCAGGTGTGAGCAGAGAGTCTTCTCCCATCTCTGAACGGGCCGCAGGTAGTGAGTCTCTCCCAAGGGAGTTTTCTCCCAAGTGTGCCTGTTAATAGGTACAAGCCAGCACTTGGGAGCTGTAAGAGTCCAACTGAAGCTCCCTTCCCTTACTGATTTTCCCACTCCCCCTTCTGTGCCGTCGTGGTTCCACTAGTTCTTCAGTTACCCTTGAGTCTGCCAGAGCACAGGAGACCGGAATACCTAATGTGCTCAAGACAGGGGTTTGGAAAAAACCCAGAATAATTAAGGAAAAAAAAAATCTTTCTTGCCATTTTAATGTAACAGAAGAAGGAACAGCTAAAGCTCTTGTCTTCTTCCTTTTTGAAGGTCATGTTTACAGGAATTTAGCTCTGATCTGAAATACAAAAGCCTTTAAAACTGTCTGTCCCGCTTTGTACGGCTAGGTTGCAGGGAAGAAAACACGGATAGGCAAGGAGGAAGGACGTGTCCTAGCTATGCCCCAAAACAAGGCTCCCGAGTCTATCTTTGGTGGATTTTTTGAGTGGATCAGTGGGTCCCCCCCTTTTAGACAGGATAACATGCTGATAGCAATGCTGAGTTTGGAGTTCTTTTATAAAAGAAAGAGGAATAAATATGAGCAAAAGAACTAGTGAAGCTTGGTCTTCTGTGGGTTTCGCTTCGTGGTTGAATTCCTAGGTGTCTAATAAAGTGCAGTCATTGCTTTTCCTTGGCTGGGGTATCACCATGTTTGTCTTCAGGTGACTTCTTTGGTGTCTAAGGGTTGACCAAACACAGCATTGTTCCCCGCAGAGAAATATTAACATGTGGTGAGTATCTCTCCTTCTTCAGCAGTTCATGAAACCTGTGAAACTTATTCTGAGACTGCTCTCCATCTTTCAGTATTTGTTTGGAAGCTTTAGGCTCATCTGCTCTCACCATTTGCCACTGGCGTGCTCTGCTTTTTGTAACATGATGATCGTTTGCATCAACTAATTGGTCATAATTCTGCAGATCAACTCATCTTAATTTCCATGTCAACTTGCTTGTTAAAAAAGCCACTTGGACCATATAGCTGTCAGAAACTTATTCCCCCCACAGATGATACAAAGCAAGGGTGATGCAAGAATAAGTATCTTATCAGGATCCAAATATGTTCTTCTTTTGCATACTGTAGCTCAGCTGCATGAGAGATGTTGGGCTTTCAAACTTTACAGGTGCTTGTGAGACAAGCCCTTATCTCTGTGCAGGAGAAGGTGAAACAAGCAGGGGAGATACAGCCTGAGGCGCAGATCAGGTAGAGCTGGTGGCACTTCCAGATGTGAGAGACAGGTGTTTGAAGCACTGCAGGAAAACCTTTCCTGCTGTTGTCTCCTCCTGAAGTCTAAGTATCTGTAGGGAGAGGTTATCCTGAGGATGTCTAGCAGCCAGCAGCTGATGCAAAGGGTGGAGGTACAAGAAGGTACTGTCCAAAGATACTGCGACGATGAGAAGCCCATCCTGCAGACTCCTGTCTTTCAGCAGTCTAAAAGCATTAGCTTTGGGTCTTGCTCCCTTGTTTTTCTTTCATAGGAGTCCAGAACATTTAGAGATCCCCTGTTCTTCCTAACTGCTGAGAAGAGCTTCCCTCTCCCTCCTTCTGCTCCAGAGCCTCTTCAGGCTGATGTGAGCTGGCGATATTTCCATTACGCTGTGCTTTCCTCAATCTCCTGAGCAGACAGCAACCAGCTGTCTGTTCCTGGGCACGACTCTTGTGGTGTCTCACCCGGTTAAACTCCAGAGCCTACCTCTGCCAAGGGCATTCCCGAGAAGCAGCAGCGCTACTGAAATGCTTCATGCTGGTCATTTTGCCATTTACCTACAGGGCAGCGCATAACAGCTGGGAAGCTGGCAGCTTGCAGAGCCTTTTGCACTCGAATACAATGGTGAAACAAGCACTGACTGGGCAAACTGGAGCTGTCTGGAGACCTGGGGACAGCAGCGGGTCAGCTGTGCTTGGCTCTCGCTCAGAGACTTCACCAGTAGAAGACTGGAAGTACTATAAATAAAAGCCTGGATTCTGCTGGAGTCAGTGATATTGATCTGGCACTGGAGACATCATGGAAACTTCCTATTTACTAGTTTATTTTGTGACTTATTTTCTTTACTGTTTTGCGTGGTTTTTTTAATGCATTACTTTGGAACACTGTGTGCCTTTGGGTTAATGCTAGGTGCACTGAAACCATCTTCTCCTGGTTTCAATGTGAGACATTTCCTGAACACTTACTTTAAAATGCCCACTGGCTTCTGCAAAGGATTTGGGGTTATCCTAGGAAACTGGGAGCACTGTGTCCTAGAAGACCAGCCTGTATTTTGCAAGACTCAGACCTTTCTCTTCTGATTGTCACCATCTGCGATGTGCATCTGTGCTGCTGCCTTCCTACGGGGCTGCTTGCCTTGTGGCGGGTCACTTGGTGAGCAGGACAAGTACCAGTGGCTGTAAAACTGCAGAAAGTGTCCATCTCTTTCTGAAACGATCTGCCATTCAGCATTTAGCATGTGTTGTGGAAGACCACCGGGTGGTTTCTCTGTGGCTAACTCTTCTGTCAGTTCACTGAGGTTGCTTGAAGCACTCACTCACTGCTGGTAAGAGCAAAGCTTCCTCTGGATAGTCATTGCACCTCCTCCACATAAGAAGGGTTCAAGGGCCATTCCAAAAACATTTGGAATACAATTTGTATGGCAGAATCCTTTCTGCCTGTCTGTCTGGTTATAGGAGCTGCTGCCTTAGAGGTGGTGAACGACAGGGTTTCTTCACACACCTTGCGAAAGCAGTGCAGAACTTCGTGATGGAGAGCCATCATTATTTCCATCAACTGATCCTTGTTCACAGCTCTTCCCACTGCTTTGATATACCCTGTTATCACCCTCCTCTCCTTAAAATATGGCACAGTTTGTAGGGAAAAATTATGTCCCCTTCTGTAGCTGTGTGTGGGGATGCTGCTCAGGCCCTGCAGACAGTGCCTTTTTGCAGGGAGAGCAACTCGATCGTGGCCATCTGTCATGGGGGTGATAACCAGAGAGGTTCACAGACATCTGAGAGAATGCCCAGATTGCTGAATATAAAATAAAATACATTTATTAAAAGATTTCGGTATAAAGATGCCAAGCACTCTCATGCAGAAAGTGAAGTGGATGTGCGTGCCAGACTAGCTTTTCCAGACTAGCTGGTTGCTACACTGGAGCAAGAGAACACCTTTTTGCAGTCTCAAAAGCCCTTCCAAGCACAGCATTTCACCTACCCTCTTCTTACCTTCTGTCCCCCAAATCACCGCCACCTGAACTAGAAGAAGCTTGAAGCATGAATACCTTTGAAGAGGAGAGATGGCCATAGCCACGTTCATAAGAGGAAAAAATGCAGTACAGTAGAGAAAAACTCATTGGGAAAATAGATCTGCGGAAGTGGGTGTTACCTAGTTTTATCTATGGTACCTTGATCAGATGGCAGAAGTCTGTCAACTGTTTGGCTGAATTTGCATTATTTGTCTTAATTCTGCTTTCCACAGTCTCTAGTGCAGGAGGAGAGCAGGTGGTCCTCATGGCTGGAGAACTTGGACTCCATCCTGCAGGAGCCAGACTGTGTCTTTCATTCATCAGAGAAGTGCCAGCTTCAGAACAATGATTCTGAGCTGCCAAAACCTTTTTGGAGGAAGGTAGCTTGGAAATATCCAAAAGAACCAACATCCTTTGTTCCAGCTCCCAGAAATCACTCCAGCTCACGCTGACTTTGTGGCTCAGTAGATTGTTGTTGTGTGGTGAAGATGTATGTTTGTACAATATGTTATGAACAATTTCCATGCTTTAAACAGGACTGTTAGAGAAAGAAAAGATTTCCACTGTCTTAGTTTGTATGGGGGATTTTTTTTTTTCTTAGACTTCAAAACTTTTTCCCATCTACTTACTAGCCATGCTATGCGCCCAGTAATCTGCATGTGAAGAAGATGTGATTCTGGTCTCTCCTTCCCTGTCCGTGCATCAGAACACCAGCATTTTCACTTTGTCTTCCCGTAGCAACGTAAGACCTAGACCTGGGTGGAACAGAAGGAAATTTGGGCTGTAACAGAGAATCAAGCCTAATTCTGTCCTTCCTTCAGTGTTTTGCTTGTGAGGCCTGGCATCTGAAATGCTCTGTTCTTGTGTGTTCAGCAGAAAGGTGGGTTTTGGAGGGAATGGACTAGCTTCTCCCTTTGAGAACCTCTAGAGTTTTTAGTTGAAAAAATACCACTCACAAAAAGACTGTGTGTCTTGGTCTGTGTCATCTTGCTGTGAAGCAAAAAGAAATCATTGCTGCTGAGCTTTAAGGAATGACTGGCCAGAAGTGATCATTGGAAGCTCTGGTCCTGGGCTTTGCAGCTCTCAAGACAGGTCAGGCCCCAGAAGGCAGATGGGGAAAAGGCACTTGCAAAGTCTCAAAATCTTTTTTATTGCATAAATGAAGGAAAAACAGCTCTCGTGCACGCCTTGACCTCCTGTGTGATCTCTGCCGAGCTCTTGAAGCAGGGGCACTAATCTCTGAAAGCAGCTCTTGCAGTCTTATCTCTGGTGTCTTATTTGTGCAGTTGAAGTAGAGGAGAATTCTCCTTGAAAATTGATTTTTGAGAAGGGCAACTCACCTGACTATAAAGCACCACAAACATTATTGTAGTCCAGGGGGAATACGGCCTGAGACGTGTTTTGAAACGATACTACACGACTCTCCCCCTGTTGAGCTGTTTGTATTGCCTGCCTGCCGAAGTGCGCTAGGTTGAATGAAATCAGGCTTTTTAAAAATGCAGAAAAGAGGATTTTCTAAGCTTTCCACTTCTATAATTTCTTAACTTCAGCTTCAGAGGTATAAAACATTAAGACAGCATTGCATGCACAGCTTGAGAGGAGCCCAGGTTGCATCAGCTCCTCAGCTCCATGGGTTGCTGGGTTTTGGGGTTTGTTTTTTGCTTTCTCCAGCTGTCCTGCAGATCCGGAAGGCTGTGGCTTAGCAGGTTGCCCCGTGCCGGCTTAAGCCACAGCAAATTCCCACGTCCCTGCTCTTAGCTCACAAGTGTTGTTAAGTAAAACTCATCAGCTTAACCCTCGGTGGAAGAGGTGAGTGCTGATGTGCTCTGCCCTCGTGTTTGCAGTGGCTTAGGCTTGTCTTAAGCTGTGGTAGCTCGCCGGTGGTGCTCGGGATCAGCGGGAGAGCTAAGCCCTCACAAGGGTGAGATTGTAGAAGAGGGAGGGAGATGGAGAAGGAAGGATTTGTGAGCTGACTCACCTTGGCTTGCTGCCGGAGGTTACTGCCTCTGCAGGTGAGTGCTCTGTGTGGTGCGTGGTGGTCTGCGGCCTGCTGCTGCCCGGCTGGGTGTCACTGGGCGGTGTGGCTGGGGCAGGGGGAGATCCCACGGCCAGGGACACGCCAGGCAGAGGCCAGCACGCGAGCATTGTCCTCAGCAGGGCTGCGGTGTGCCTGAATCTCATCCGGGTCTGCCTGGAGTGGGGTGCGCTGTGGCCGCAGAGCCCAAATACAGAGCCCACCGAGGAACCGCGTCTTGTCAGGCGCCGGGTAACAGAGCAGGGACATCCAGGCTGTCACAAAGCCCAGGTTTCTCCGTTGCAGGGAAGGGAAGGGAAAACCCCTGTCCCTTTGGATGTCATCTCTGCCCTCACCTCCTGCCTTTTTTTCCTTGTAGGCGGGTTTGCACGCTCCTCCTTACAGAGAGCATCTACTTTGCAGAGCAGAATTACAAAAAAGGTTTTTCTCCCTGCCATGGCTGGGAGATGAAGGCAGACGTGAGGCTTGTGCTCTCTGCCCACGGCGCCGTGCTCTTTGGGCGCCTCTGCGTCCCTAGCATCTCTGTCCCTCAGGCCTCCTGTCAGCAGGATTTGCTCCACTGATGCTCCAGCTAATTTTTACTTAACGAACAAATGATGACTCTCCCTGCTGGGCGCTGCCTTGGCCTTTTACCACCCCTTTCTGGTTTCTCTTTTCTTCTTTTTTCTTTTAATGAGGTCACTTGAACTTCTCCACCTAAATTAGCTGTCCTAATAACCAGATACTCCTTGGGGTGTTTTTGGATAGAGTGGGTGGAGAGAGAAGAAAGGAGCTTGTTAGTGGGAGCCTGCCTTCCTCTGCTCCCTGAAGAGGCTTCAGCGGAGGGCAGAGGGGCAATGGGGGACAGCGAAACAGGGGCAGCAGGCATCCTGGCATCTACCACACTATGTCAGAAGTAGTCGAGGGAAAGGGACCAACAATTTTGGAGGAGTATCTGCCACTCAGTGGTGGGAGGAGGCTCAGAGAACTGCTCCGAACAGCACTGTGCTGGTAGGGCTGGAGCCCCAGCGTAAAACTCAGGAGGAGAAGGGAGGGCAGGTGTTCTTTCTCCTTAAGCCGAAGCACTTGCCAGCAGCTGGGAAAGCTGTAGCTCCCCTGGGTCCGTCAGCGACAAGCCGGAGCTGGGGCTGTGCGTGCCTGTTCCGCTTGCACGCCTGGCCTGGGCACACAGAAGAGGGGTTGGCTGGGAGTCTCCTCTCACAAGGCGTGTTGTGGAGCAGGAGCAGGATCCTCTGCCGCTGCCTGGGAGGGAGCGTGGTGGCAGCCTCAAACGGGTGCGCGGGGCAGGCTGGCTGCGTAACAACAGAGCCCGCAGCAAGCAAGGAGAAGTTCAGGCCCTGAGTCGAAAGGCTGACCTCATTTCCAAGTTGTGTGTCTTCTGTCTGATTCTCTGTTCCCCTTTTTTCTACTTTTTTTCCCTGTGCCCTTTCCCACTGGCAGCTTGAACTCACCCAGTTGCTTTGAGAGATGCGTTTCTATTGGCATAATCGTTCCAGCTAGTCGTTAATGTACAAACAAGGATACTATTGTAACCAGAGGATTTATTACTGCTGCTGTGAAACAACTGCCATGCCGTCTTACTTAACTCTTCGGCTCCCCTCTTGCCTTCTGCCAGCAACTGAAACAGCAACAAACTGTCTTTTTAAAAAACTGCATGTGTGCAAACCAGGGTTGTGGTTTTTATTTTATTTTATTTTATTTTATTTTATTTTATTTTATTTTATTTTATTTTATTTTATTTTATTTTATTTATTTTTCTGCTCTTACCGTGAAATGTGGCAATGATACAATTGCAAGTGACTGCGGTGCTTCACCCTGTATTTCTTGATTGTGCAACAACTGAAAGTGACTTCATAGTTCAACTTCTCATTTAAAACAAGGCTCAAATGTTTATATGAGGATTAAAAGTATGTTCTGACTCCTTTGATTTAGTCCACACCACAAGTTCTGCTTACCCCTTCAGGAGCTCAAAATGTATTTGCTAGCTTAGAAAAGTACATGATTTCTTTTTTAATTTAGTTAATGAGTACTCTTTTAGCTGCCTTTCATTTAAATGTGTCTTTAACGATCCTTATTTCTCAGGGCAGGTTGGGTTTTATGGAAGGAAGGTAATCCCCAAACCAACTGGATGATTAACACTTGCTTTACGTTTTCCCAGTGGGTATCAGGAGCCTGTTGGTATACGTGGGTGGGTGAGGAAGAGAAGAGGGAAAGTGTTGCACGGAGACCTCACACGCTCGGTCACAGTGAAAGTAGATCTTGGGATGGTAGGTTTGTCTCCACAGATTATGGTCCTGGGTAGGACCTTGGGCAGTGGGGGAAACGTAAAGAGCAGCAAAAACACAAACACAGCTCTGCCTGCCCCAGGCCACCTGCAAGTTTTTAACTTGGACTTAAAACAAAAGGCAAGCAAAGGAGACTACCAGCAGTGTGATGCGCTCGGTTTTATCCCCTTGCAAAGGTGACATTTGAGGGTCTTCATCCGTTCTGCAGCATAACGCAACGTGTGTTTTCCTCCGCTGAAGGCATTACATGAACTTTTGATTGATGAGGAAGAACAGTGTCTGATGTGCTGCAGCGGGTATGGATCGGCATGTACAGCTAATTGCCAGGCATGAGGGCTTGAGAGGATTACATTGCTAATCTAGATATCTTTCCTGCCTTATCACCACCCCCTTCCTCCTGCCACATGCGTGCACACGTATTTGGATCCTGTAAGGAAGGGAAATCAATAGCGCTGTGGGGGAGGAATACAAAGAGCATGGCTCCCTGAGAGCTTGCAGTGGCTGGGAGAAGATAGGTCCCTTCCAGCTGTTTCTGTGGCATCGAGGTGGCTCTGCTGGCAGATCCTCCTTCCCTGGACTGGCATGGGTGGCCGCTGGAGAGTTACCACATTGCAGAGGGTAGTAATGAGAAGCTGCGTCCCTGCGCCTCACTCTCCTGCCCACCTTGCTGCTCCTGGTGCCATTCGGTGCCTGCCAGCACTCTCGTGTCTGGACTGGTGGCACTGGCATTGTGGTTCCTCTTGAACAGCTTGTTTCTGTCTTGCATGCACAACCAGAGGGGTTGGGGAAGGAGGTTTGTGGCGCTGAGATGGGATCCCTGCGGGGCAACAAGATGTTGTGGGGCAGATGGAAACATAACTCTTGCACTAATTCTGTGCAAAATCTAGAGTAGTATTTCTCAGCCAGAAAGCAGCTCCCTAGGAGTAGGGAGTACATATATTTGTTCTTCCTAAGTATTTCATGTGACACTTGGCAGGCTTAGCTCCGTCCAGGTAGTATGAAGTGGGCAGTTGAGGACACAGGGTAGCACTAGTAAGGTGCCTCTAAAGTGTATCAGAGGGTAGAAGCTATAAGAAAATCCAAGGGAAGAAGAAGGTGGTAGCTTTTACTTGTCCTACAGTAGCCCTCAGATGGTCCGACTGTGCTGGGTAGCCTGAGTAGGTTGTTTTACTCCTGAAGAGCCTACAGTGTAAGGCTGCCATGGTGCTGAGTGGTTTTCATAGCATTGTTTTACCAGCTCGAGCTAGGGAGCCTCTGGCTCCCAGCCTGATGCTCCTCCTGCATCGCTTAGCAAGGAAGCAGCATCTCAGGCAGGTTTGCTCCCTTGTCTGGGAGTAAATGAAATGTTGGTTACTCTCTGGTTTGTGTCTAGCACATAAAAGCTGTGATAGCTTACCCCTTGGGGAGGATTGGGGTTCTGGATAGCCAAGGACAAACCAGAGCCAGCCTGGGGAAAAGGGAGACCTGTGGGTTGTCTTTGCCTGCCTGAGGCAGAGTTCATCATGGCGCTGGGAGCTGCTGGAAACGGAGCTGGGCCTAGGGCTTGGAGGAGAGCGTGTTGAAGTGTGCACTGAGTTCAGACCTGGGAACTCCAGCGTCTGCTCCGTGCTTGTTTTCTGGGACACTGTACGCCAGTTCCTTGTCCTAAAGTTAGTGTTAATTAGCTCCCTGAATGATCAGTGATTGCACGTTATTGAGGTGTGTGCATTTGAGGTGGGTTTGTCTGGAGTTGCATGTGCAGACTTCCTGAGGTGGGATGCTGGTGGGCACTGCCCTGGCGAGAGTGGAGGCTGGCTCTCCTCCTCCTCCTCCTGGCAGCAGGGCCCTGGGACTCTCCCTAGCTGGGTCCCTGACACCCTCTAGTGGTAATATTTACATCTAATATTTCAGGAGCTCTCAGACTTGGGGGTGCTTTTGAGTGAGCACCCTCTGCTTAGCCGCCCACCCACTGCTGAGTACCTATTCCAGTGCCCTCTGCAGTGACCTGCAGCTTGGGGACTAATAGGAAATGCTGTATTTCTTGCTCTTTTTTTTTTCGGTGCTGTAAGCGCAAGCTCAATGCTGTTGGCTGTGGCCAGGCTTAGCAAACTGGCTATAGGTTTGCTCCCAGCTAATGCTTTTCCACCGCTCCGTTCCCTGTCCAGCCGCTGGCTGCCAAACCTACCCTTGGTGCTGGAGAGGAGGGAGCTCTGCTGACACACCTGGGGGGGGCATTGCAGCTGCAAGAGTAGACTTGTGTTGGGGGACAAGGAGGAGGCAGGACGCTAGGGGAAGTGCAAGACAGGCTGCCTGGATGGCACACTGAAAAGAGGGGAGAAACAGGCAGGAGGTGGGTAAGAAAGCGCAGGCAAGGGGACATGTCCTGCAGCATGCATAGAGTCATAGAATCATTTGTATTAGGAAAGATCTTTAAGATCATCAAGTCCAACAATTAACCTAGCATTACCAAACCCACCACGAAACCATATCCCAAAGTGCCACATCTACACAGTCTTCTAAATACCTCCAAGGACGGTGACTCCAACACTTCCCTGGGCAGCCTGTTCCAGTGCTCGATAACCCTTTCCATGAAGAAATTTTTCCTACGAATCAATCTAAACCTCCCCTGGCGCAACTTGAGGCCATTTCCTCTTATCTATTGCTTGTTACTTGGGAGAGGAGATGGACACCCACCTGGCTACAACCTCTCTTCAGGTAGTTGTAGACAGCAATAAGGCCTCCCCTCAGCTTCCTCCTCTTCGAGCTAAACAATCCCAGTTTCCTTAGCCACTCCTCATAGGGCTTGGTGTTGTCATCAACTTGGTGTCATCTGCAAACTTACTGAGGATGCACTCAATCCCCTCATCCAGATCATTGATAAAGACATTAAACAGAACTGGCCCCAGTACTGAGGCCTGGTGAACACTACTTGTGACCGGCCGCCAACTGGATGTAACTCCATTCACCACAACTCTCTGTAAAAAAAACAGCCAGGTTTTTTACCCAAACCGCTCGGCTCTGATTCATCTGTGGCTCCACTCTCCTTCTCACAGCGACAACTCTCATCTAAGCTTAGCCTTGCTTTCAAGTGGAGCTCAGCTTAAGGAGTGTCCCCAGAAACCCCGGTGCTTCCCGTGGTGGGTGGCTGCAGGATGAGTGCAGGCAGCTTGGCAGTGTGATGGCTGCCAGCAGAGCCTGAGCTCCTGGGTGAACACCGTGCCAAGAGTTACTCATGTTCTGATATGCAAACAGATGTCCTTGAAGCATGAGCAGGGTGACTGGCTTGGGAGGAACTTCTGATAACGCACCTCCCCACGTGTGCTGTCATGCCCTGGAGAATGCCTTTGCCGTGTTCCCTGCTTCCTTTCCTCTCTATGACTTCCAGGCCTGATCTGCTCCAGCTTGACGGGCTAAGCTGTGCCTGTAGCCCTCATGTTGGTGCAGGCCAGCGGGGTCTGTGCCATGGGGTGGTGCGTGAGCCCCAGCAGACCTGCGGCCCCGCTGCAGGAGTCCTCAGAGCTCCACAGCACTCAGAACAGAATGCTTGTTGGGCTTCTGAAATGAGCTGTGACCTGCTGCCACGTTCATCTGCCTCCTGAGAACGGTGTTTTCACTTTCTCCTGCTTGCTTCCCCCCTCCCCAAACCTGGTAACCGAAAGGCATCTTGCAGCGTAACTGAAATAGTTGTTTTTGCATCGCTGGCCAAGCGCGAGCGCGGTGGTGTGGAGCACAGAGCCTTCCCACTGCCCTGGCCAGCTCAGGGCTCTTGTCTGTCCCTCCTGACATCTGATCCTTCAGAAACTGGGCTTTCACGTAGCAAGCAGGTCTCCGGTCCTCCTGGTTAGGAAGGTGACGTTGACCAAATCGTGCCAGGCTGATTTAAGACAGTGACCTCAAGGCTGTGTGCAACACAGGTGGTCTTACTGATTCCTCTAACCAGGAGGATCTTGGTGGGCTTTTTTAACCAAAGGAGCAGGAGGAATGCAGCACAGCATGTCAGGCGGTTAAATTACAGCCTTTAAGAGCACACCACTGCCTCCTTATTTTCCTCCAGGAATGCATTTTGCAATAGCTTGCCCACGTGGCGTAAAAGATGCTAGCCCTCCAGCCAGGTTCTGACCTGGAAATACAAAGCCACGGTTCCAGCTGGCGCAGCGGTGCTGGTGCCAGCCTCTCACCCGCCCGGGGAATGGCATGGCAAAGCGCTCGCTTGAGGCCTGGCCCTCGGACAGGGGAGCGGGCAGAAGCCAAGCGCCTGCCTCCTACTCGAGCGTGACCTGGCTTGTCCCACAGAGCCAGGCAGGCTCCCGGGGTAAGCAGCTCTCTGCTCTCTGCCTTGTGCTGCTGAGCAGGGCTGGGGGGGCACGCAGGCAAACGGTGGGGTGCGCAGGGTGCTCACACTGGGGGAAGAGGAATGGGCACGCTTTCTTCACCGATACCCGCTTTCGTAAGCTGTTGTGCAGAGGCTGGTGGAGCAGGGAGTTCTGCCTTCGAAGCAGCTCAGCAGGAAATTAACTCCAGCAAGCTGATGATCAGGTTTAATTTATTTAAATAACATAAGAAAAGTTATAAGAGCCTGTGGCTGGAGGGCAAAGAGAACGGTGCTGCGCAGCTCTGGAAATTGTTCAGAAAGGTTTGAAATGAGAAATTCAGATCTCATTGTGCAGGCAGCGTGAACCAGTAAGGTTAGTTGCCGCTGTCACTGCTGCTTTGCTGGGAATCGGAGGGAAGGGGGAAAGGCGAAGTGGGGTGGGCTCCCAGCTGCAGCCTGCCAGAAGCTGTGGCTGGTGGCAGGGGACAGAAGCCCCAGCGAGGAAGATGAGAGGAAGGGAGGGAGCAGGAGATGTGGCTGCAGGGACAGGGCAATGGCCTGCCATGTAAATGGCCTTACCAGGTACTTTCATTGTCAGAGGCAGTAAATTCCCTGGATAGTGACCGCGTGGTAAAACTGAATGTTCTCATCTGGGCTGGGCACGGGAAGATTTCCCTCTTGTTTACTCCATCTCATGGTTTTTCACTTTCCCCTCTCCTGCTTTTGACTTTTCTGCCATAAATAATCCCAGTGGTTGCCTTCACTGCAGCTCGTTGCTTTCTGTAGCCGTGCCTGAATGAAACAGATGCAGTTTTCAGCAGCTCAGCTAATTTCATCAAACCTTCCAGTGCTGTCAATGAAACTGAACCGAGATATGTTAATTATATTCCACCGGTACATGGCAAAACTGTGGGCATTAGCAGGCTCTCTGGCACTGCCTTGTCTGCAGGGCTGGGGAGAAGGTTTGCATTCTTCTTTCCACGTGATGTTTCCTGAGACAACAAAGTCTAGAAAGACTTATTTTTAAGAAAGTCTATCTTCTGGTGGTAGAACCTCCTGCTAAAATTAAGATGCTTGCTAAAATCAAGCTAAAATGGGGGCCTGTCATTTTTTTTTCCATCCTGATTTAGCAGCTGTACTTTCTCTCCTCTGGTTAATCAACTGGGAGCCAGCAGTGTTCTTACCAAGTGCCTTGATGTGGCTGTGTCCCTGGAGCAGGCGCTGGGCATGCTGCGATGGCATTGCTGCCCTCAGAGGAGCCACATCCCTCCAGTGCAGAAACTCCTTCCTTTGGCCTGAGGGGGTCATTAAAACGTGAAAGGATATAAACAAAGGAGGGGGGAATTACATCCTCTGACTTTTTATGAGGGAAGATTAAAGGAACTGAATATGTTTAGCTTGGCCTCAAGGGGGGTGCTGAGGGACAAGACCATGGTGCAGGACTAAGGAGTGGCTGAAGGGGGTTTGGNCACAAAACACCTCGATGGGAAGAGGAGGTATTAAGCTGTGCCGCACTGCAGCGTGATGGAAAGCCCTGTGCAGTCGCTGAGGCCATTGAACAGGAATTGAAGTCCAGCACTGGAATATGTGCTGTGGCTCACGGTCTTTCCCAGCCAAGGGCTTTGGGGATGATTCTCATCTTTTGGGGGGCTAGATGTGAGCTAACAGGGCTCTGCTAATACTTAACGATTAATTACAGCCATTAAAAAGAAACATCTTCCCCAGCTCTCCGTTTACGCGCCTGGGGTTTGGACTTGGCGTTTCGGCATTGCTCTCTCTCAGGCTGTGTTTCCCTGTCCCCCTTTGCTGCAGTGATCCCCGACTCGCTGCGAGTGACGGCGGTCCCGCAGACACTCAACAAGGTGGAGCGCGACTCCCTGGAGCTGAAGTGCGAGGTGTCTAAGAGCACAGCCCAGCACAGCCACGTCTCCATTGCCTGGTACCGGCAGCGAGGCAGCGAGGTGCCCGTGGAGATCATCTCCCTCAGCCGCGACTTCGTCCTGCGGGCCGGCAGCGCCTATGCCCAGCGGCAAGCCACGGGGGACGTTCGTTTGGATAAAGTTGGGGAGACCACCGCAAAGCTCACCATCTACAACCTCCACCCATCAGATCAGGGAGAGTTTTACTGTGAGGCAGCGGAGTGGATCCAGGACCCCGACAAGTCTTGGTACGCTATGACCCGCAAGCGCTCCCAGGGTGCCATCATCAACGTGCAAGCCACCGGTCAGTGCCTCCTTTGCCTTTTCTTGCTCAACTGGGCGGTGGGAGAAGGTGGAAAATGGGGGTGCGCCTTGTTAGGTGGCTGGAGCTTGGCTCCCTCCTTTGCCGTGTGCCCACTTGGGAGGCTGCTGGGCAGGGTCAAGCATGGCAAAGGAGGGCCCAAGCACTGCCTGTGGGCCAGGCAAATGTCAGCAAAGAGCAAACGGGGGACACCGGGGCAGTGAGGGGCCTTGGGTGGCAGCCTCTGTCTCCTCACATGGTTGGCAATCTGCGACTTACATAGGAGCTAAAACATACATCTTCAGCACTTGGTCCTAGCACAAGTAATGAGAAATTTGGTAAGTGAGGAAGTAAGAGTGACACAGCAGAAGAGTAAATTAAAACTTTCAGTAAGCACTACTGTATTGCACAAGGTCTGTTTGCAAGTCAAAATCCTTCACCCGGCTCACAGCACAGGTTCCTGCTAAGGATCTAAAGACCCAACTGAGCTCTTTCTTCTTCTCTGATATCCCCAAAGGCCCTGCCTCTTGACCCCATCCGAGCAAGGTGTGAGTAGGACTAGGCTCCGTGTCATATCCCACAGTGCCACTGGGTGCCGGTGCCCCCAGTTATGTCTGGGGAAGCCATGCAGCTCTTGCATGCTAGGCAGCAAGCTGCCTCTCCTGCAGCATGGCTGATCTGGGCTCTCACAGCAAAAGCAAGCCCCTGACCCCTCCACATGCAGATATACATGTCCAAGGGATGTTGGCCGTGCAGGGAGTAGCAAGTAAATACCTTGCGTGAGGTGTGCTGGCTCTCCTGATGGCCTTTGGCATGCTGACAGGAGTTGGTCTGTCTCTCCTTAGATAAGGAGTTCAGTGTTCGGCTGGAGACAGAGAAGCGGACATACATCGTGGGCGAGCCGGTGGAGTTTCGGTGCATCCTGGAGGCGCAGAATGTCCCTGACCGCTACTTCTCCATCTCCTGGGCCTTCAACAGCTCCCTCATCGCCAGCCTGGGACCCAATGCTGTGCCAGTGCTCAACAACGAGTTTGCCCAGCGTGAGGCCCTGGGCCAGCTCAAGGTAGCCAAAGAAAACGACAACGTTTTTGTGCTGAAGATCTACCGCCTCCGCCTTGAGGACAGTGGCAAGTACAACTGCCGGGTGACTGAGCGGGAGAAGACCGTGACGGGTGACTTCATCGACAAAGAGAGCAAGCGGCCGAAGAACATCCCCATCACTGTCCTGCCACTCAGTAAGTAGAGACTTGCCCATCCCCTCCTGGGGCCATTGCTCTACTGGGCACCTAGCTGCTGAGGCCGTGATGTGCCTAGAGAGGGATAAGAGGGGGGAATAGGGAGGTGGGGAAGAGGGAGGGTAAGAGTTTGCTTGCTGTGGAGGCTTGAAATCCCAAGTGGAAAGATCTTTTTTTGGTGGGAAGGGAATGATAGAGCAGAAGGGATATATGTCAGGTTAGTAGCTGGGGATGCATGCCCCCACCTTGGTAATGGCCCCAAGCTGACAGTTTTGGCCTTGAGCTGAAGGTGTGTGTGACGGCCTCTGACTTGCTCTTCACACTTCTCTCCTTTAGAGCTGGGTGCTCTTAAGTACTCAGCAGACATAACGGGGAGACCAACTTGGCCCTGATTTATCCTAAGTGCTGCTAGGTTCCTGCAGACAGCTCAGTGGCTGTCGTTCAGCTGTAAGACAGCTGTACCGGGACAAACCAGGGTGTGTGTGCTTCTTGAGCCCTGGGTTTGCTCTTCAGTATGGAGCTCTGTCATGGTCAGTGTGCACCCACCAACCCTGGTGAAAGCAACCCTGCCAGAGGCCTGCCTGAATGCCTTTTATGTTTGTCAGACAAATGTGATGAATACAGAAATAACAGGGTGAGAGGAGAGGGTCCACTGCCTCATTCCTTGTTTTGCTCTCTGAAACTCAGGTAGCTGTGGCGTGGTGAACCATGCATGTGCTGCCCAGGCTGCCCTGGCAGTGGCCATCACCAAGCAGAGGGTAACTGCAAGAGGATTTTGTGTGATGCTTGTTTCCTATCTCTTAGATTTTTACAGAAATGCAGCCCTTTCCTCTAGCTTTTTTATTCCCTCCTTATTTCTCCAAGAGAAATTCTATTTCTTTTCTCTCCTGCCAATATTTGGTCTCATTTGCTTGGCTTTGAAAATTACTCTAGCTAGTAATCTTGCACTCGACAAGCGTATAAAATGTAGTACTTCTAGGCACAGCCACCTTTCAGACAGATTTCATTCTTGCCATTTGATAAATCACCAGCTGTAGGAGCAAATGCAATGATTTTTCAAGGGTGCTAAGTGTCCATAACTCCAATGGGAAGACAGCAGGAGTAACCAGCACTCAGTAGCTCTGGATAAAACAGCATAAAGCCTTGCAACTCTGGGAAGCTCAGGAGACCTTTTTTTTTTTTTTGGTGTTACCAGACATTGATAGCTGCCTCTAGTGTCACTAGCGATGGGAGTCTGGGAGAGCTTCTCCCAAAAGGTGTTGTAGGAATGGACCTGGCAAGATGGTGACATGAATTGAAAAGCCCAGGGAACTGGAAGCTTTTTTTGGAAGAGCCGGTTGCATGCCGTGCATGTTGTAGCAACACAAATTCTCTCAAGTTTTGCTGAGATCCCATCCTGGACCTGCGACCAGAAGACGCGACAATGTCTCGTGAGCCGTAGGCAGAGAGATTTCTCCCAGCTTTGGCCTACGCCTGCTTTGAGCGTACAAGTCACCAGGAGCAGCTCGCTGCCCACAAGCTGGTTTTGGATGTGGTCACGCATGAGGTTAAGACGTGCCTGGACCCAAATGCGTGGGCAGTTTCCTGCACCTGGTAGAAAGCCTCTCTGGCCGGCAGCGTCCTTCTTGCAGACCGAGAAGTGGCAAGTGTGTATCATCTCCCCTGTGTGTATGCGTTTTTCTCCTTAGAGACCAGCATCTCCTTGGAGATTATCAACAACGCCAGCAATGTCTTGGAGGGGGAGAGCCTGCGCTTTGGCTGCAACGTGCGCTCAGGCTTCGGGCCCCAAAGCCGCCTCTCCGTCACCTGGCAGCTGGTGGACAAGCTGAACCGGCGCAGTGAAATTGTGCGTCTGGATCGGGAGGGCACCCTACAGCCGGGCCCCTCGTACGCCGAGCGCAGCAGCTACGGGGGCATCCAGGTGGAGCAGGTCCGGCCCGGCTCCTTCACCCTGGAGATCTTCAACAGCATCAAAGCAGACGAGGGCCACTACGAGTGCCGGGTGGCCGAGTGGATGCGGACGCAGGATGGGGAGTGGCAGATGGTTGGGGAGCGGCACGCGGGCACCCCCGTGTCCATCACTGCTCTGGGTGAGTACTCAAGGCGCGGCGGCTGTGGGACCGTGCTCCCCACACACCCAGCCTCCCCAGGAGGTCACCTGCGAATAGCCGGGGCTGCTCTCAGCTCTCCCACCCTTGCTTGGCAGCAAAATGGAGGCACCCGGCAGCCCGCCTGCAGCTGCTGGTAGGTTGGTGCAAAACACCTTTGTGCCCGTTGTGTGTGGGGGCAAACTCTGAGGGGTGGCTGTGGCAGGAGCAAAGCAGGGGGGGACTGAGGAAAGGGGCAGTGCTTCCAGTGTCCTTCTGAGGAGAGAGGCTGCCAGTCCCACGATACGTCCCACCTCATTGGAGCTGGGCTGTGGGGTGGCAGTGCTCCTTTGGCAGTCCATGGACATCAAAGCCTCCTTGTGTGCCTTGGGTAAACCTTACCTCCATTTGGAAGACCAGGAAGGCAAAACACTGGCCATCTGTTTGCCCAACCACCAGAAATCATAAGCATCTCCGACAGCCTCAGAAGCCCACAGAAGATGTGGGTCGAGAATGCTCCTCGCTGCCTCTGCAAGGAGACACTGACCTGCTGGCAAGGAACCACGCTGCTGTCCAGGACCAAGGCAAACTAAAAGCTGGGATTGTTGCAGCTGGTACTGTGCTCTGCCAGAGAGCTTCTCCATTTCAAAGACAGTGCAGCCTCATCAGTTTAGAAGAGGGCAGGTAGGGTGTGAAGAATTTTGCGTGGACTGTGAATTACTTGGGTCCCACTCAGGCCTTGCTGTATCAAGTCCTGGACTGGTTCCCGCACTGCTCTGCAGGAGGCTGAAGAAGGGATGATTGCTTCTATGAGGCTGCTGGTTTGCAGAATGCCAGGGCTATAAACAATTGGGGAGTGCTATTGAAAGGTTGAAATAGGAAATTTAGTATTTTTTTTATTCTCCACAGTATTAATGAAACTTTGGCAAGATGTGTGAGAGACCAGACTTCAAAGTTGTATCATATTCTGATTAAAATCTTGCTTTTTTTCCTCCTTTCCTCCCCTTCACTTTTGACCTTCTTTCAGAGGCTCTTGTGTCTGGAGCTAGAAATCTTTGCCATGTAGCTTCCAAAAGCAGGTAGGGTCATTAGTTTGTAAGGAACTAAAGGCAAATTCTCATCTGGTTTGAACGGTGTCTTTCTCTTCAGGTCAGCAGCATTTGGCCTGCTGGAAGTCCACGTATTGGCCCTTTTCTTTACTCTGCAACTTGTACAAGTGTTGAAATGTTGAAATTTTTAAATGTATCACTTTTATTCTTGTTAAAATTTAAGATGCTCAGAATTGCCCAGCAGTTTCAGATGATGTGAGGGAAAGGTAGTTGTCCCTTCTCCTCCGCTTCTTGTTGCAGAGAAATTGCTGGCTGTTGAGCATGTTCTGTCAAGTCCTAAGAAATTCCTAGGTCCTCTTTTTATAGCTAGCAAAGATGAAGTAGCTCATGAAAATTTAGTGGTGAAAATATTGAGTATTGTTTCGTTGCTGCTGAATCTGATATTTTTTGTTCAGCGTAATGTTTTTGAAGTGTCCTGGGAAACTCAAGTGGAAGGCACTAAGAAAGAGCAAGAGAAGTTTATGGCTACAGAAATCGCTAGTAAAAAAATGCTGTAAATTTAGTGACACTCACATTTCAAGTTAAGGTCTAATCGTTTGCCAGTCTGCCAGGGTAAGAAACTCCTTAGCTGAACCAGCACGGGTGATGTTCAAACCCATAAATCTATCTACAGGGTGGTTCAGAAGCAATAGCCAGAAGAGAAATGTGCTGTCAGATGAGACCAGATGTCCCTGAACTTATGAGGATCTCAAGCACCCAGCAGGGACTTCAGTCCCTGGCTGGCTGGGGAAGGAGGGGGCAGGCAGGGTGAGGGGGGACTGCTTCAGCAAGCTGCCTTCCCCAGGCCCACTGGAGATTAAATTTTACAAAGTCAGCTGGTCTTGGTGAATTTAAGTTGGTTTTCTAGGGCCATCACTGGCTTAACAGTGCTTTGAGCTGGGCCTGGTAGCACACTTGCCAGGGCAGGAGGGCTGCTGCAGGGCTACTGCAGGGTCTGAAGGTGAGGGCTTACGTGGGGATGAGATGCATCAGTCCTGCAAGGAAGACAGCCTGGGTCTCACTCTCCTCTCCTGGGCAAAAATCCCAGGACTGACCTGTTGTCTCAGTAATTACGCGTCCCAGAGCTCTGGCGCAGTGATGCTGTGGGGCTGCAGAGGCATTTGCTGGAAGTGTCCAGATAGGGTGGTGTCTGTGCCGTGGCTGGTTTGGCCCACGGCAGCAGCTCTGTGCGTTGTGGTGAGCTCCCGGCTCATCTCTTCAGCTATAATGTCAAGCCAGGGATGGGCTGGGGCTCTGTACTGATTCAGAAGACATTCCTTTTTCTACTGGGCACCGACCGGGCTCTCGCTTGCAGCAGTGGCCATGCCCGGTGCCAGGACGGTCGGCGCTGCAGGGGGAGGGAGAGGAGCTGCCAGCCGGGGTGGGACTCCCTGCGGAGCCTCCCAGGAAGGGAGCGCTTCTTCGGGGATGTTGTCGACAGAAAACAAGGTGCCTGCTCAATCCGCTGGCTCTACTGAGGTGATTGGAAGAGAAGAAAATATTTCTCTCTGCAGCTCGGAACAAATGAGCAATGGAAATGTCCTGAACCCAAAATATAAGCCAGTGGACTGGGAGTGTGTTATCTTCAAATTACTAATAGACTGCTGGTTTTAAACTCCCCTAAAGCAACTAAGTGCTGGGGGTAGACGAGTCAAAATGTATTGACCTGCTTGTGGAGTGATGGACATGCAAGGATAACTGCATGAAGCCCGTCCTGGAGTTGTGATCTGGAAGAGAACAAAAACGAGGCTGTGTGAAGAACAGGAGCAACCAGTGTCTCGTTTCGATTGCCTCCATCCTGGGGTTCTGTATCTGCTGCCACCTCTCCCATGCATGAAGGCGGGCTGCTGCTTCTCGCTTTCACCACCTTGCCTTCACCTGCAGCAACCAGCTGCAGATCTGGAGTGGGGGACGGGGACAAGGTGGGGACCCACTGCCCGAGAGGTGGATGTGAATCACAGGGTCTGTGAGCAGTCAGGCTGGTGCTGGGCAGCTGCTCTGCCCAGTGCTGCTCCCTTACCGCTGCTCCGCTGCTTTTCCGTACAGGACTTCGGCAGCCTGCAGAAGTGCAGAGGCTGGCTGCTCGCTCTCCAGGTCTCAGGGGATCTCGCTCCTCTGGGCAGCAGTCGAGCGTGATCCTGCTGCCACTGCAGCCGGTGCTCATGCAGGCACTGGCCACTATGCAGGCACTTCGGTGTGTTTTTGCTGTTGCTGTTCGTGCCACTTTGCAATTGCAAATGAGGAGCCAACACAATGCAAGTGGCTGATTATTCCAGGCCGGCTGACCACGCTCCAGCTTTTGCACATTGGCAGCAGGGCCTCTTTAGGCAGGTGTCTCTCAAAGCCCCTTTCTCTCTTCCCACAGAGGCCGGCTTTGCTGTTACAGCTATCTCCCGCACCCCTGGGGTGACCTACAACGAGTCCTTCGACCTCCAGTGCATCATCAAGCCCCACTACCCATCGTGGGTACCGGTGTCGGTGACGTGGCGTTTCCAGCCGGCAGGCAGCACTGAGTTTCACGACCTGGTCACCTTCACACGCGATGGTGGAGTCCAGTGGGGTGACAGGTACACAGGTTTCCGGACCCGCACCGCCATCGAGAAGGCCGAGTCCAGCAACAACGTGCGCCTGAGCATCAGCAGGGCGAGCGACACAGAGGCCGGCAAGTACCAGTGCGTGGCTGAGCTCTGGAGGAAGAACTACAACAGCAGCTGGACACGGCTGGCAGACAGGACCTCCAACCTGCTGGAAATCAGGGTCCTGCGGCCAGGTGAGTGCTGAGAGTGTGTGAGAGAGTCTGAGGCATGCATTGTGGGGATGGGGTACATACCAGTGCTGCAGTGGTCTTTCCAGAGTGAGGACCGCTTTCATGCCTGCGACTGATGTGTCACACTTGTGCATGGCTCGTGGGACCACTCGGCTCTTCCACTGTGGATATGTTGGAGCCCCTTTATCCATCTCTAGGGAACCAGGTCCTCTCGTGTGCTATTCATGGGGTTTTCTTCTGGGAGGCAGGGTGACTGCAGCTTGGTCCAGTCTCTCTTGGCTGTTCTTGTGACTGGCTTTCAGGTTGCCATCTCCATTCATGAGAGCAGACTAAGCTGGGGAAGAGAAGAGAGGGATGGGGCAAACAGAATCAAAGAGAGAGATGCTCCTACCAAAGCCTGCATATGAGGCACTGGAGCCCTTGTCTAGTAACTGGCTGCATCTCTCGTTCTCTTGGAGGCATCTTCAAAAGCAGCTAGTGATCAAAGAGCCTGACTTTCATCACCACCAGAAATTGAGCCCTTTCCAGCTGGAAGTCACCAAGGCCACGGGTACCTGTGCTGAGCAACGCCTAGGCAACAGACATGTGGCTTGGCAGGTAGAGTCAAAAAGCCTAGAAGGTGCTTATGCTCCATGTACAGCCAATAGAGAGAGTTACGTGCCTTTTGTAGGCCTCATCACTTATATTTTGGTAGTGCTTTATATTGCTCATGAAGGCTGCAAGAGATACGTGGTTAGGGCAGCTCTGGGCCATTGCTGAGTTCAGTGGTTTATTGCTGTCTTGGCCTAGGGCTGGAGTGAGACTTTAGCACCTCTTGGCTTACGTCCTTGTGGCATGGTCAGTCCTCCCTTCGTGTTCCTGTGCAGAGGGATTCCCTCCTAGAGTCTGTCTTCTGGCTTGGGCTCTGTGTTTTTCCCCTCAGTGGCCCTTTTCATACTCTCCTCCACCTTCCCTCATCCTTAGCATGTCTTTGGAAAAGTCAGGGAATTCTGAGAGCTCCGGGCGCCTCATGAGCTCTTCATCTTCTTTCTTCCCTCCCTCTTTCCTTGCCCTCATATCCAGGTTAATCTTCTCCATTTATCTTGATTATCCTGCCTTGTACTACGTTTTTTACTGCTTGCAAGGTCAGGTTGGTGATGTTCATCATTTTAGATTATTTCCCTAGGAAACAGTGTTGACTGGAGGTAGTCCCTGGAGTATAATATGCTTCTTCATGGCTCATCTCTGTGCATGCATATGTGTGTGAGACAGAGAGAGAAAGAGAAATTCTTGCTAACAGCTTCCAGAAGAGAGCCTCTGTGTCACAGCTCAGGGTGGCCGGGAGGACATTTAAAGGACATTTAAATGGTGCTCTGGCAGCAGGTTCTTCTTTTCTGGAGCAGTAACCATCAAGTGATGCCTTAACAGAACAAGTCATGTAGGTCTCCGTGGTTTTTACCTCTCCCTATCCCCCTGCTGCTCAACAAACTAGCGATACACAAATCTTAGCTGTCAGTCCAATGAGCCTTGCATAATGTTTGTGGTTTTATGGCCCACAGGGGGATGGAGGAGAGGAGGGCTCCTCAGAGCGTCCCCAGCACCACGGTTGCGCTCTTTCTGCATTTTGTTTCCATGTCCCAGGCAGCCTCTGAGAGCGGGTGGTTGATGTTAATGTCATGCTGGCCATCATACCAGTGACTGCTGTGGTTCTCTCTGGTTATACAAGCTGCAGAGGGTCATGGTGTTGCTGGGTCTTTGGCCAAAGAGAATCCAGAGAGGATCCAGGATGGTGTGGGAGGCACCTTCCTCGGTCACCTCTGAATGAACATCCTAGTTTCCCCCCGGCCAAGTCAGACCTGTGCTGACAAAGCAGATACTGGTTTTCAGATTACTATTCAGGACCCTTGAATGATTGAACAACGGAGAGCGCTGTCAGTCTGTCTGTGACTCCATGGTCACCTCACTCTGACATAACTTCTGGCTGCCATTGGATGCCTTAGTCCTAGTTTTGTCCTTGCTTTGCAAATAGCTCCTGCCTTGACCCATACGCCAGTGCGTTTGGGGTGAACTGCCTCCACTACTGATCCACTGAGGGACGCTGTAAAGAAGACTTGTCTGGAGGTCTTTTAGCAAATTGAGCCAGCATGCATTTCCAGCTTGTAAGTTAATGCTGGGATTCTAGTTTCCTCTGAAGGCCCTGCTCCCTGTTTGTCAGTGACCTTTCTGTTTGACGGATGCAGCCGTGGCTGCATCGATGTATGTCAGCCTTTAAAGTGTGTTCAGGTGAGAAAGGTAAAATAGTGTCTGCCCGATTGCTTCATTTATCTCTTTGCTTTGTGAAATCCCATATCCTCAAGGGACAGGGTGCTGGAGCCTCTCCTGGTGCGTCCGTTTGCCATTGCAGCGCTCAGGCTGTCTCTCCTTGGCACTCTTGCTGTGGATAGTCTTTGCAGTTGTCATCCGTGCTGAGCGGTAACCACAGAGGTGGCAGCGCTGGTTTTGAATTGCATGTGTTGATGTGGCTGCAAAATAATTTCACTTATGGCCAACAGGTAATGTTGAGGAAATGCCAGCAGCTTGAGACTCCAGTCCTTTCCTACTTCTGGGAAGAAACGAGCAATATTTGAGAAACGAAACACATAGCTCCTGGAGGAGGGAGTGAATAAGGCAGGCAAAGGCAGCATTGACCCAGGTCTGAAGTGAAGGTCTGTAGGTGGGATGGCAGAACTGCCCTGCATGACATCTGGGGCCAGATTTGGCCTTCGAGTGTAACGTTCCTGGCTGCCTGGGCACGAGTGGTTATAAGGACTGACAGCGTGAGGACGAGCCCTGTGAAGGATGCTGGCTGTAAGTGTGAGAGCTTACAGAGAATTGAGGTATCAGGAGGGCCTGGTGTTCATGGCTTGGTGGTGTGTGAAAACTCAGCAGTGGTAGAATGTAAAGCTCCAGTATTTCTCTGTTTCATGGCCTGCTCCTCACTGTCACGCAAGCTGGCATGTGCTGGGTTGCGAAGTAAGGAGAGGGTTGTGCACAGGTATGGGCACGCTGCCCCAGGTAGCTCGTGTGTGCTTTGCAGGGAGAGAGACCTGCACTGCTGTAGGATGAGTGCTAGAGCAGAAATCCAGGCTGGTGTTGGGGTCTGTCGGGCAGGATTGTGGACCAGATTGGTGAGCGGCTAGATCGCCTGTGGCCGTTTTGTGTCCTTACAATACAGTGCTCTCCTTTTGACTTCCATCTCTCAAGCTGCCTGCTGTTTCTTTCTCCATGAGCTCACATTGCAGCAGAGGCAGAGGAACAATAAAAGTACTGCTCAGTTCATGCCAGCTGCTTCCCTGCAGCCAAAGCTGGCAGGAGACCATGCACAGGAGCGTGGGCTGAGCTTGGAGCGAGCCCCAAGTGCCAGGGTGGAGATTTCTTCCCACCTGCCTCCTTGTGTTTGGGGCTCCCCTCCTGTTGTAATGTCTGTCCTGCCTCTGAAACCCTGGTTCTTTCATCCCCAAAAGCTGGGGATTGCCCTGAGGGCTCACCACCCTTTTTTCCTCAGGGTTCACCAGCCCTTTCCCTTCTAGAACTGTTGCCTTGCCCTTTGCGCACTTGCCCCTTTCCAGCTGGAGAAGAGCATCCTCCATGCATGCCTTACTGGGCTGATCTGCAAGAGATCAGTCAGGACAGATGTGTCCTGTCCTTCAAGGAGATGGATGTGATGACTCCCTGACACTTGCTGATCTTGGGTTTTAGCGGAGGCAGAGATGCAGGCGATTCCTTTTGAACCCAGGTGACCCTGAGAGCATTTGAATTCGGGCTGAGCTGTTGGTGTGAGGATGCCATCTGAGCAGTACCCCATCACTGCGCTCTGCCCCCTTCCTCACGCAGCGTGGCGGGGGAATGGTGCCCGGGCTGCAGGTCCAGCTGAGGGAGGAAGGTGGTCGATAGATGCATGTGGGTCAAGGGAAGACCGGAGGGCTGCCAGGCGGGCTCTGTTCCCGGCTCCTCTTTGGATCTTGCTTCTCCCTGCGAGGTTTTCAGGAATGGAGTGACTGAGACAGAAGGTGCTGTCCAGGAGCAGTGTGCATCTGTGCGGTCTGCAGGATTCAGACAAGGGCAGCAGACAGTCTCTGGCAGCGTGATGGGGACTGTGCTGTGATCTGAGCAGGCTGGGACATCTGGATTGGACTCTTGGCAAGGAGACTTGAGCAGATTTGTGTTGGTGTATTAAATTGCCATTGTCCTCGTGTGCATTACTGCACTTATCTTTCCCCTGCAGCACAAGCGGGGGGTGGTTTGGCAGAGCTTTGAGAGGACCTGGGGTCTGAGCGCTGGGAAGTCTTTCTGGCAACAGCAGAATAAGAAAAGCAGAGCTTTCACACTGTCAGGAGGTTGTGGCAAAGCTCCCCGAGCAATCCCTCATCCCTTCTGCACTCAGGCACAGACGTGCCCATCCCAACCTGCAGGGCACCCACCTCCCTGTGCTCTGTCCTTGCGTCATCCCTCGTCCGGTTCCTTCGTGACTAATCCTGGAGCGGGCGCATGGGGAGAAGCTGCAATCACCTCTATAAATCTGCCCTCTTGCTGCTGGGTCTTTGACAGTAATGAACGTGGGAGGAGGGATGGGGAGGGGTGGTGGGGGATGATAACCGAGCAGACGCCAGGGGTGCTGGACTCCTCGCTGCTTTTTTGCAAGCCAGGCTATGGCAGATTGATTGGCCTGGGAGCTGTCGAGCAAACAAGGCAGTCAGACTCTTCATTAGAGCATTAATTAGCTTCCAGGGGTTCTCCGGGGTCTGCTTCGTAAAGTTTGGTTTATTAGGAACTGTCAAGTTGAAACCATTGTGGAGGTGGAGGGTGGAGGCTCCTCAAGCTGGCCTTGGAGAAGCTGACAGAGGCTTGTGTCCGAACCTTACTTTGAGAGTGGGGTGACCCAGAGCTTTGCTTCCCATGAAACCCTGCACCCACGTGGGTGCAGAGCGCTCTGCCGCTCTCCTGCTGTGCACGAGAAACCACTGCTCACAGCAGCCTGGCTGCATTGGGCTAGTGGTGGCCAGAGAAACCTAAGGAACGGAGAGCAAAGAGCCCTTACCTCTTTGTCTGAGCCCATTCCTGGCAGCCACAGAGAGACTACTCTGCATTCCGCTCATCTTTCCCTCTAAAGACTCAGTGAGTGGAGAAGCAGGGGATGGTTGTGACGCTGCAGGCTGAGGACGAGGAGGGGATGAGGCAGAGGAGAATTGGAAAAACAGGCTGCTTTATGGCATGCTTGATGCTGGGAGAGGAGGTATGATTTTCAAACAATTGCCAAGACACTTCTGGAGTATAAGGAGAGGCTTTCTCTAACAGATGGAAATAAGGTACTGCTGTTAATGCCTTTCTTCTGTCTCATTTCTTAGTAATGTCTCCATGTGAGCAATTCTCTTGTGGATGGATGTGAAAGATGCCTTTTCTACAATGGGTGGCCAGTGGGGTACTGACCAGACTCTTGAATGGAGGCTCAAACAAGTGTTTTCAAGGGCCACAAAGTGCCTACTTAAAAACGTGACTCTTTTTGCTGCTGGCAGCATACAGCAATAAAGTTAAACAAGGACAGCTAATGAGCTGGAAACTTCCTTACAGAAGTGAAGTCTGGAAACTCCAGTTTGCTGCTTGCTTGATCCCAGGGTGGTTTTTGCTCTGTAGAATAGCCGTGCTTCCCTGCTTTACAGCCGCCTGCTTCATCTGGAAAATAGTTGTACTCTTGCTTGAGTGATGAAGGAGTTCAAGGAGTGCTCAGGAGGGACAGGAGGCTGTTCATCAGCAGCCGTGTCTGCGGCGCAGAGCAGTCTCCTCACCCCTTGCTGCTCAGGGACTTGCTCCTTTCCCTTCACTACCAGCAGGGTAAGACCTGCTGTCCTGCCTCAGAGCCACTGCTCTTCCCTATCGGTTTCCAGCATGCTGAACAGACAAAACGCAGGGGTTCAGTGTTGTCTGACCCAGGGCTGTCCCCTTGCATTGACCTACATTAGCAACCCGGCTGGAGCCCTTCTCCAGGTAGCACAGGTGGGTTTCCTTCTTCCGCCTCATACCCCTGGTAGTGTCCTGCCCCTGCATGTTTGCCTTGGGGAGCTCTCTCCCCACACTTGCCAGGTCCTCTGGGACATCTTCCCCACTTAGATTTGCTGCTCCCTCCTTGGCACAGTTATTTATCCCAGGCTGGCACCCCGTGGTACTTTTTCTCCACACTCAGTCATCACACCCTGCTCCCAACATCCCCATCCCCCATCTTCTCTATGTACTATCAGTGTCAGACACATCTGAGCACCTCCTCTTTCTGGCTGCTGCTGCGGTGTATAACATACCCTCTAGTGTTCAGGCACTGGTTTGTAAATATAGATTTGAGGTGGGGTTTTGCCCGTGGACTCACATCCACATGAGGATGCTCTCCCTGCCCTGCTCGAAAAGGGGCACATCCTGGCTGGCCTTGTCAAGCCGGCTGCAGTTTGGTCTCACAGATAGGAGAGGTGCTCCGCCACATCACTCAGCCAGGCAAATCTGGCCCAGTGCAGGTCACATGTCGGCGTGAGGGTACATTGGTGTTGGCAGAGCCAAAGCACCCAGAGCAATTGCCATCTTGATCCCACAAAAAGACTGCCACGTCGAAATGAGCCCATCAGCCTGAGCAGCAGGGGAGGGAGCTCGTGCTGGATGCACTGCAGTGTTCCCAACCCCATGCTGGGGACACTGACATTGGCCTTGTGGGTTCAGAGCTGTGATTCACCTCCCCCTGCCTTTGGTTTCAAGCACTGATGCTTGGCTTCTCTGCAGGTTTGCCCATGAAATGTTTCTGTTGGAGCCTGTTGCAACCAGGTAATGTTCAGGGCTTCCCTTGGGGCTTCCTCCTGGAAGATGCACCCAAGGGCATAACCAAAGAAGTTGAATTTCAAATGTGTGAAGCATCTTGGATGCATTTCACGAGGGTGAATGGAGTGGGAATGCATCCTTGCACCGAGCGGGACACTACCCCAGCTCAGCCTGCTCTGTGTGTGCCCGTTGCTCTTACTGCAGGCAGTCTTGCTTTTCAGCCCCTGGACAAGACTGACAACACCAGGAGACGTGGGCTGTATTCAGAATATGCTGCTCTGTTCAAATTAACTCTCTTCACAGTTACTTTTTTAGGAGCAATTTTTTCACTTCGATTTCCAAGCACCCTCTGCTTCTCTCTTTGATATCTCCTGAGCGTTTTCCCACTCCCGTTTGCAGCATGCGTATACAGAACCACGGTGTCAGCCTGTTTGCAGTCTGTGCACATGCAACTTCTTTGATGTTGTCTTGAACGCCTTCTCTCCACACACTTTAGCTTCTCATCGATTCCCCGTGTGCTCTCCTTGGACTAAAATACTCTGCAGTGAACAGTACTTAGACATTGTCCAGCTCTAAAGCTTTGTGCATCCTTCATGTCCTTGAAGTCCTTAAAAGAAGAGTCAGCAGGAGCAGCCCTTTGGGGAGAGGGAGCACTGGTGATGAGCAGGTTTCCAGCCGGGCATTGACCACTGTTCTCCTTCCCCAGCCCATGCATGGAGCCCCAGCCCCTCAGCTGCCTTGCTGGTCTCCGCAAGGTGGGTGGCCTTGGGACCAGCAGGCTTAGGGCTGCGGCAGCACAATTTTTCTCTTGCTGTATTCTCAGCCCTCCAGTCTGGTACCTACCCCAGGTGTCCCCACCAGCATGCCCGAGCAGCAGCTTTGGCTGCCTATCCTTGTGTGTGGGACCTGTAGCATTTTTCTAGCTTCTGTATAACATGGGGTGCTTCTCACCGGATGAGAAACTACATTTTCCCCATCAGTCCTTTGTCCAGGCAGGCTGTGTCCTGTTTTGAGAAGAACGGTGCTGAACAGCCAGGCAGAGAGATGCCCCAGCCCTAAGTACTGTAAATCACCTGCCACTAACCTTCATGAGCCTTGGTTGGATTGATGGTCTGGGGATGTCTTCTGCTGGTGGGACACAGCTGGCTGGACCCAGTGGCTTTACTCTTCAGCGTGACAGTGACCTGCAAAGCCAAGTGGTGCAGCAGTGCCCACGTAAAGGAAGCAACTTCAGTAAAAGAAACCCAGCCATTTCTTCCTGTGGTGATATTACCTTTTGAAATTAATTCCTCCGTGTCAGCAGAATAAACAAGGGCAATTTTTATCTGAATGCTTTTCCAGAACTTTGGTTCATAAAGGGCTGATTATTTTGGGGTTTCTACCTGTTCTGACATTGGTCAAAGACTAAATTCCTGGGTTCACTTGAACCTGCAGTCTGCTTCCTTACAGCGAAATGGCAGGCTCCGGACATGTGAGCCTGTGGCTCGGGGTCTTTTATCTTAAGATGCATACATAAAAGCTGACTCCAAGGCCATCTTATTTGCTTAAATAGGAATTTGGGATGCTGTTAAAGAAAATTCCTACAGTTTTTCCTGTCCTGTATAACAGAGAAGCAGGGAGTCCAGATAGTGATGGATCTGTAGCCCATCCTGCTGTAATACTTCCTCTGTCCTTAAGTTCAAGATGACAATTTCTTGAGAAATGACAGGTGGCTCATTTTGCTTGGTTGTTCTTCCACACAGTAAATGGATTTGCCAGTTAATGGATGAAGGCAGCAGCCTCATGAGCATTTAGGGTGCAGATGGAGTTGATCTAGCACTTGGTTGCACAGCAGGTGATGATCCTCATCACTGATGCATGCTGCTGGCTACATGGTCCTGTCCCAGTTCTTGTGCCAGCATCAGTCCCACTGTGTGCCAGCTCAGTTTACTAAACCTGCAGAAAATTAACCCGGTAGAAAGGAACAGTTAAAGGTGAGTGGAGTGAGTAAGCCCTTGGATGGATTCAGTTGGGTCTTTCTCAGGGGTCTTTTATCTTTGCACAGAGGGCAGCACTGGGGGCTGGCAGGGCTGGTGTGAGCAGCAGCCAAAAAGATCTTGTGATCCTGCCTGAGGTCTGTCTGGAGAGCTCACTCTCTGGATGGCAAGGAAATGGCATTTCATACCAGCCTCAGCATCTTGTCTTTCTGCGTAGCAGACAGCTTTTCAGCAGTAGCTGCTGAAAGCACTCAAGTCAAACCCGGAGCATGCAGAAGTCAGCCATGCACTGCAGGGTGCAGTTGTACTCTTAGCGTGCGCCTACACAAACTTGTTAAGTCTTTTTCTGGCACCCTGTTAGGAAATTTGGCCATTAATGGCCAGCCTCCAGAATGGCATGGGAGTTAGCGTGTGGTGCTGCTGTGTGTGTGATAACTTGCTCTTCAGGTACATTTAATTACTTTTTCCCCTAATTGACGGAGCGCTCCTTTGTTTGAAATCTTTCTGATGAGGGTTTGATTAAATATCTCAGTGTGTTATTTTTTTTCTCTCTCTTCATCCTCTGTGGCTGTAGCGTGGTGCTGAATCTATCTTCCAGTGATCCTATCTCCGTATTTTAATTTACAAGTGATCAGTGAGCCGTATATTGTTTTCTGACAGCAGGTACAACTCATGCTGGGAATCTCTTATTCCTCCCTTCCCTACGCTCTCTTGTGCAGAACTCTTACGTTCATTGCAGGGTTTGGCAGGAAAGTTTCTGGGTTTAGGTTATGGGGTGTTTTGCTTTGGGGTCTAGTTGTTTATTTCTTAAATTGGCCTTGAGTCCTTGCTGTTCTTCAGAGAGACTTAGTTTCTGCTTCTCAGGGAAGCTCTTGCTTTTCCCAGTCTAGCAGCATGTTCCAGCCGGTGGTCTCTGAGTTAGCCTTGACCAGTCCTGGGGTCTGTGAGATACCCAGGTTTCTCCATCCCTGCAGCTGTGCACACCGCCTTCTCCGTATATGCTCACGGATGTATGGCTTCTGGGTTTTAAAGGGACTTTCTGGGTCACATATGCATGCTTCCCTGAGGCCCTGCTTCGTTACCTGCTAGTTTGTTAGCTGCTCCACTGGCTCCGCTGTGGCACGGCTGGTAATCCCAGGCTGTCCCCTAGCTGAACAGATGTCCTTGTCACCGCCTGCAGTCTTCACGCCACAGCGTGTGGTGTACAGCAATGGACTTGACCCACAACCTGGGTGTTTGGTAGGTCAGCAGCCTGACTGTACTGCTTTTGGGGACAGAGGGGACATCAGGTTGCTTCTCAGTAGGCTTGGCTGATGCAGTGCTGGCCTTCTGTGGGGCTGAAGCTGGTGTGGGTACAGCAGAGCATCTAACACAGGCAGGTCCACGTAGTGTACAACGGGAGATGCCCATTCTGCTTTGCCGCAGCACCCACTGGCAGCATTTGGGTGTATTGAGCTGCACTTCCCCAGGCTGCAGTAGTACAGTGTGCTTCAGGGCTCGTGCCTCTGCTTGGGGCTCCGTTTTGGGCTGGGGCTGTTGGAATGGGTGATGGTCAGCATGGATGTGCACAGCTACTTAAGTACCTGGCTCGTCTTGCTGCAGCGGCAGGCTGTGAGGCTGGGGAACGTCTGTGCTTGCTGGGCTGTGGTGCAGCAACTTGCTGAATGTACTGGAACGCGGGTCACTTTGTGGTTTTTTCCTGGACTCTTTCTGTCTCTGAGAAGAGGTGGGTCACAGCCAGCTCCTAGGCTTGCTCCTGGGGCTGGGAGCACCCACCAGTCCGTGCTGCAGGAGGCATTATTTGCGGCATTCATATAAGCAACTGCAGATTTGGGAGAGAAGTATCATGTAGCTGATTTTTATCGCAGCATGAACAGTACCTGTAGGGAGGAAGAGACCAGAGGCAGGCAGGCTCAAGCCTCTCAAACCCTGGAGGAGTGGGGGTAGCATTTGGGTGGCACCCGGCGTGGTACCGAGGCGCATGGCACCCACCTTGGGTGGCTGAAGGCATGCCCACTCCTTCCTGCTCTGTGCAGGGGCTCTGCCCTGGCACAGCCCTCTGGGGAAGGGCCATCGCACCAGCTCTCCAGGGGAGCCGGGCAGGGCAGAGCAGAGTCAGATTAACAGCCTGTCTGATTGCAAGGAGATGGTACTGTCCGTGCGAGGTGGGGGCAGGGGGAAATGGTGACCCACATCCATCTAGACTAGCAGTCAGTTGGTTTGGTGTCTTGTCCAGAGACCCATCTTCTCTATAGGAGAAAAGAGCAGCGTGGAAAAGAGAAGATGTAGCCTTGCAAAATTAGTAGGCTAGAGAAGTTGCAGAAAGACCTGCAAAGATAGCAGAGCTCCAGTTGTGTCTCTTTATTGCTTTTGCAGACAGACCTATATTTTGCTTTTGTTTACATGTCCCCACCCAGAGCAACCCACTTGCAACCAGGACCTGAGCGGTTTGGGGACTGTAGAAAATTTTGGCATCGCTGTAAACTAGCTAGCACTGCTGAAGGTCAAGGTGGCAGGTTGGTGTTAGAGTCAAAGCCTCAGCTCTTTTGTCTGCCTGCCTGGAAGGGGGCAGCAGCTGAGCATTCCGCAGGAAAGGGTTAACGTTGTCTCTCCTTCCCATGGAGCTGCTCTCCCAATAATTCAATCATGTCAGCCTGTTTGCAGGCAATAATTCATTGTTATAGGAACACTACAGTAAAGTGACAAGTTAATAATGGCAGTAATAATGGCAGGCAAAGTCTAATGCTGTTTCCCTTTCTTCTGCTCCTGTTGCACCAGCAGCCTCCCATGTTGGCTAATGCAATTTGTAACCTCGCTAATCCAGTTTCAGGAGGAATTGTGTTCTGTTAAAAGAGAATAACAGGAGTCGGGAGCTGTGCTGCCATGTTCCTGCCATCTCCAGGGAGGCTGCCCCAGCACTGCAAGTCTTTGTCTTTATTTTGCTGTGATTTCTATGCCACAGTTAAGCCTAATGAGGAAGGTCCTCCTTGGAACATCTCATCTTCCTCCCTTCTGCGAATGCCTTTCCTCTGACGCCTCTTCTCTGAAAGGGCTCGCACATCTTTCCCTTCTGAACACTGGTTTGCTTTCAGCTAACCTAATAAATGTGAGTCACCCACCCCTCACCACGCTGAGTCAGAAGGCTGCCGTGTACTTGCTTGACTCCCATTGCCCCAGTTCCCCATGGTCGTTAACGTGGGTCTCCTTGCAATGCCTGTGGAGGTGGAGGAGGTTCCTCAGCCTTGCTTTGTGGAAGGAAGAAGGGCTGGCAGAGGTGCCAAGCGTTAGTGTGTGTCTAAGCCTGTGGCAGCGTAGTGACCTGCACATGGGTCTCTGAATCCCAGGCGAGCATCCTCTGGGAGGAATTTGAGCCCTGAGTGCTTTCTGAGCCCTAGCGAGGGAAATGATGCGGTGTCTCTGGGTTGTGACCCAGGATGAGGGGTCAGCTGAGTTTGTGCCAAAAGCCCGGCTGGTGCCTTTCAGGGTTGTACACTGAGGGTGCCGAGGAGAGATGGGTTCCTCGCAGGAAGAGCTCCTTAGGGCCATGCTCCTGCGAATGAGTCTCTTCTGATCAGCGTGCTAAACCCCACATGTGGTGTATAAACTGTGGCGGGGTTCGGATTGGGTTGGCCCTGTTTCTGCTCCCCCTACTCCGCACCTCAGCGCAATGAAACCCCGATGGAGTCTTTCAAAAGTAGGACATTCCCCAGGAAGGCTTTTTGCAACACTTCATCAGTTCTCTCCAGGCAAGAGTGGCTTCTGGAGGAGCTCTCCCCAGAGGGTGACAGCCTCCAAAGTGGGACAACGCCTCGCCGCTACAATGATGAGGCTCCCCAGGGACTCTGTGGGCTGGTGGTGGCTGTCCTCCTGCCCACCCCTGCTGTGCTGTGGCCGCTGGCTCGTGCAGAGCTGGCTCCTTCCCCAACCAGCGGTCCCTTCCTCCTTCACTGCAGCTCTGGGGGTTTTGTATGGGGCTTTTTTTGGGGGGAGGGTATCTTCAGCTGCAATTAAACATTGTCATTCCCCGAACTTGTTAACAGTGGCTTCCAGGTGGGAAGTGAACTCCTGCTGTTGTGTTTTCTTGCTGCCTACAAGGGAAGATGATGTAAGGAGTCTGAGGCAGAGCATCTTTTTATCACAGCATTTTTAGGTACGGATTGCAAAGTGCTTTGGTAAAGGTAAGTGTTGTAACCCCTGCTTCCTGATTAGGAAACCGAGAGGCGGGAGCCAAGTGGCTTCACGGCAGCAGCGAGTCAGCAGAAAAGCTATGAATCACATCACTGCCTCTGTCCTCCTCTGAGGATGATTGCCTTCCCTTCCCCCAAACGTTTGTACGACTGTGCTTATCAAAAGCCAAGCTTGGGGAGACTGATTGCCTGCTTGACTGTGTGTTGAAAGCCCCTACCATATATATCAGCATGTAGAGCACCTAGCCATGTCGTAGCCTGCTGTGGTTGTAAGGTGTGTCAGACCTGTTCCCCCCAGCCCAGACATGCCAGCTTTGAGGACCAGAGGCTGCCGCAGGTATCCTGAAACAATGCGTGTCCCCGCAAACGAGCAAGGGCGTTTTCCTCAGCCTGGGAAGTAGTGCAAAGGGACTGTGATGCTGGAGGACAGTCTGCAAAGTGAGGTATCTAGCAAGCTTGCTGTGGACACCTAGCGTCTTCACCAGCTTCTCCACCCTAATGCGGCATGTAATGTCCTCTGTATCCTGGCCAGGCTCTATGTTAAGTCATCTCCCATTGAACCTCCTGGAGCTCCTCCAGCAGATGTGTCGGGATGCCCTCAGCGGGAGAGTGTGTCTCCGTGCCATCAGAGAGCTGATGTCTTCTGTCCTGGTGCTGACTGCAGGGCCCCTGCCCGAGCACCACTGCAGAGTTCGGTGCCTGCACACGTTCTTCACAGGGGCTAGGAGACCAGGGTGGCTTGAAAATAAAATGAGGGTTGTAACCATGACTTGTTGCCAGTGTAAATTGAAAGCCTTAATAGCGTACGTAGGACCAATTACGGTACATTAAGGTATGATATCCTCTTTATTGACACCCTCCAGGGAGCCAGGAGACATTGTGGCAACAGGATTACGGTTTGCAGATGATATGCACGATAACCTCACCTAGACACGCGCACCTGTTTCCCTCACGAAGCAGATGTTCGGGAGGCTGTTAAGAGAACATCAGCCTCTCGACAGCGCAGCAGAAAATGCCATGTAACCGTGCCCGTTCACATCGCTGCGCCCACCGCCTCCGCTGCTTGATGGAGCGCTGGAGCAGCCCTGCCCTGGCGCACCGAAACGCAGCCCCTTGGGCAGACGGGATCAACTCAGCGTTTGAAGGCTGAGCCCTTTCCTGGCTCTCTGCCCAGGCAGATCCCCAAGCCAGGAAAGGGAGTTTCACCCCTGTCAGGAGGGTGAGTTTTGGCTGGCTCGGTGCCTGGAGTGTCAGTCTTGCGATCTCACTCGTACACCAGCAGCTACGATCATTTCCGTGTCATGCAGGCATCTTTAAACATGACCTGGCAAGCTGCACGGGGCGTAGTGAGACCTGCTGTGCACTGAAGGAGGCTTACCACCGGGAAGGAAAGAGAGAGACTCCCTTGCGTTGTATTGTACCATTACCACCACCGTCACCCTGGACCACTAACTTCAGGATTTGTTGTTTTGGGGGTTTTTCCCCCCTTTTAAGTTGTTTTTTCCAAATGCAAAATGAGCCTTTTGGATTACTTTGCCTATCTGTGAATGGTGGCCAATGGTCCTCCCTCCTCCTGTGGGACAGCAGAAGTATGAGCAGTCCCAAAAGCTTCCAGTGAATTAACCAGGCTGCGGGCAGAGGATTTCAGCCCTACATGGGCAAGCAAAAGGCCTGCAGCCCAAACGTGCTGCCCCGAGGTAACCCGTGTGCCGCAGTGTTTCCACCTCAGCAGTTTTCAGCCTGTGGTCTGTAAAAGTTGTGAATTATTTCCACAGGATCTGCAAAAGGTAATGAAGAAGTGGGCGCGCATTTACTGTGCAGGAGCCAGTGCCGGGACGGGGAAGCATTTGGTGTTCACAGATTGGAAAAGACTAAGTATGTCCTCTCTAATTCTGTGGGAGGGAAGCAAAACCTGCGCTTGCATCTTCTGTGGTGTGCCTCAGTTAGGAAAATAAGTCATGTTAGTTGAGCGGTGCAGTGGCAGGGGTGTCATTATGTATCACGGATACCTCTAATCTAGCTGAAGCTTCGCGCACGGTGTTACGAACCTGTGCAAGCGCGTGCCGTCTAGCAAAGGGAAGACCTGCAATTCCCTGTCAGGGCCTGCTGCTCCCACTGGTAGCAGCAGTAGAAGCGATCACCTCATCAAGATTTGGGGGAGTCTGTGCGCGCGTGGGCAATTTCCTGAACGCTGGCTCCAGTGGCCGCCCGGGAGGGCTTGCAGGGTTGGGGTGCCTGTGTGGAACTTACGATCTTGTTTCTGCCAGAGATAATAAGATTTCTTCCCCATCACCCCCACAAAAGAAAATGTCTTCCTAAGTGTTGAATAGAAACAGGGGGAGCTGCAAGGAGGTCATCTGAGAGCCCTTGGATGACCTCAGGGGTCTGTGCTGTCAGTACACAGTGAGAATTGCTGTGATTGTGGTCCGGGAGCAAGCCCTCGCTGCTTCGGTGAAATACATCTGTCAGGTATGAGGTGTGGGTCTGTTGCCCCCAACACCGGGCCTAAAATTTACTCCCTGCCCATCCTCCTCATTTTCAGCTCCTGGAGGTGCCACGCTGTGGGGCGAGCACTGGGAGAGGTGCTTGGGTGTCAGCAGCTCTCCGGTCCGCACATACCCTGGCTCGCTCTGTGTGTGTGTTGATGTTGAGCAACCCCGCCACACGCAGCGTGTGTATATACTGCATTTTAATAGATATAGGGCTACTGACTTAACATACACCGTTACTATAGTAACAGAGGTTTCCTTAGCAACGGTTGCAGAAAATAATCCAGTACCAATTAAAAATAAACTGTTTGGAAAGGGGGCTGGGGGAGAAAGGAAACTGCTGAGAATCACCTTCCCCTTTATTGGTTCATCTCCCAGGGACTTGGAAGATTGATTAATGCTTGAAATAACCTCTCTTAACCAACAGTGAGCCAGAAGGGTGGGACGAGTGTGGGTGGGGTGGCTAAGGCTGCTGTCCTGAAGTGAAACAAAGGAGGAGGAGTGTGTCTGGGGTACATCAGAAATACAACAGAGTGATGCAAAATTTCTCCATTAGGTTGAAGTCCCCAGGGAGGCAAAACAAGGGACTATTTCCCTCCTTCCCTCCCTCCACTGTCTGCATGCCATACCCATAACACAGCCATTGAGTCTTTATTAGCATACTGATTAAAGCCACGGGCAGTCCAGGCTCCAGGGGATGCCTATCTCTGATGTTGTGTTGGAGCAGAAAGCATCAATGTGGTGGGGGTTCCTCCCATTCGACGTTGTTTGCCTGTGCCCGTCCTCTCCCTCAGCCCTGGCGCTCGTCAGTTGTGCCAGCAGGCATCTGAGACCCTGGGGTCCAAGGGAAGCTGGAAGCAAAGTGTGATGTAAAGCGAGGACCCCGTGCTTCAGTGAGAGAAAGGACGCAGCATTGCTTCCTCATAAACACAGGATGCGTGGGATGGGTTTCCAGGGTGTGGATGGGCACAGCTCCCCTGGCAGCTTTCAGTTGTTCGTGCCTGTGGTGCCACTCTTCTGCCATGCCAGTCGTGCCCAGGGCGCTCACTAGGTTTCCTTCAGAGATTTACCAGCCGTCAGCAGCATCCCTTCACCCGGCAGCAAGACAGCATGCCCCCCTTCAGAGGGGAGCTGCCATGCGAGGTAGCGGGAGAGGTTGGGACTGGCTGGGCTGGAGCAGAACTAGGGCGCCTGTCTTCTGCCTCATGGCTCTTGAAGACCCAGCGGGTGTCAGGACACCCTTTATAAGCCATGGTGGAGCAGCGGTGCTCATCATCACAGGCTGCCCTGGGAAAGGGGATCTGCATGGAGGGGTGCTGGGGGAAACCTGCTGCCTGCCAGACCCAGTTGCACGCTGCCCCCATTCTCTCAAAACCTCCCCCTCACTTTCCTGACTGTGCTCCAGTGTCCTGGGTAACGTATTGTGCTTCATGCTCAACCTGGGGCTCATCCCGTTGGGCTGTCAGGTCTGGGCATCCTGTGTCCTCGTGTTGGGGGCGGAGGTGCTGGTCATGCAGGGGGGGGTGATGGAAGGGACGTGCTGGCAGAGCTGCTGGGAGGAGCAGTGTGTCCAGCCAGGAGTTACTCCTCTCCTCAGGTCTGTAGCTGGCAAGGCTCCAGGGCACGCCAAGCACAAGCGTCACAGGAGGGCGCTTGGCGTCCTCCCCTGCAGACGGCAATGCCCTGGGTCAAGGCTCTCTTAACCTTTATCTCCTGCTCCTGCAAGGAGAGAGGAATCAGAAATGGTTGTGTCTCTCTCCCTGCAGGGACAAGAGCTAACGATGCTGCTGTGTCATCCCCGACACTGTGCGACCACTTAGCTACCTGTGTGGGAACTGCAGTCGCGCTTGGGAAGCTGAGGGAGGTAACGTGCCTGTGGCTTGTCTGGCTGTGCAGTCCACAGCGGACATGGAGCCAGAGCTCCTGGCTGCTGGAGCAGAGCTTACCTCCCCACTGATCCTTTCCACTCTGGTGCTATTTTTCTTTTCCAGTTGTGCCCCTGTTTGCTTCCCTAGCTATTGCGTGTCTGTGGCTTACGTGTCACTGGCATGTGACAGCAGTAGAGTCTCATTTAATTCACTCTTCCTGGAAATGGTTTTCTGTGGAACTGGTCAAGAGCTCATTGTCGTGAGGTGCAAGTGGTATGATTTCACCATGAAAAAACCCGCTGAGCTTGGGTGTAGTCTTCTTGCTAGGCTTGGTGCTTTGGACCACGGTGAATTAAGAAAGGGAAACTTGTAAAAGACGAACTGTGAAAAAGCAGCTTTTTGCTGAGGGACATGGTGGGATGATCCAGGAGTAGAGCAGGAGGTGAAAGAAGAGAGAAGATTTGGTAGGAGAACATCTAAATACCTTTGTCTTAGAGGTCCAGTGCAAGTGGGACCCAGGCAAGAGCAGCCATGCCTACAGCTAGGGGAGAACTCTCTGGTCCTCCCCAAACCAGCTGAGTTTCTTTTCCATGTTAATGACCCACCTTTCCTCATCCTTCTCCGTTCCTTCCTCACAGTGACCAAGCTGCAGGTGAGCAAGTCGAAGCGGAGCATCACTCTGGTGGAGAACCGCCCCATCCCCCTCAACTGCTCGGTGAAATCCCAGACCAGCCCTGACTCGCACTTTGCTGTGCTGTGGTATGTCCACAAGCCCTCCGACGCTGATGGCAAGCTCATCCTGAAGACCACCCACAGTTCAGCCTTTGAGTATGGCACCTACGCGGAGGAGGAGGGGCTGCGGGGCCGTCTGCAATTCGAGCGCTCGGCGTCAGGGGGGCTCTTCAGCTTGACAGTCCAGCGGGCAGAGGTCCGAGACAGCGGCAGCTACTACTGCCACGTGGAGGAGTGGCTGCTCAGCCCCAACCATGCCTGGTACAAGCTGGCAGAGGAGGTGTCGGGGCGGACAGAGGTCACTGTCAAGCAGCCAGGTACCACGCAGCGTGCCGGTGGGGCCCTCTTGGCATCCACTCTTGTGCACGACTCATGAGCTTCATGAGCTTTCCTGAGACAACAGGGATACCTTGCTCTTCTGTGCACTGCAGCCTTGTCGCCCCCATCTTGCATCCTTGTGTCTGCATGTCCCTACGCAGAGAGGGATGTTCTCCCTCTGCAGTGTGACCCTCCCCCATTTGGGCTGGGTTGGAACGCATTTCAGTGTCCCCACGTGAACGTTGTCCTTCCCCAGCTATCTAGAAGGCCACTGTATCCCGCCAGGTTTCTTTATCCTCAAGAGCATCACGTAGCAAGAGTGTCGACTAGCGACCTACTGAGAAAGAAGCGGTGTGTGCCTGCCTGGGAAAGCATTTTTATGTTTTGCACACAGTTTAATTTTACTCTGTGCCTGTATCCTGGCAGGCGCGGTGAGCCGTGTCTCTTTTCCCTCTGTGCTGTGCACATGAGATGCGAGTAACAAGTTTAATGAGGTGGGGAGGTGGCTGCCAGGAAAGGAGAAATCTGCTCTGCTGGTGGTTTCTGTGGCAGCAGGCATCGCTGGTAAAGATGAGCTGATAGAGCAGCTAAAGATGGCCCCCATGATCTGGGGACAGACCCCTCGTTTCACGCAAAGGGGGGACGCAGGGAGGCAAGCTTGAGAGCAGCCTGGAGCCCGTATGTGCTGCTGAGGCAGAGCATCAGTAGTTCACAAGGAAGCCTGCCTTGCTTGCTCCACCTGCCTGTTTCTGGGGGATAAAATCCCTCAGGCAGGAGGGACACACCTGGATAGCAGCTGGACTAGGATGCTCCTCTGTCTGGATTTGGCTGGCTCAACACAGGCTCTGTGGACGGGGGCCCAACAGGGGTATTGTTTGTGGTCCCCAGCGCAGCTTTGCCTGGTCACACAGCGTGCTGCTCGCTGCCGGTCCCAGCTCCTCGTTTCAGGCTGCAAAGTCCCAAGATGGCTGTGGGGAGGTCAGGGAGTGGGGAGCTGTGATCTGCCCCTTCCTTTGCATCGCCCGCCTCTCTCTGGGAAGTACAATGCCGATCGTGTGCTGCAGCAGCTCTGCCAGGGAAGTCCATACTGTGCCCCTGGAAAGAAGCTGTGAAGGAGTTAGGAGTGTACAACACGTCATTTCGCATAAAAGAGCTGTTTGCAGTCACCCCCGCCATGTATTAATGAAATTGTGGAGTACAAACCAGGGACATTCCCAAGGCAGCAAAACACTGTGTGTGACTTCGTCCTTGTGCCACTTCTTGTTTTGCAGTGGTGGTTCCCTATAATCAGCTGTCCGTTCTTCACCTTGATTTTTTTCCCTTTTCCCACTGCTGGAGGGTTTACTGGTC
>VWZZ01006677.1:355987-381463 GCA_013399095.1 Psophia crepitans
GTTTCCTATTTCTCTCATCACACGCCGGGTTTGTGGCCATGCGGGAAGGGTTTGTCAGGAGACAGAGGGCACCTGCGGCCTCGGTCACCTTGCATTTCTCATGGCCTTTTCCCACAGATAACCGCCTGCAGGTGAACCAGACTCACAAGAACATCACAGTGCTGGAGAACCAGTGGGTGACCCTGGAGTGCCTGGTCAGCAGCCGGACCAGCCCCTCATCCCAGCTCTCGGTGGAGTGGTATGTCTGGCGGCCGGGCCACCCGGAGAAGGAGGCGGTGGCGCAGCTGAGCCGGCAGAGCACCCTGCGCTACGGTGACATGGTGGCACTGGGCGACCTGCGGAGCCGGCTGCACCTAGAGAGCCCGTCACCGGGTCTCTATCTCCTCTCCATCCAAAACGCCACTGTGCGGGACAGCGGGGCCTATGACTGCCGTGTGGAAGAGTGGCTCCTCGACCCCAGCGACCGCTGGTACAAGCGGGCAGAGGACCTCTCTGGACTCATCACCCTCACTGTCAAGCAGCCAGGTGAGGAGGATCTCATGCCAACAGCTTTGAGCAGCGCTCTGCCCTCTTGGGCTGAACGCGTGAGTCACCGTCTGTCTGTCAGTGACAGCGGGTCTGGGCAGAGGGCAGGACCGCTGCGCTACAGACTGTTGATGCTTTCGTGCATGTCTTCTTGGGTGCACCCTTGCTTTTCTGGAAAGAACGTGGAGCAAGCCCTGCAAACACAGCCAGATGGGCGTGGGATGTTGTCACCCCTGTATCTGCAAATTTACTTTTTTACAAATTCAATAGGATAGGCTTCCAGTTTTATTCACATTTTGATTAAGAAAGAGATGGGAGAGGCTGTCTGTGCTTCCCAGGCATGTGCCCCAAGGGCAGGGTCCTTGCATGAGAAGAGGTTGAGACCCTTGGTGCTGTCCAGGCAGTTTCTTATACTGCTGCTCCCTGTTCTGCGGGTGCCAAGGCGGATGTGAGGTGTGCAGCTCCAAGGGTTCGTCTGTTGGTTGGGATGAAACCTCGGGCAGGAGTTGGCTATGAGGAGCTTGCCTCTGTATGGACAAGGGGGTACTTACAGGCTTCTTGGCCACTCTCTTATTGGTGACAGTGGTTCAGGTGGATCCAACTGCCTGACACCACCATTTTGGCCATGACCAGCCACAGGGAGGAAGGTGTCAGGAATCACTGCAGGTGCTGCTGCTTCTTCTTTCCAGGATCTAGTCGGGAAGAAAGTGCCTCAGAAGTTCAAACCAGGGAGGAAACTCCAGTTCTAAAGGGTTGGGGATGGGATGGGATGGCATAGCATAGAATAGAATATTTCAGTTGGAAGGGGCCTACAATGATCATCTAGTTCAACTGCCTGACCAGTCCAAGGCTGACCAAAAGTACATTATTGAGGGCACTGTCCAAATGCCTCTTAAACACTGACAGGCTTGGAGCATCAACCGCCTCTGTAGGAAGCCTGTTCCAGGGTTTGACCACCCTCTCGGGAAAGAAATGCTTCCCCATGTCCAGTCTGAACCTCCCTGGTGCAGCTTTGAACCGTTCCCACGTGCCCTGTCACTGGATCCCAGGGGGAAGAGCTCAGCACCTCCCTCTCCACTTCCTCTCCTCAGGAAGCTGCAGAGAGCGGTGAGGTTATCCCGCAGCCTCCTTTCTCCAAACTAGACAAGCCCCAAACTCCTCAGCCACTCCTCACAGGCCGTGCCTTCCAGTCCTTTCACCAGCTTTGTTGCTCTTCTCTGAACATGTTCAAGGACTTTCACATCCTTCTTAAATCATGGGGCCCAGAACTGCACACAGTACTCAAGGTGAGGCCACACCAATGCTGAGTAGACCAGGATAACCTCTTTTGACCAGCTGGTTATGCTGTGTTTGATGCACCCCAGGAGGGGGTTTGCCCTCTTGGCTGCCAAGGCACGCTGCTGACTCCTACTGAGCCTGCTGTCAGCCAGCACCCCCAGGCCCCTTTCTGCAGGGCTGCTCTCCAGCCGCTCCTCTCCCAGTTTATACTTGTGTCCAGTGTTACTCCATCCTAGGTGCAGAATCCTGCATTTGGACTTGTTAAATTTCATCCCAATGCTCCAATCTGTATAGATCCCTCTGCAAAGCATCTTATCCCTCAAGAGAGTCAGCAGTGCCTCCCAGTTTGGTACCATCAGCAAGTTTGCTGATGGTGCATTCAGCTTCTGCATCTAGATCATTGATAAAGGCATTGAACAGGACTCGCCCTAGAACTGAGCCCTGAGGAACAGCAGTGGTGACCAGTCACCAGCCAGGTGTAGCCCCATTCACCGCAGCCCTTTGAGCTCTGCCCTTCAGCCAGTTCTTCACCCAACGTGCTACGAACCTGCTCGTCTCACAGTTGGATGACTTAGGCAGAAAGATGCTGTGAGGGACAGTATCAAAAGCCTTACTAAAATCCAGAAAAACTACGTCCACTGCCTTCACCTGCTAGGCAGGTGACCCTGTCATAGAAGAATATCAAATTAGTCAAACAGGACTTTCCCTTTGCCAACCCACGTTGACTGTGCGTGATGATTGCGTTATTGTTTAAATCCCGTTCATCAGTACCTGCTATAATCTTCTCCATATTTTTCCTAGGAACTGAGGTTAGACTGACAGGTCTGTAGCTCCCCAGGTCTTCCCTCCCTTTCCTTTTTGTAGATTGGTGTAACCTGACTAGCTGCCCGTCAGCAAGTCCTCCCCAGGCTCCCGAGACCTCTGGTAGGTGATCAAGAGGGGTCCTGCCGTAACATCCACTGACACCTTCAGAACTCTGGGATGAATCCCGTCAGGCCCCGTGGACTTGTGAACATTCAGCTGGCACAGCCGGTCCCTGACAATTTCAGCATCCACAAACGGAAAGTCGCGGTTCCCACACTTGGGAACAGAGCGGGAACAGTTACGGTCCTCACTCGCTGGGTACTTTGCAGCATGTAAAGCAACGGCTCTGCAAGTACGGCTGTGGTGCTTTACGCCGGTCGGTTCCAGCCAGGTGTCCGCCTCGGAACTCCGCAACGGAGCTGGCTGAGAATTGCCAGCCCTGGCGGGGCGGGGGCGCCGAATGAGCAGCGGGGGAAATCCTTGAGGCTCATTTTGAATTGCAGAAGGATGTGGAGTGGGAAGAAGAGAGGGAGTTGGGGGTGCGCTAATTCAAGATAAGTTTTTTCTAAAAGTGCTTTGTTGTTTGTTTCCCTTTCATAGCAGCCAGTACTTAGCACACTGACTAAACTTGCATGTGACTCATGTCTCATTAGTGAGGATCTCCATGCTCATCTTTCAGAACTATAATCCTGAGCAAAGAGGGGAAAAAAACCTCTGAGCACCTTCAGACAGCGTTTCTCTTTCTGTGGGGGAGGAGGCTTTGTGTTGGTTTTGACAAGGCATTTCCTTCCCTTCCTCCTTTTTACCTCAGTAGCCCCCGAAATCTCAGGACTCATCTCATTCCTGTTTCTGCTCAGGAGTCTTCCCAGGGAAGATGTGAACTGGAAACACTCATGGTGCCGACAGCCTGCGGATCTCTGGCCTTAATGAAGATTTTTTCCCTTATGGGACCATTAGAGAAGTGTAGGGCAGGTGCTATAATGAGAAGCCCCGCTGGGCACAGCAGCCCAGCAGCTGATGAGAGCTGGGGGACAGCAGCCCCCTCCTGCAGGGACACCAGGGCTCTGCACGAGGGAAGGCTTGCCCAGCTAAATTTGCTGGAGGAGAAGGTGCCTCTCTCTTCGGTGAGCTATCGGCTTGCCCTTCCTGCTCTGCTCCCACGTCAGAAAAGGCTTTTTAATCTTTAAATGATAGCTTAAATCTGGACTGATTGCGATCCCTGGAGTATGTGTTCCCTGGCAAGATGACTAAACCGAATGTTAATTGCTCTTGAAGTCAGCCTTTAATCAATTCATCTTGGGTACTGGCTGCTGTATCTCAGTTAGGTAAAAACATCTCTTTAGCCTTGCAGCAAGCGCTAGAGAAAAAAAACAAGAGAGGGAGATTTTTGGAAGTGTTGCTGTGTGTGTGCTGAGGACATCTCCCCAGAGGAACCTCTTACCTAAATAGCTTCCCAAATTGCTGGAAAATATTCTCTCATCTTCTGTCACACTGATTTTCAAGTCCTTTGAACGCTCTCAAAGAAATAAAAAATAAGCACGGAGCGCAATGCTCTTTGCACCGGTAGCTGGGGAGCAGTAGCACGTTGTTTCTCTGCACACACACCAAACCTCGGTGTTTCCTGACGTGCTCTTGCAGCGCGTCTGGATGAGCTGCAGCAGCTTTTTCCTCTGGCACGCACGCCTGTGAGCTGGTGTGAGGGCCGGTGTGGGCAGGGAGGTAGCACGGCGCTCACAGCCAGCTCCTGTGCTACCCTGTGCCCGGCGGCGTGCGGGGAGGTGAGGGTGCTGCGCCAGCGGGGTTGACCACAGAGGTACCCGTGGGACTTGGCAGGCTGCGTCAAGCCTTTGGGATTTGCTTGGATCGCACCCAGCACCGGAGTCGTGACAGTCAGTTTGTGCTGGGGCAGGATGGCGTTGATGATAGCTCACCTCTCCCCTTTTGTCATCCTAGATCCCACCTTGCAGGTGGACACGGCCACGGCCAACCTCACGGTGCAGGAGAAGGAGTCCTTCCCGCTGGACTGCAGCATCCTGTCCCGCTCCAGCCCAGAGTCCCACTTTGCGGTGACGTGGTATAACCTGCGGGCCAAGGAGGCGGGTGGCCACGCGGAGGAGGAAAACGAGGAGGAGGAGGAGAGGGAGGCGGTGCTGAGCGTGGGCCCCGACGCCATCTTCAGCCCCGAGGCCGGTCGCTGGGAGGGCCGCCTGCGCTTCCAGAGGCTCTCAGCGGTGCTCTTCCGGCTGACGGTGCTGCAGGCCGGCGGTGCCGACACGGGCAACTACTCGTGCCGCGTGGAGGAGTGGCTGGCAGACCCCAACGGCGTGTGGTACCGGCTGGCCGAGGAGGAGTCGGGGACGGTCGCCGTTCACGTGCAGGATGCAGGTGAGGAGAGGCGACGGCTCTGGTGGGGGCACGGCCCTGGCACCCCCTGCGTCTTTGGTTCAGCCAAGGTAAAAAGGCCAAGGAATTGGTGGGACTGGGTCTCGCCTGCACCGGGGCAAGTCTGTGCTGTCAGTGCTTTTCCAATCAGCTTGATGGCTTGCAGCCCCGCTCTTGCTTGGGCTGGCACATCCGTGCTCCGCTCAGCTCTGTGCCAGCGCTGCTCCCCCCAGCACTTAAGCCTGGTGTGTCCCAGTCAGTCGGGGAGGACGTTGCCCCCCACTGGGGTTTAACCCTTCCCTTGGGAAACACCCTGGAGGCTGGTGTAGCTCTGCACAAGGGGCCGTGGCCCAAGGGTCCCCTCCCAGGAACTCTTGAAGCCATCTTAGAGTTACCCCAGAGGTAACTGAGAGGTTATTCTCTCAACTGAGGTCATGAGAGTTTTGTGAGCCCTTAGGGGAGATACCCTGGGGTGCTGCCTCTGTGCACCACCACTGAAGGAGTGAACACCTTGTGAGGCTCCCTGCTATATAAGAGATGATAACATCTCGAGGACTCTCTCTAGCACTCATGAAATTCTTCAGGGGATAAAGCCAAAACATGCCCTGTGGTTACTTTGTTCTGCTGCTCTGTTTTCCAATATTGGTATTTTTCTCAGAGCCCCACCTCCTGCATTGACACAGCTTAACGAGCATCTGTTTTTTTATGTTTCTGAAGAAGTTTGTAGACCCTGCCTTGCAGAGAAGCCATGAAGTGTGACTGACCATCCTGTGTCTCTTTCCAGGCTCCACCCTGCAGTCTGTCATCTGCTCCAACGATGCCCTCTTCTACTTTGTGTTCTTCTACCCATTCCCCATCTTTGGCATCTTGATCATCACCATCCTCCTGGTGCGGTTCAAGAGCCGAAACTCCAGCAAGAACTCAGAGGGCAAGAACGGGGTCCCCTTGCTGTGGATCAAAGAGCCTCACCTCAACTACTCTCCCACTTGCCTAGAGCCGCCGGTCCTCAGCATCCACCCAGGAACCATAGACTAAAGAGGCAGAGGCACCCCAGGGGACGCACGGAGAGAGAGAGAAGCAGAGACACACTGGGAACCCTAAGGAACAGAATGGGATTTGTTGTTCTTGTTTCATTTGTTTCAGTGTCTGAGCTCCAACATGGCGTCCGAGTTCTGTGGAGCACCCAGCCAGCGGGGACGGGAAGGTCCGAGGTTTCTTCCAGCGCCTGTGGCGATGCACCCTTCACCCCGACATACAGAGGGTCCCTGTGCTTTCTGTACATAGCGGATGTTCCTCTCGGATTAATTTTGCTCCCATCAGTTGCTGTCTTTTGGGCCATTGCCTTTTTGTTGTCATTTCTTTTTTGGTCTCTCAAAGAACTGTAGGCTTCCCCCCACGCTCCGCACAGAGAGGAGTTCCCAGGGGGCATTTGGTCCTGGGACAATCTCTTTGGAAGTAAATGTGTATGTTTTCCGAAACAGACTGGTTCTCCTCTTCAGACTCGGTGCCACGGTGAAGAAGGTCTTTTCCCAAGGTGCGCTGAGCTAGCTCCTCCCTCTTCCAAAATGGACAAAGCCAGGTCCACCTCCGGAGGTCTTAGCTGGGAGGTCTGTCTCAAAGACTGGCTGTAGCCTCAGCATCTTCTTGCCTCCATCTAACTGTTCTCTCAGGAGGGAGCAATTCACCTTTTGGGAGTGTTCCCAGGTCTCGGAGAGACTGAATGTTCAGCGCGCTTGCGGTCAGGACAAAAGCAATTTAGTTTCCTTCATGTCTCCAGGAAGGTGGGGGGGTGGAAGGAGGACACCCAAAAGCCCTGACTTCGTTGATAGCAAAGAGGGTCCAGCTGACCAGAGTCATGCTCCTTCCTGGTGTCCATGCTGCCACCTCTGACAAGGCGGGTCCCCTCTGTTCCCCAGTTGCCTGGGGGCGGGTGGCTGGATCCAGTCTCTGAAGACTTCAATATGACCAAAGTAATGACTCTAGCAAGGGGCAAAGGGGAAGCTCCATGGGCTGGGTTCACGGCCCCTGGATGGTTCAGCCAAGGAGCCCAGTGGCAGCCACGCCACACAGCGGGGACACGTAATTAACCACCATGAGTCACAAGGTTCCCTGTGGCTTGTACTACTTCCCGGCATGAGCTTGGACAAGGCAAAGAGCCTGCACCACATCGGCACCATGGGGCCATCCCTGTCCTGTTGGGCCGAGAGGAATCTTCCCCTGCGCGTTTGCGTGCATCTGCCGTTGTTCGTTTCTGGGGCTTTAGGAGGAGAAACCGTTTCTCCATAAGCTCCCCCTCCTGGCAAAGTCACCTGCTCTTGTCGTAGGCAGTCGCTGTGGCAGGAAATGCTGTTCTTTCTGTGAAAGATAGGGCTCTTGCGAACCAAACCAGGGCTCTCGCCGCCTGGGGCACCTGAGAGCCCGTACCCCCTAACGCCAAGTACCCCTGCCCTGTCCTGTGGAGGAAACCGCCTCCTCCCCCATCCGCCCGAAGCGTTACGTCTGGCGGAAGAAAATGTTTGCCAAAAATGGCCTTTTGTTGTCTTCCTTGATGTCTTCCTGGCAAATCCAGCCATTTATTTTTTTGCAGCATGGCTGAAGCCAAGCAGGGCGGACAGGCGCAGCCGCAAAATCCCCTCCCCGCCGCCCGCCTCGTGTGCGAGAGGCGCCGTACCCACAGCCGCTGTCCTCTTCAGGGGGGTCGGACTGCTCTTCGTGAAGAGAAGGGGACCTCAGCAGATGCTCTGTAGCACTAGGCGGTTAGACCCTGATGCCTTGATGTTTCAGAGGTGGTGAAGCCACGGCGGGGAGATCTGCACCGCGTGGCCTCTCTCCTGGCCGTGGGACCGTCCCACGCTTGGGCGTTCGAAGTCAGCCACCCCTGCTCCTCCACCAGGACGGCATTGGTTTCCTCTTCCGCTGGGAAGCCCAGATGTCACTCGTCCCTCCGCAAAGTCTGCCTCCTTGAGATGTAACTGCTTACTGACCCCAGCATATGCGTAATATCACAGTCCTATATATATATATGTATCACACACCCACACACTTGTCTTCCCTTTCTGGATAAGGCGTCTGCAAAGAGAGGAGTGGGATGAGAAGTGAATGGAAGTGAAGAACCAAGGCGCAAATAGCAGCAGCTGCAGGCAGTGGGTATTGTTTCCTAAGTGTAGTATCTCCTGTACGTGCTGCTCCCGGGCAGGAGCTGCAGCTCATTTCAGCTTTAAAGGAAAAAAAGAAAATGAAGTCGGCGGGAGCCGTTCCTCCCTGGGACAGCGCTGTGCTGCGTCCGAGCCACGCTCCTCCTCTCCAGCCTGTCTGCCCTGGAGCAGGGCTCTCCTGGAGGGCTCTCCTGTGGCCCCGTCCCCTAGCCGAACCGGGTCCCTTCCCAGCCTGGCGGCTCCTGCGCCGAGCCCGGGCTTTCCTGGGGAGCGGCTCCCATGCAGGTCCCTGAATGTACGTTGCTGGTGACATTTCTCCGTTGCTCTGGCAGTGTGTCGCCCAGTCTCGATCTTCTGTTTTTATAAGGCAGACTCTTCCTGTAACGAGTTTTAACACGAAGCTTTTCAAACCGCTCTCCCTGCTGTAACTTTCTGTAACGAACCCGAGAAGAAAGGGAGATACCCTGTCCATGCATGATGTGGAAAGATGTTTGGGATTTTTTTTAAAAAACGAACAAAAAAAAAAAAACCCACCCACAACAAAAACTTTGTACTATGTTGCACTAAAACATGTTTTATACAACACACCTGAGAGCTGTAGTAAACCGTGTTGAAATTGTGAATCCTGTCGCCGCTGGTTTTTGTCAGATTTGGGCTTTCATTATGCCTCTCTGTGCCCTCCCCGCACAAAGGGGTGCTGAGCTCCTCGGCCCACTCCCCCTTTCGGGCAGCCTGTCCCTCTCCCACCACCCCTGTTCCCTGATGCATCAACTCCCCTCCTACCCCTGGTAGCGCGTCTCCTATTTCTCATGGGCTGGAGCTTGCAGGCACCTTCTGGCACCTTCTGGCTCTTCATATTTCTCCCTCCCATCCCATATTTCATCCCATAATAGAATGTAACACTTAACAGAGGCAAGTCGGGTCTATTTATTGAATGGGATACACCAGTTTTGAAATCACTCTGAAAATAGTATTTTGCTGTGTCATAGTCTAGATTTGAAGAAAAAAACCCTATTTTTAATAGAATTATCCATAGCAAATGTTAAGCAAATAATCTTTAGTAACCTTGATGCAAGCAGAGTAATACAGTTCGCTACAGCAGTTGCTTAAGTTGATAGAAAATGCATCTGGTTTCTCATTACCCGCTCGTATCTTGAATAAGGGTTTTGTCAGTGGTGTTGAACACACACACACACACACACACNCCAGCCCACGTAGACTCCCTGCGGCCAAGCGCGCGGCCCCAACCCTCTGGCACGCTCCATGGGTAGGACCCTGGTTTGGGGTGCCTTGTGGGGGTCGTGCTGCCTGTCCCACTGCTGGAGCATCACTAGCAGTGCTGCCGTGGGTGCTCCTGCTCCCCTTGAGGAGCACGATGTGCCACCACCATGCTGATGAGGACGGATGTCTCTGGGCTCAGCTGCTTGAGGGACAGATGCACGCTGGGTGCTCCCATCAAACCCCCTTGTGTCTGCTTCCCCACCCACTGCCCAGAAGCCCCAAGCTGCCAACTCCACAACGGCCTCCCCGCTGAAGCCAACAGACATACAGCAAAGGCAGGCCTGCCGCCGGCTTCCCTCACCTGCTTCGACCCAGCAGCTTTGCAAACCGGGCCTGCACAGCCCCGAGCGAGTCAGGGGCGGCAGACGGGGTAAGCGCGCCCCTGGGGGCCCTGCCGCCCCCGCCTAGGCGATGCTGTACAAGTCCTTGGCCACCTGCTCCAGACGGTCCCTGTACTCCAGGTGGGCGTAGAGGGAAGCACTGACCCCCCGGAAGCCGTGCATGGCCCCCCACCAGCAGGCCGCAATGGCGGCGGTGGAGTCGCTGTCACCCCCATGGAAGAAAGCCCGGTGAGCCAGCTCTGCCCAGGAGCTGCCCGCGCCCAGCAGCGCATCGTAAGCGATCATGGGGGCGTCGTGCCCGCTGCTGCCCCCCCAGCCGTCGTAGCTCAGGGAGGTGTAGAACGAGTCTCTCTCTTCCACGCCGTACTTGGCGGGGAAGGTGGGCTGTGAGACCCCGTCTGATATGCCTCTCTCCGCCAGGTATTTTTCCCATTGCTCTTCAAAGTAATGCCTGCGAAACAAGCGGAGATGGAGGGGCTGTAAGAGACGTCCCACGGCAGACGCATACACCCGAGCTCCCCGCAGGCGCTCCGGGCACCAGCTGAAAGCGTGCCACGTCAGAAGCCCGGAGCGATGGCGCGGCAAAATGGTAGGCATCCTCCGTCTGTCAGACCAGGGACATGACTTACAGTAAGAGGCACAAGGACATGTTTCAGTGAGTTAGATTTCCCCTCCCTCCAGCCACATGGGAGAAGGCAGCCCAGCACCTGCTGGTGTCGTGCTGCACAGGATTCAAAGGCTCAGAGCGAGAAGTGAGTCATCCTCCCAAATTCAGAGTACCTCTGGCCCTGCCTGTGAGTGCCCCTGCACACAGACCCACGCCGATTCTGCAGCCAGATTTGGTTATAACTTTCAAACTGAGCTCAGCCCTCAGCCTGCTGCTGTTCCCCAGCCTTGCTTCCCATCCCTCATCAGATCACGGCTGCTTGAGATGACAAGTTTAGCTACCACATACTGGATCCAAAAAAATGTCACAACTACATGACCCAAACACAACCTGAATTTTTTTTTAATAAGTTAGAAGTATTTTTCCCCTGGGGGACTTCAGAGACTTTCTGAATTGATTCGATCCCACAGCAGGCATGTGCTGCCCTAGGAGTTTACCATAATGTGATTACTGAAGCTTAAGTATAAACAGAGCTCGCCCTCTCGTACGTGAGGTTTATTTTAACAAAACCCGGTGCCGGGAGTGCAGCTCACCATTGCTCCATGTTCTGCTCCACGAAGAAGCCGGTGTCCCGCACGTAGGCTTTTGCCCGGGGCAGCACCTCCAGCAGCCTCTTCCCCCAGGCCAGGGGGGGCACGCCATTTACCGCGAAAGCCGTGAAGAGGGCCGAAGCCAGGGAGCCCAGGTAGCCAGTGGGATGGTGGTGCGTCATTCGGCCGCTCTCGATGCTGACTTGCACCAGGGTGTCCAGCTCAGCGGGGCGGTGGAAACGCAGCCCGATGCACATGGAGCGCATGGCGGCCCCGCAGCCTCCCGCCCTGGGGCTGAACGGGCTCCTCCAGCTATCGGGCCGCCCCGGGTCCAGCTTCAGCACGTTTTCCTTACACATGGCACCTGGACAGGAGCAGCAGAGCCCGACAGGAGAGAAGAGAAGGAAATGGAAACATGCGTCAGTAGGCAGCAGGGCCACGTAGCTTGGGAACGGGAAGACAGGCCAGGCAGCAGGGAGGGAAGCATTACTCCCTGTAAGGGATTCGGGCTTCCCTGTAACATCAGTTGCCTGCTCACGTATGTTTCTTGCCTTAAGTTGCCCGTGCACCCAGGAAATTCCCAAGCACACCTGGTAATTCCTGTTTGTGGAAATAATTAAAAAGTCTAGGGAAGTAAAAAAACCATTCCGCTGCTGATAACTTACCTGTAAAACATATATGCTATATATATTAGGTATAAGATGTGCACAAGTATCTAGACAGACACATATAAAGGAAGTTTGGAGGGCCATCGGATCACATCAAGCCCTGATCCAAGGCATGCCCAAGTACCTCTGCGTTTTTTCCTGACAGTTGTTCAGCCTCTTTACAGGACCCTTTAAAGACAGTGACCCCTCATGCTCCCCAGGAATCTCCCATTGCTTCGCTGATCCAAAATGCTTTCCAGGTCTCCCCTGCTGCAGTTTTAAGTTTATCAGAAAGCGATGAATGTAGCACCTCCCTCACCGCAACATGGTCTGCATAATTGGCTTTACTGTACTCCTCTTCAATAAACTGAAGAACAACAATATGAGGTCACACCAAAGGTCTGTCCAGCCCACTAGCTTGTCTCCAAACACAGCCACTAACATAATTACAGAAAGACATTTAAAAAAACGAGGCAGGTACAATGTTTCCCCCAGAAGATCTGCCTGGCTTCCAGCAGGCAGAGGGGCACAGCCTGCTTGAGTCAGCAGATGGATCCAATATGCTGCGTTCAGTAACCCCCAGAGGACCTGGCCACCAGGAACTGGTCTTAGCTTTAATCATGCGTGCCTTCAGGCTCCTTTAACACCCCATGGCGACCAGAGCCATGATTTTGTTATACAAAGCACTTCCTTTTGTTTTAAACTGCCATTTGACAATTTCCTTTAATTCCCCTCTAAATTTTTACACTAGAAGAAACAACTTTTCATGCTGCACGCTACTCAAGACTGTATAGACTTTGTCCCTCTTCCTCAGTTTTCTCCTGCTCTGAGCTGACACCCTAGTCCAACTTTGCCTCTTCTGGTGGGAAGCCACACCATAACTACTCCTTGCCCACTTTCATCTCTTTCATAGTCCTGCTGTTTACTTTTTAAAGAAATGACTTTGCTTCTTCCAGTGCTGCTTCTTCAGAAACTCTCTAGTTAGACCAGCATGAACACACACAAATTTCAGAGCCAGCCAGCCGACTTCCCCAGCCAAGATCACGAAACACTAAGCCCAAATACTTGTGTGTAAGGAAGAAGCAGGTTTGAAACATGAAATTCTCTTTGATTCTCTTCTAACTTGCCTTTTGCTACTAGTCTTCCCTTCTGGCCAAATCTTAAATACTTTTCAGCAGAAAAGTAAATCAAGGGCAGGTTTCAAGCAGCTTCATTTAAGTTTTAATGTGTTGGACAACTGCAAAAGTGAACTCAAAAGACTAGGCTTCTAACCGCAGCATGCATAGTCCTCTCTCAGACACACAAGGTAACAGCAGGAGCTGGCATGCTCGCACACCCAAAACTAGCCCGCTGCTCCTATACGTGGCTGCCTAACCGGGACAGGTAGCTGATGAACTCGCAGGTGCTTTGTTCTGCTGAAAGTCCGATTAAGTAGAACAGAGCAGCGAGGAAGAAGCCTGGTCTAGAAACTTCAGGTAGCTTTACAACTGGATTACCTTTGGTGCAATTTGATGCCCATGATCTAGGAGCTTGCCAGTCCCAGCTAGGTACTGCCCCAAGAACCCAGAGCTGTTCACCTCTGCGCTTCCACGCACACGCTTGGCAGCAGGATTTGGTACACGGCAGTCTGTTTTACCTGCACACGGCATTTACAGCACCCTCGCAACCAAAACGCCTCCACATCCAAGCACAGCTTTAAGACTGGCTTCTGGACGTGCGCTAAAAATAGGCAATGGCTGGCTGCTGTCAGGAATAAGGTCACGTGCCTCCTTGCATAGTTCTGCTCTATCTTCAGCCTATTCCTTTCCCAACAGTTTTGTTACATTACAGGCTGCTTAGATCAGCGCAGGACACAGCCCCCTGGGTAGCGTGGACGGGTGGGCCAGCTCCCCGTGAATGGTTGTCCCAAACTGAAAAAGCAGCTCGGGCCCGTGGCTGCGGGGCTATTTGCCCCACAAGCCCGTCAGCTGAAATCAACTCTGCGAATGGAAACAGCCTATGCAAGTCTCCCCCACAGGAAAAAAAAAGGGGTTGCTGATCAGCACAGCCCACAAGATCAGGCCTCTGTAGCTCTTGTGAATTCCCCACGGTGTGACCCAGGCACAAACCAGTCCTGCTATTTCACCTGCCCTGCAGGCAGCCAACCCCTGGATCAGTCCAGATGTTCCTTACACATCCTTCTTCCTGGTGATTTACAGAGTGAAAACTGGGGGGCCGTGTTTCTCTGCCAGAAGCAGCGGCAGGCAGAGCGTTTGGTGCGGGCAGCACGGGGCCCTGCTGGGACTGACGGCCACTGCCCTCCAGCCGAACTGCAAGGGAGCTGCTTCTGTGGTGTCTCACACTGGGAACACGTGCAGGCTTCTAAATCTGCTTTCCATGTAGTTTATTAATTCCGTGCTGGCTGCTGTGTATCAAAATCATTAAGAGTGTATCGGTGTAATTTCGCACTTTATGACGGCTAATAGAAAATTGTGGCATTTTTTCAAAAATCTAACTACACTAAGGATTGCACTTACGACCTACGACAGGACATCAAGAAGAACCTGTCAAACGAAGCCACGGTTTTTAAAAAGCTGTGCTGACTACCCTACTCGTATGTTCCTGGTAAAAGAGACTTCTTCCAGGAAGACAAGGGGAAGGGGAGGGAGCAAAGGGACTAGGGTAGCTTAAAATGAAAATCTGCATAACAAAAGCAAAACGAACTCTGTAATCTTGCTGGAACTGTGAGAAAGACATTTCTTCAGGACACGTTTGAGCAGGTTGAGAGCGGGCAACTCGGTCCTTGATAAAAAGTGAGATTATTCTTGCATTAGTCAAAAGAAAATGAGGAAGATAGCAAGGCTTAAACTGTAAGGGAAGAGTGGTTATTTTGCAATAACAATTTAATTGCAGCTTTAAACCTGTGCATATTACTATAGGAGATGACGACTGATAACCTGGAAATAAAAAAAAAAAAAGGTGTAAACCAAAGCCGTACACAACAGCTAAGACTCTTGTGATTTATGAAGTATTACAAGTATTCTCATGCTTTTAAATAGTTAAAATATTAAAATGTTTGAAAGCCGATTTAGGAGGACTAAGCTGAAATCACATTGTCAGGTCTTTTTTTAAAAACGGATTTAAAAAAAAAATTGCTGCAGGAGTTTTTGAATCAGGAAATTCTGTTTTGGAAATCCACCAACTCCTGGTTAGGGATCCTTTGTACTTACAGTAAGAAACTAAAAGTAACCCGAGGAGGGTACTTGCTGAGGAAAGAAGAAATACTAGCAAAAGGCAGTATGTGAAGAAAGACAACCTGAAAAGGTTTCAAGTACAACTTGGTGCTATTTCTGGAACAGGCTTCCATTCCACTGACTTACATTCTTCATGAGCACAGACATAACGGTTGTTCAGGATGCATCAATACACATATAACAGGTAAGTTAAAACAACAACATAGTGGTAAATAATTCCACAGGGAGAGAACTTGAAGACAGAGTTTTGAAGGAGAAGGTTTCCTGGAGAGCTGTGGAGGCAGGTGTGCTTGTACCATGAAAAAAGGAGTATGGCCATGCTGGTGCCACAATTCATTATCTGCAAAATCCAATGAATCTGGGGCTGTGGTACATCACAGATAGCAACAGCGGGACAAGCCTGCCATTGAAGTAAGACAGCGAGTTTTCTCCTGGGGCTGCATACTTGAGGGACCCTGCTGTCGCTGTCTGGTGACTCAAAACGTTGTGGGAATCCCTTTGTTACTGCGGGTTTTGGTTTTCAGGTCTGGACTCCCTTGCGTGGGCGAGCAATGTGACTTTCCCCCACTGTTCTGGGGGAATCTCTTCTCTGCTGCATGAAAGCTGCAGCAGCAACTTTCCATTCTCAGCCTTAAGGGCTGCGATTCCCCTGTGAGTGCTGGCTTTGGCCAGAACAGCACCACCCTGGGTTACGATCTCAGTCAAAATCCATTTACTCTGAACTGCCAAAAGAAGTTTATTGCCATGCCACTTCTAGCATTAGGATTTATCAATATGGCATGGAGACTCCAAATTGCAGACAGCTTTTCAGGACATGGACTGGGTATTCCCCTTGGTAGTACATGGGTGGGCATTTAACTGTGAAGTGCCGGGATTTAAGCTCTCAGAGCCGAGACCCTTCCTGTGGTTTCAGCAGGAGCACTCCAGAACGCTGCTGCAAGAACATTCCCAACAGAATTCCATTTTTTTCAACGTTACTTTCCCCACTTCCCCCAGAAGTTTCGCAGGTTGTGTCTATGGACCCACTAAGGAAGTTGCATTTCCTTGTTTAGCTAGACAGCCTGACCTTTCCTTGTCACTCTGATTAGTGTCCTTAGCAAATTTACCTCAAAATCCTTCACTTCCAAATGAGAACTGCTTTTGGGCTTACTGTGGCTCAGGTACTCACAGAAGGACCGCACCAGGTGTGCTATTATCCTTAGCTGTTCATTACTAACATTTTAGGTTCTTCTCCTTTTCATCTCAGGTTTTAGTCATCAAACTTAGATATCAGAAGCAAAAACTGGTGCTGTCTCACTGCCAGCTGTGGTTAGTCCACCTTGGCAGACCCCATCAGCTGGGAGAACTACAAGATCCTCCTTTGCCAAAACAGCAGCGGCTCTCTCGGAAGTTTAACCTGCCGACTCCTGCTATCCTGGCAGGCACGGTTACCCCTTCCTAAATATTTTATTAATTAGGCTACTCCAACACTGACACTATCTGTGTTAAATAATACTGATAGCTTAGATCTTTACATGAGGGTAGGAGGTCACTGTGGACAGGTAAGCAGAATAAATTCCTCCTTGAGTTTCCAACCTGGTTTACCTTGTCACGCTGTGTCACACTGCGCTCGGTGGCCCTAAGACAGCAACACAGGATTTGGCCTTTCCCATGTTTAATGTCAAGCCAGAACATTCTTGATATATTCTGGCCTCTCTGAATAGGCATGTCTAAGCAATTTCTTTCCAATGTGTAAATTTTGCATAGGATTGCTGAATTTGAGTGTTTCCTGGATACTTCAGGCTGCCTGCAACAGTCAAATCAGAGGCCCAGCCTCAGCAACTCTGACTTAAGTTTAAGATGAGGCTGGGCCATGAGCGCTGAGGCAGATGCGGTCTTCAGGCAAGAGCTGGGTCAGCAGGCCTGGGTTTACTAGGAACTACAGGAATACGTTGCATATGGCTTGGCTAGTGCAGCCTGCCAAGCCACCCTTCCCGAATACTGCCACGCGCTGCCAGACCCCGCTGCCTGTGACCCAAACTCGGCACCCTTGTGTCTATCCAGAGAAAAGAGAGATACTGCAAGTACAGGGTTCAGAAAAGGCGACTGTGGCCTGACTATCCTGGCACAGAAAGCAGACATGCAGAGCTAGCCAACAGTAGACTTTGCGTTTAATTAACTTAATTATTCCAAGCAAGGATCTCTGTCCCTTTAAATATATTTTATGTGCAATGTACCACATATATTACAAGAAGTTTATATTAATTCTCTGTTTCAATGTGTTGCTTTAACATAGCATCTCAGGGCATGCATTATACGTGGTTTAATTTGTGTTTTTCATCCAATGAGTGTAGGAGAAGACACATCCCTAGCACAAAAGCCAGCATCCTTCCTGAGTTCAAGGCCAGGCCTCAAACATGCCTGTAAGAATGTTTTGTGAATGTGGGCAAAACAATAACCTTTCCTCTAGTTCAGAGAGGCCCAAACCACTTCAGCTTGCCTTCTTCTATTCTCCTTAGTTCATCCTCAAACAGGTACCAAGTGTGGAAAACTTCTGCATGTCCACGAAATATGATTAATGCTATAAACAGCCAAAAGGAAAGCGAGGGCCAGCCTCCAAGCAGCAGGAAAGGGAGGGGCGTTAGCCAGAGGACAGCCCTGCCCAGACGGCATTACAGAGGGGTTACCTGGAGCTCTGCCCTCCATGTCACTCATGCACTCCTTGTAGTTCTTTGCAATCAGGGAATAGAGATGCTCTAAATTTGGGTTTTTGCCGGCAGCTACCAGGGCTTCGGCTGTGGCCAAGTGCATCACCGTATCATCGCTGACTTTCCAACCTCGGATGCTGAGGTTGCCGAGCCCCCCCATCTCCGCCAGCTCCTTGTGGATGGCCGGGCCACTCTGCAGGAACTCCCATTTTCCGTTGTTATAGCCCAGCGCGTCACCAACTGCACTCAGCACCATTGATGCCACGTAGTTTTCCATCGCCTTAGGACACAGTTTTTGCCCCAGGACTGCTTCAATGCAGAAAACACTTTGGGAAAAAAAAAAAAAAAAGAAGAGAATGACATTGAAAATAAAATCCTTCCCAGTTCAGTACTAGCCTCTACTGCTAAGCTCCAGCTGGACACCCGGCCCAGCACCTCAGGGATACATCCGCTCAAAGCACACGCCTCCCCGCAGGCCTGTGGCCGCAGGCCCCACCAGCGTGCGCCAGCGCCCGGGTGGCCCAGCCCCGATGCCACATGTTGCAGCTGGGTCAAAGGCCAAAAGCAAGGGCAGGCCTGACAAAATACGTGAGGGTTACGTGACCGTACCCATGCTCACCGCGGCCACAGCATGAGCAGGGAGGTTAGATCGGTCCCCAGCGGCTTTCGGTCGCTGGGGATGGTGTGAGGCTGAGCCGGGCGGTTTCAGCAGGGCCTGGCACAGGGGCCCGGGTGCTGCCCGGCCTTGCTCCACGGGCCTGCCGCAACAGCCCGGCAGAGCCGGCGATCCCAGCGGGGACTTCAAGCGATACCCCCCCCGCCAGGCTCCTCCTCTGGGTTTGCCGCGCCTCACGGCGAGGCCCTTTCACTTGGGAGAAGCGGAGGCGGGGAAGGACGGCAGGGCCGGACGAGGCCGAGCCCAGGATCCCGGGTGCCGCCGGGGGTGGCAGCCTCTTCCCGGCCGCAGCGGGTACTTACGCGGCCAGCCCTGCCAGCAGAGGCCGCCGGGGTCTGCTCCCCCTCGAGAGCGGCAGGCGGCTTCCCGGGGACATCCGGTGCGGGGGCCCACGGGCCTCGGCGACCGGTGGCTGCGTGAGACTCCCCCGCCACGCCCTGCCCCGCCGCGGCCTCCCGGGGCGGTGCGACCGGCCCGGCGGCGGACTAGGCCCCTCCTTGGCAGGCGGTGCCGGCGGNCGGGCAGCAGGGCCGGGAGGGAGGGAGGGAGGGAGGGAGAGAGGTCGGTGCTTCCCTTCCTTTTGGGGGTTGTCTCTTTCTTGGCGCTCTCAGAGGCGCAACAGTCAATTCGGAAATGAAGCTGCCGCTTGGAAATGAAGTCACCACATGGAAACGAAATATTTTATTTAAAATAATTTTTAAAAAAAGTGAAAATGAAAGCCGCTTAGAGCATTTCCCCCGCTTTTTCTACTGAAACCGTTCACCTAGTGGTTTGACGAGCAGCCTGGGCCCCAGCCGGGGGCAGCCACCTCCTGGGTGGGAGCCTGGCCGCTCTCGACACCCGCTCAGCGCCTGTGAGCCCCCGGGGGAGACCTTGGGGGGCTTTCCCCAGCCTTTTCCAGCCACGGTTTCTCTTTCCCCATCCTTTCTCAGCATTCATTCACTGCAGCCTGACTGGAGCCTCCACAGCCTTTACCTGAAGCCTTTGCCTATGTGCCCGCCCTGGCCCCCGGTTTTTCGGGGCACCCCGCTTCCCCACAGCCCCCGCGCGACCCCCAGCCTCCTCCAGATGAGAACTAGTCTTTGCTGTGTCCAGTGGTGCTGCTTTACAGAGTGTCTTGAGGCACCTGATGATGCTTCATCCTTTATTTTCAAGGATGGTGGTGGTTCGGTGGCTGAGGGCACCTGGGGAACGGGCAGGGGAGGGGACGGCAGCAGGAAGCAGGAGCCAGAAACGGCTGGGCACGGCACACGCGGCGTTTTGTGGAGGCCAAACCTTTTCACCAACCGGCGGCCACTTGACGTGTTGCACACCAGGTCTCCGGAGCCCTGGTACACCCCAGAAGGTATCAATGCCTCTTACACAAAAGGAAAAAAAAAATCCCCCCATGCCTATGAGAGAGAGCGGTGGTAGTTTTTGAGCTGCAGCCCTGGGGGATTTCAGGGCAATCATGAATGTGGCGCTGGGTCAGAGCAGAGTCCCTGGGGAATTTGGGGGCAAGCGAGAGCCGGGGGGTTGGAGCCGGGCCCTGGGGGATTTCTGTTAGCTGAGAGCGCGGGGCTGCGCGGGAGCGCCCACCCCGGCAGCTGCAACGGTTTGGTACGCAGTGCCCATTCAGGTATCTGCTGCTCCCCTGCACCTTGCTGCAAACGTGGAGTTTGAGAAGCATCTGGCAGAGAAAATAGTAACAGGAAAGGAAGTGGGAAAAGAAGCTGCCGGTGTCTCAGCGTTGCCAGCAGTGCCTGCTGACCTTTTCTGCTTCTCTGCTTCGTTCTGGTTTATATAGAACAGCTCTGGATTTACTCAGGTTGGAGCAGCACTTAAAAGCAAAGCGGGGGTTTTCTCTCCTAAGGTTTGGGCCTGTGAGAGGGAAAGCCCCCCTGCTTTTGGCTGGCTGGCTGTGAGGAAGGGCCTCTGCTGCAGCCCAAAGGACAGAGGAGCAGAGAGGAAGATTGCACCGTTCCCCGAATGGGCAGGAAAACGGGAGCACACCTCTGCCTCAGCACAAAATGTCTGCAGCACTGAGGTCTTTGGGTCTCGTCATTGCTTCCTGAGCTCTTTCAGGTTCCTAAAAACCAAAACCAAGATATGCACTGGAGTTAAGTGACATCTGAGATGTGTCACAGAAAAACGTCAAGGGCTCCTCGCTGACAGACAATAGATGATGAGCCAGCAGTAGGAGCCATCAGCAGGAGCCTGCAAATGTGAAGTGGGGAGGGTGGCAGTTTTCAGGCTTGAATGCGTGCATTAATCCAAAAGGGATCTCCTTGTGCGAGTCTCATGGGATGCCCACAAGGTGGAGGTGGGCAAGAAGAGCGTTCTCCATCAGGGAGCACCTCCAGCTCCAAGACGGTACACCCCATGTCATGGGGAGGGTGGGCACAACCACTCCCCATTGGCAAGGGTGGCCTTCTGGTGCTGAGCTGTGCAAAGCGTTAAAGACTTGCCATGTTGCACCTTTCTGGAGTTTTTGTTGTGTTTTCTTCTTAGTGAAAATTTAGGCTGCGGTGGACCAATGGCCAGGATATGCCTTCTGGAAAGTACCACCCTGGAGCAGCTCGCTGACATGCCCCTGCCATGTGTTGGACACTGTGGTTAGCACTCGCTTAGACTCAGAATTTTCCTTCATATTCATCTGGAAAAAAAGGGTAATTTCTTTCTGACTAAAAAAAAAATAATGTGCTTTTCTAGTTGAGCCCAGGTTTGAGGGCTCCTATTCGGAGGGACTGTGAAGGGTAGCATTGCAGCACTGGAGCTACGTACTCATTTAGATCCTGTGGGACATTTCCTCAGAAATATAAGAGGCCTTCAGAGAGCTGGAAGAAGGTAAACATTAAAAATACACGGCGCACCCTTCTTAAACACAGCGAATGCCCCTCCTCTAGACCCTACAGCTGTCCCCAAAACAGGACTGCAAGAGAACATCTGGAATCCTCATTTTTCAGCTGTCCTATTTCCATGTCCCATCTCCATCTTCCCTTTGCCTCCCAGGTTCAAAGGTGACTTTTCACAGGGTCTTCGGGGACCCACAACCATGTTCATTTTGGACCAGTGTCAAGCTCTTAACAGTCTCTCGTTCTTTTAATAGCACTTTTTTCTCTGTAATGACAGCAGGCAATTTTTGAGTGGGGAATATTTCTGGGCTTACCCTAATTTTCAGTCCCCAGGTGCATGTCTGTCTTTGTCACTGGCCAGTAAATAATAATATCCTATAACAGGGGGATTCAAAACAGGGGCAGCAAACATCACGTGAGGCCTGCTGGGGACCTGGCCGGCTCACTGCGGGGAGCCCAGGCGGCGATTGCTGGTGAGGCAGCGGTGCATGACCCTGCATGCACGTGCGAGGGAAACTCTTGCCGTTGCAGGATGCTCGGGGCTGCTGCGCTCGCTCTCGCTGGATTTGTGCAGCAGGGGATGGGCACCCAGCAGCAGCAGGTGCTTCTGGTTCTGCACTTCCTTCGCGCTAGGCACAGCACGGTGCTTTCTGCCTCAATTTCTCCGGATAACCTTGGTGGGGTGGTGATCCTCGCTTGTTGCCTGACTTCCCATGGTAATGAGGTGGGGGGGCTCTCGCCTGTCCAGGGAAGCACAGCTGAGAAGGGCAGTGAGAGCAAACACAGCCTGTGCCTGGGGCAAAGCCAGTCGCAGAGATGCTCTTGCTTAGGCATGGGATCAGGCGGGGAATAGTGGGAGAGGTTTTGAAAGGCTTGGCTGAAGCAAATTTTGGAGATGGCAACAGAGGACGTGACTCTGGGCAACCTACTTGGTTTCAGGGAATACTGGACTTTGGCCTCTTATTCAAGAAGCCAGACTTCATTGCAGAAATATCCATGTCTTTCTTTCCAGGCTTGCCTTCTTCCACAGACTGTCCAAGAGCGGGTCTGGCTCACTGCTCAGAGTGAAAGGGAAACAGTGGAAAAATGGGTGATGTGCATTGTGGCACCTGCTACTCCCCTCAGGATGTTTCCAAAAGCCCTCTTCAGCACAGATTTTAAAAGAAAAATTAAAAAAAAAAAATTTAAAAACCAACCCACAGAGTCTAACTTTTTCAAATAACCATAATTCTGCAGGGTAGAAGATAAGCAGGATAATTGCTTTACCACAGGGAGAGGCACTACAATGCCATCTTGGGACAACCAGCAGGGAACATCTCCTGGGTGAGCTGAGGGCCGTGATCACCTCTCCACATCTAGTCCACATCTAGCAAAAGGAACTGTAAACTCATCTTTACTGCCCCTCCATTAGGTTTATAGCTGCCATGTTGGTCAATGGAAGTGTGTGGGGACAGGGACCTCACCAGCAGGCTGCAAGTCCTGCTTTTGAGCCTGGGGACATCAGTGAAGCAATCCCAGCCAGCTCCTGTGGACCTGGGGTTTGGCTCAAGCAGTGGAGCTGAGGCTCCAGAGCTGGCAGGCTGGTTGCTTCTTGATGTAAGTCAAGTGACATTTTCATTTTCGGTTGTGTGCCAGTGCTGGGACTGTGCTCCCCACCTATAGGGTGACGGCATCTGTGGGCCTGCGTTGCTGTCCCTTCTGTCCCTTTCTTTCCGTGAGCTGCTGGCAGTTGCTTCCGTGTCCTTCCTGAGTGTATGGGGGGGGAACCGGGGGAGACCGCTGGAGGGCTGTCATGCCTAGGAGCAGAGGGGCTCATCAAGCCTGCCTTACAGCCACTCTCAATTCACTTTACAGCCACCAACAGACTAAATTTGGAGGTTCTTGGCACTTGCCAATGACAATAAGTCCTAGAGGGATGTGACGGGTTAAACGTGGCCAGCCGCTTCGCCATGGGAGGGAGGAGGTTACATCGTGCTGTAGATTTTGAAAAGTGATGCTCTTCCTGCATTGCAGAAGCAGCGATGTTTAAAGAGTGAGATGTGCATTCCACTTTGAGAGCAGGTTTCTCCTTTCTGTGTGAAAGGATACAGTCTGGGGAACATAACTGCAGGCTGCACTGTGGAGAAGATATGTTGGGTGTGAGGGATAAAAGAACAATCACAGGAGAGGGAGTCCAGCCTTCTGGGACAGAGCGCGCAGTGTGTCTTTCAGTCCCAGCCATAGGTCTGCTGAGGCTCCTGCTGAGGTTCCTGGTGTTGCACCAGCAGCAGATTTGGCCAAGCACCAGCGGTTCACACAGGCAGTGTGTGCTTCCACACTACAGTGGAGGCAAATTAACTACTGGGACCCTCCAAAAACTACTGCTCCTCTTTCCCTCCAGCTTTCCCTCCTCCCAGCTGCAGTCATCCACCTCCTGCTGTAAGGGTCATTCACCTGTACCATAAAGCCCATTTGGCCCGCTCTCCTGCCAAAATAAAGTGAGGTGAAGGTGGGAGAAAGTGTAAAAATAAGGGTGGGAAAGGAACAAGGCTGGGGAGTAGGCTCTTCTCTTTCTTCTGTCAGCAAGTTGCAAGTGTGTTCAAGCTGTCCAAGGAAACCATGGTTGTGTACAGGCATGAGAGCTAAACTTGTGTGAGGAAGAGGTGGAGGCACTAGCTGAGGTCTGGGGAAGCAGGCGGATGGGAATGGTCCTCAGAAATTCCTGTTAGCGGGAGGGCTTATAGCACCAGGACCTACCAGGCTGAGGGATGACTTTCCTCAGCTTGAATGACTTAAACTGAGACTAGGCAAAATCCTAGGTATGATAGGTTAGGAAAAGCCCTGTAGTGGCTTTGAGTCGTTTGATGGGGTGTTTATTTTCCACCATAGGGATTTCTCTGATGCGCAGTTGTGATCTGAGCCTTCTCTCCTAACTTTTTCTTCTGGGTGTTTCTTCACCAGCTCCCTCTAAAACACTGCTGTTCCTGGGAATGACTCCTACTTTTGGGTGTATACCAAAAGAACCAAGGGGCATGAGAATTAGTGGGAAAGGGCTTAGAGACAGCAAAATACGACATTTGAAAGGTTACTTCTGCATTTCATTCTTCATGAATTGGATTTCAGAGAATTGGGAAGTGCTGGTGTGTGACAGAAGAGGAACATATGAACAGGGCCACTGAATGCTCTGTTTTATCCATTGGTCTAACAAGGATTAAAAATATCAGCCTGCTTCCTTTCCGTACTTACGCACTTTGTGTGATGCAATTCAATGGTGACACTGCCTTGCTGCATGGAAAAGTCCTCCTGGAAGGAGGAGCAGGGAGGTGTTGCAAGGACATCGACTGCTGACCTTCCATCTTCCAACTTCACCCTCGCTCTGTGCACATACCCAAAGTCGCAGGGCAACGAAGCCATTGGAGGAGGCCACCAAAGACGCCACTGTGCTGTGGGTAGCCCTCTGGTGTGTTCCCACAATGGCCCTGGTCTGGCACAAAGGATGGGCAAGATCTTGACAGCAATCACTAGGCAAAGGAAGCTGCTAACTGTGAAACCTCTTGCTCTTAAACTGAGATGGCATTTGAGATCTGGTAGGAGATGGTCTGTCACTGATCTGCCAGGTATATGGCTGCACAGAGCTGCATGACAGCTTAAGAGGATCTGGTTTGGGGAAAAAACCATATTTGATTGGTGATATATGTCAGACCATATGTTGTCAAAACTCCATTGAAAGTTAAGAAAAATCTTAACTCCAGGAGAGAGAGGGAGGTGTAGGAATAAGGATGCTGCCTCTCTTGTAGGTCCAGTATTGCTGTGGTCCATACCCCCAATAACAGTGGCTCCGCACCTCCTCTGAACTGTCACTTCTGCTTGGAGCAGAGGAGAAAATAACACTTGCGCTTTTGTTCTGTACTGAAGACCCCTTCTCAGTGTTCCACCCCAAGCCCTCGGCAGTGAGAGCACAGGACGGCTTCTTGTTTGACATAGATGTGACAAGAGCATGAGCTCAGGGGTCAGGCTTCGTGTCAGAGAAGGCGTTTGCTGGGTGTGGGAAACGTGTTGGTCTCCGGTCTGTCAAAGCAGCCGTCGCGCTGGAGTGGCTGGGGGGCTGTAAGAGGCAGAGGAGTGTGAGATCTTTTCGCATGCTGTTCAGTCATCTGCTTGCACTGGGACCGGTGCTTGGGAAGTGAAATGTTGCTTATCACACCCTCGGTCTCCAGAGCCTTCTCATTTTTTCCACTGAATATCCCTGACATGCCAGCTGTTTTGATGTAACCTAGCCATGCGTGGCTTAAGTTGTCTTGGCTGTGATAGTGAAACCTGCGAGGCTACGCTTGGACTGACACAAATGTCTCCAGCCCTAAACAAGGCTGGTAAGAGGAACCCATAGATGCCTTGTGCCGTGGCCAGGAGGAAGCAAACCAGAAGAGCTGATTGCGCTCCTTGCTGAAAAGGCGGGG